>CM045563.1:14350411-14950411 GCA_024721245.1 Mitragyna speciosa | reverse complement strand
AAAAATCAAAGCTCGAAATTATCCACAAATCTTTCAATAATCTATGATTCAATAATTGAAATAAAAAGCCAAAGTATTTACCTGATAATAGAGGAGGTGGTGGCGTGGGTTGGTGGTTGGCATTCGGTGATCTCACTGGTGGAGGTGGTGATGGGGTGGCGCCACTGGAGGAAATTGGGACGGCAGATGGTGGTGGTAGCTTCGGCCGGTTGTTGTTGTTGTTGTTGTTGTTGTTGTTTTTCTTTTTTTTTTTCGGTTTCTTGCAGGTGTGTGTGATATGCTTCTGTGTGTTGTGTGTGTGTGCAAGTGTATGTGTTGTGCATTTGTGACTGGTTTGTGGAAGTGCAGGTGTGTAATGTGTGATTGAGTGTGTGTTCTGGTTTTGTGAATGTGAGTGAAATGCCAAATGTGAGTGTGTGTGCTTCTGCGTGTGTAATGTGTGTGTAAGAATGAATGGTGCAGGTTTGTGAGTGATGGTATTGTGATTTGCAGGTGTGTGTAAATGTGCAGGTATGCTTGAATGTGTTGTGTGTGAAGGATGTTGTGTCTGTCGTGTGTGTTTGTGTATGCAGAGAATGAAAGTGAGATGTGTGAATGGTGTTTGTTTGTGATTTTTGTGCAGGTTTGTGAATGGTGAGAACTGAGTATGTTGTGGTGTTTGTGTAGTTCGTGTATTGTGTGTGTGTGCCGTGTGTCTGATCTATGTGAGGTGAGGTTGTGAGTGTAATGTGTGTCAGTTTTATGTTCGTGAGTGCATTGGATGTGTTTTTGTGGAGTGGAGAGTGTAGTGTGCAGGTGAGGTTGTGAGGTGCGTGTGAGTATGAGTTGTTTTTGTGTAATGCAGGTGTGTGCTAGAGAAAAGGCCGAGAGAGGGAAGAAGGGAAGGAGAGGGAGAGTGAAGTCTGTGTCTTTGTTGTCTGTGAGTGAAGAGAGTGTGTGTATGTTGTGCAAGTGGTGGTGCATGTGTATGGTAGAGGCAGAGGGAGAACAGAGAGATTGAGAGAATGGTGAGTGAAAAAAGCAAGCCAAAATCTCCAAAAATCTGCTGATTGAGTGTGAAAAATGGGAGGGTGATGGGATTGAACATAGAGGAGGTATGGTTGATTGCTAGAGTAGCTGAAAATGGAGCTGTTTGACAGCTTAAGCAGCCATGCTGCTGTAGCAGGCTGCAAAACGCAGCCTGCTGCAACTCCTTTTTTTTTTTAAAAATATTGGTAAAGGATATAAAGAAAAAATAATAAAATAAAATAAAATAAAATATGGATTCCTTAGAATTGAAAATGAAATAGAAATAAAATAAAATGAAATTAAAGCTAAAACTTAAATTGAGTATTAGTAGAAAAAGAAAATTCAATAATAATAAAAATTAAAATTTTTAAAATTAATTCATCATTAGAAAAACATATCATAAACAACAAGATATCATTTGAAATAAGTATCAAATAGTTTTTTTTTAAATATTAAATATATATATTTTACATAAAATCTATAAAATATTTTACACAAAGAATTCTTAAGTAAAGGTGCATTAGAAAACGTGACATGATATGATAAAAGTTATGAAAATCACAAAAATACTAAATGACTTTTAAAAATCAAAAAAATCTTACACAAAATATATTATCCCATGAAACACATATACTAAAGTTTTCACTCAAAACTTTTAAAATTAACGCATTCTTGGGAAATGTGCTCTTCAAAAATAAAAAACAAAAATTAAATAAATACTAAACGACCTCTAAAAATTATGAGATTTTTGCAGAAAATTTATGAATATAAAAAATGCATATATAAAATTTTTCACTTGAAAATTCTTGTAAAAATAATGCATTGGAAAACGTGCCGTTGGATTAAAAATACTAAAATTTTAAATAAATAATAAATGACTCCAGAAAATCATTAAAATCATAAATAATGATAAAAATAGTAAAATTATATATTTAGAAATAAAATAAAATAAACTAATATTTACATGGTGAAATTACCATTTTACCCCTGATGTGCCGAATTAGACAGAATACGCGAAAATTGTACTCGATCCCCAAAAAATTAAAAATATCCCCTAAAATAAAGTAACACACATATTTTTTACAAAAGGTGTGTCAAAATTTGGTGTCTATAGCTTGCCCCTCTTTGTTGGGAATCTCGTAGAGATTTCAGACAAAGACGTAGACAACACCGAATTTTGACTCACCTAAACACAAAAGCAAAGATAAATATCTAAACATACAAGATGTAAGAATGTAAACAAATGAAAGAGTGAGAAAATGACCGAACTCTCCAAGAGCTGCCTACGTATCCCACACAAGGGAATCAGGTCAAAACGTAGTTCGAATGGTGAAAGTAAAACTTTGGGCTACCCGACTTGAAAAATCAAATTAAAACAAAATATGAAACGTCCAGTTTGCTGGAGAAGTGTGTGGCCTAGTTTGCTAGGATTGATGAAGTGCAAAGAAATTAAATATGAAGGTCAGTTTGCTGGACATGTACCCAATTTGCTGGGGTGAAATGCAATGCAAATTTGGTTTGCCAAACTTGAAAAATAAACGTGAAGGTCCAGTTTGATGGACATGCACCCAGTTTGCTGGGGTGAGATGCAATGCAAAGTCCGGTTTGCCAGACTTGGAAAAGTAAACGTGGAAGGTCCGGTTTACTGGACATACACCCAGTTTGCTAGGGTGAGATGCAATACAAAATTTGGTTTGCTAAACTTGGAAAATAAATGTGAAAGGTCTAGTTTACTGGACATGCACCCAGTTCGCTAGGGTGAGTACAAGAAAATTAAACGTGAAGATCCAGTTTGCTAGACATGCACCCAATTTGCTGGGGTGAGTACAAGAAAATTAAACGTGAAGGTCTAGTTTGCTGGACATGCACCCAATTTGCTGGGGTGAGTACAATGCAAAGTCCGGTTTGCCAGACTTGGAAGAGTAAACGTGGAAGGTCCAGTTTGCTGGACATGCACCCAGTTTGTTGGGGTGAAATGCAATACAATATTTAGTTTGCCAAACTTGGAAAATAAACGTGAAAGGTCCAGTTTGCTGGACATGCACCCAATTCGCTGGGGTGAGTACAAGAAAATTAAACGTGAAGGTCCAGTTTGCTGGACATCCACCCAATTTGCTGGGGTGAGTACAAGAAAATTAAACGTGAAGGTCCAGTTTGCTGGACATGCACCCAGTTTGCTGGGGTGAGTACAAGAAAATTAAACGTGAAGATCCAGTTTGTTGGACATGCACCCAGTTTGTTGGGATGAGTACAATGAAAAGTCTGGTTTGCCAGACTTGGAAAAGTAAACGTGGAAGGTCCAGTTTGCTGGACATGCACCCAGTTTGCTGGGGTGAGATGCAATACAAAGTTTGGTTTGCCAAACTTGGAAAATAAACGTGAAAGGTTCAGTTTGTTGGACATGCACCCAGTTCGCTGGGGTGAGTACAAAAAAAATTAAACGTGAAGGTTCAGTTTGCTGGACATGCACCCAGTTTGCTGGGGTGAGTACAAGAAAATTAAACGTGAAGGTCCAGTTTGCTGGACATGCACCCAGTTTGCTGGGGTGAGTACAAGAAAATTAAACGTGAAGATCCAGTTTGTTGGACATGCACCCAGTTTGTTGGGATGAGTACAATGCAAAGTCTGGTTTGCCAGACTTGGAAAAGTAAACGTGGAAGGTCCAGTTTGCTGGACATGCACCCAGTTTGCTGGGGTGAGTACAAGAAAATTAAACGTGAAGGTCCAGTTTCCTGGACATGCACCCAATTTGCTGGGGTGAGATGCAATACGAAATCTGGATTGCCAGATTTGGAAAAATAAACGTGAAAGGTCCAATTTGCTGGACATGCATGAAAAAGATTTTTTTTTAAGTCGAAAAACAGCCCAAAAAGTAATGTGAAACACCCAATTTGCTAGATTAATTCATGAAAAAGATTAAACTATTGAAAACAGTTTACAAAGCATTTTGATTGATGATTTTTTTTTTGAACTCTATATAACATATAAAAAAATCTATTTGAAAGAAATAAATAAGTGAATAAATAAAATCTTATACCAAAAAATTTGCTCCAATATAAATCAAGTGAAATCAATTTGAAATCCATCCTTTAAAATTTGCCCCAGTGTAAATTTGAAATCAGTCATTCCCAAGACGAGTTAAAACATGAGATATTAGAATCAATGTGAAACCAAAATTTTTTTTTCAAAAAATTGCCCCAGTGTCAAATTTAAATCAATCTTTGATTGGAATAATACTCCACTTAGGCCATGGCTAGCTACAAAAGACTTGCCCCATGTCTTCTCTCTCTTTTTTTTTTTATTTTTATGGAATATCAATGACGAACTCATGATTTTACCTGCAATTGGAAAATGAAAAGATGATTAAACAAGTGTGCCGCCACCGTGTAATCCCTCAGGCTTTGTGAAACGTGTAAACATGAGTTCTTGGCGTCGATATCTAATCCCAAATCCATCCCTGTGAGTTGTTTCTGATCTTTGCAGTCTATCAGCATCCACCAATTGTCCTTTCACTATGACTTGCAAATATCGACTGCCGTGATTTTTCATGATAACTTAAGAGGATTGTCTTTTGACACAAATCTAATGAATGACTGATGCAAAATAATTTATTTGATTTCACTATCTTTCATCTATTATATATACATATACATGTACACATAGATATTTTATGTAGTCATCATATTTCAATAAATTGAAAACAAAACTACAACATGAGGAAACAACAAATCACAACAAGTAAAAGTAAGTGTAAAATAATTTTTGTCAAAGATAATTTAAGAATTTCAACTGTGACAAAACAATTTATTCCACGGTGTTGAAAACAGGCTTTTGACCACGAATGTCACATTTGACCCTTTTGGATGTCATCAACTAGAAGTTTGATACTGCCAGAGGAAGAACAACCATGAAGAGAAAACCCAAGCGAACATAGTCACCAGCTCTTCAGCTTCGTCACTTCTCCTTTATCTGCTTCGTTTGTGTGCAAAAGATTCCCACCTTAGCGCCCTTTCAGGTTTTCACTAAGATTTCCCCGCCCCTTTTTTTTCTCTTTTTTTTTTGTTCTTTTTTTTTTTTGCTTTTCTATTTTTTTTTTGAGGCGCCCTTTCGAGTTTTCACCTTTGCAAAGGAAGACATAGAACAACAATTCATTTAAATCTTGAATGGTCATTTCCCATTTTCATTAAATCAGATTAGTATTTGAAAAATATTTGGCATCAGTAAAACAATCTTCCCTTGATGAACTTGGGATAGATATATTAACATCATATGCCATTTTGATTTGCAAATTTTCTTTCAAAAATCATCACAAAAGATAGACGGGAGTCGGTGGCATTCTTGGCTTTTGAAATGGGGTCAGGTAGTGTGCTGAAAATATTAAGGTTGGGAAGCAGAAACTATAAAGAGTTTAAACAACTTGAGGTCGCATTTGCAAAGAAAAATTGACCCAGTTTTGACAGTTTTCACCTTTTCTTTTCTTTTTTTTCCTTTTTTTTTTCAAAATTTTTATATCCCAATTTTGCCATTGACTTTTGGGATTTTTCTTTTCCTTTCTCTTTTCTAAAAAGAAAATTTGCCCTAGTTTATTGCTTTCTTTGGGGTTCCCTTTTTTGTCTCTTTTTTCTTTTTTTATTTTTTCTCTCTTTTTTTTTTTTGAAACGCAAGTCGAAATAAAATTTGTCCTAGTGTGGGATGAAATATCACAAAACTGTCCTCAGTGTGGAAAGGGGTGCGACCTTCAAGTGAGCTGTCAAATGAAAGTCACATATTCTGGAGGCTCCAAGGGTAAACTAGAGAAGAAAAGTTTTTTTTTTTTTTGTGCAAAAGAAAGATGGTCTGGCTTTGATCCATCTCTTTTGCAACAATTTTTTTAAAAGAAAATTTACTAAATCAGATGAAAAGGCCTCTTGTGTCCATCTGAATTAATGATTCAAGGAGATATCCAACCATCTAATTCTGCTAGAACACATGATGCTTCCCTCGAGTAATGATTATTCTCTTTTCTCTTTGATGAGACCAATCGTGCACCAACTGATCTAAACTTTATTCAAATGTTATTGGCCTGCAAAAAATCATAAGATCTTGTGTGTTAATCTGCTCAAATTATTGCAGCCTTAAAATTCTAAATTCGAATGGAAAATATAGAAAATGAGTCAAATTCACACTAAAAGGAACAACTTAGAAGCATAATTTTGATATTCGTCAATTCTCCCACATTTGAATTATTGTTTTTCCTCAAATTATTTGAAAAATGTGAGATCAATTAATGATTCAAGTATTGAAATCACACATGTGCATTCTAAAATGTACTTCCTCAAGACCAAGTAAATAATCATTATGCAATTTATCATCTTGTCTTTAATACTCATAATATCAAGCAAAGAGAAAGGAATTATATCATAATTAAGTTAGTTCAACTTAATTTCTTCGCCTTACTAATTTTACAAGTAAATAAATCATATGATCAATCAAAGTGCTTCTATGTCTATGACTAATTTCATTTTTTACCTGAGGGGAATTTCTTTTAGTGAACTAATCACTCAAGATACGAGAGTGTCTTTTGACGCGAAAACCGACATTGGTTATGAAGGTTCCCGGTTACTCAACATCTCAATCTTTAAACAAGTAGCAAAAACTGTATTTGAGAAGTAAAACTGTCTTTTTATGCAAGAATCGACATTGGTTGAATGAAGATCCCTGGTTACTCAACAATTTACTTGCACAAATTTGCAATGCATTACTCATAATTCAAATGCCGTTTGACGCGAAAGTCGACATTTGTCGATGAAGACTCCCGGTTACTAAGCATAAGAATCATTGGAGTAGAAAAAAGCCACATTATTCTCTTTTTTTTTCTTTGCTTCTGTTTTCTTCTTTTTTCTTTTTTTATTTTTTTATTTTTAAGCATAAAAACCCCTTATAATAGACGTTAAATCACATGAGTGCGCTAATTGACCATAATCAGCATTTAACATGTGAAATTAAGTAAAGAAGAGAAATTTTCATCAAACATACAAAATTTAGACATAAGTTCTAACCACTTTACAAGATATACTTTCTATAAGAACAAAACTCCAAACCACATAATAATAATTTCTTATTGCCCTAGAGAAAAGCATTTGTCGATGCACATAAAGTAATTTCAACAAGTAGGGAATTAGACAAAATCACAACTGCTAACTACAACTCACAAACATGTGACACGACCTTATTTTAACCTCCTAAATAACCTATACAATACACTCCACATGAAAGTGAGAACAGTTAGGATGTGAAACAATAAACTCCCCTGGTGAATGGGTTGAAGTCATATCCCCAACATGTTTGTCCCTTTTGTCGTGCTTGAATCTGCCAAATATGCATTGGAAACTTGTTTGACAATCTATTGCAACCCTTTATCTTAAAGACTCGAATGCTCAAAAGTGAGAATCTAAGCGATAGAATCTGCCATTTTGCCTCAGTACCACTGTTGACATTCTGTCTCTTTTGAGTTAAGCACGGGTTCCTTTTTTTTTTTTTCTTTTTTTTGCATCGTTCAGCATACTTAACATGGAATCTCAAATTTCCCTTTTTTTTTTTATCACTCTAGTTCTCCTTAACATTTTGCGTTATTTTGGAATAGAAAAGATACCAGAGCACCAATTATCAGTCTCAAATAAGATGATGTCCGAAAATCCATAGCATTTATTTTCACCATCAAAACATTCAAGAAAATATTTTTCTTTTCATTCAATTTGAACTCATTAACTCATCAAAAGAGAAAAACTTTACAATTACACAAACCTAGGCATTAAGTTTTGAGAAAAATGTGATTTATTTTGAGGCCTCATCAAAGAATTATTTGCTCAATATAACAAAAGATTTGAAGCAAATCATTTTCAAAACTAAATACAAAAATATGAAGGGAAAATCTCATGCTACAAACAATTTTGAAAAAGCAACTTGTTTAGTGATTTATTCGAGAAAGAATTTCGAATACAAGGCAATCTTAAATTTACAAAAAGAAAACCGTTATTCGTGACCAAGTTATTCCTATTCTTATTGCATCTAAATGAACCATTATTTAACTACAATATCATCTATCACACTAATCATTCAAGTTAAACTCATCAACCTAGACTCTTAGCATGCTCAATTCTAAAACTAGATTTCCCCGATCCTTCTTATAATTCGAAAGGAACAGTGGCATTATAAATGTCAAGTGTATGACGCTTTACTAGAATAAAATTATAATTTAAAATGTTTGAATCAAATATGTATTTGACATGTTTTCCAATTTGTTGCCTCCCTAGAGGACCTGTAAAAAATGAAAAAAAATCAAAGTTAGTATAAGTGAAAACAAAAAATGAATGCATGCCCTAGGGGGGAGCCCTTATTGTGCCAAGGGTAGGCTTAGCATGAAATGCAATCCTTTAGGGTGAGACCCCTCTTTTTAATCGTAGATAGGCCAAGGAAGAGATGCCTCCATTCTGCTCGTATTACCTTACCTAGAGTCTCACCCGCCAGGATTTACCGAAAATATTAATGTGCATGTCTTTTAGGGTTAAGTACCCAAGATAAAAGGACGGCTTTCTTATCATGAGATTCCCGAAATGGCATTCCCTCTAGGGTTTATGCATGATGCCAGTTTATTAAAACAAATTAAAATATACGAAAAATGCAAAATTTGAAAAAAAATGATGTAGAATTTCTTTGTGAAAGATGGACCATGAACTGTACAAAAGAAATTATTGACTTCAAATTTATTTGATTGAAAAAATTGAGCCCCAAGAGGTTATGGAACACAATATTGAAAGAAGGTAAAAAAATTGTGACCTTATCTAGAAATATATGAGTCAAAATGCCAGTTGATTAAAGTCAAATGAAATATGTGTTAAAATTTCCTTTTGTGTCACGTGGGATGGGAGGGTGGGGGATACGGCAAAATGACGCATTAATTTCTTTGAAAAAAAATGATAAATGTAAACTGTGCAAAAGTTCGACACTTGGGTACATTTATTGACACTGTGAAGAATCGATTTGAACAAAACTGACAAGTACAACAATGATGAATTAAATTTCGAAAAAGGTTTAGAGCTACTAATCTTATTTGGAAAAGTATAAGTTGAAAAATCATATTACTATTTATATTATTTTTTTATTTTTGAAATTTTATAAAATTTACAATAATTGGACCCTTGGGGTGCTTTGTTTACCACCGAATGCAATTTTTTGAAATTTTTATAAAAATCTCATTTTTGTCTTTCTCGAAGAAATTAATGGTAAGACACAAACTTAAACGTGCCGATAATGGGTTGGTTTTCTACGAGAGCACTATACCAGAGCTCTTTATTCTATGGTTGTGAATGCGATCAAAGAGTAAGAGAGAGTGAGTTAGTTTTCAATAAATATCACATAATACATTGATAAAGCAAATAGCAATAATCAGTACAACACAAAAAGATAAATAAAGAGGGATGGATTCCCTCCTCTCGTGCCTAGTGTACCTAATAGGGTAAGGTTGACTCTACTCTAGGTTATTCTACATGGATGCATGAGGTTGGGCTCGCTAATGCATATAGACTCAATTAAGTTGTCGGTTCCCCAGCCTTCAGACTTAAGGATGAGGGTCATCAATCCCAAATCCTTTGGTCGGTGGCTCGAGTGATTCCCCAGACACTGCTACGTGCACATCGTGCCCCGGCCACGTGTCCGAGTGGATCTATTTTAAAGCCCAAATCTCTAGACTTGTGGACTCAAGTCAAGAGTTCGGGTGATCTCCCAAACATGATTACGTGCACATCGTGCCCCGCTCACATGTTTAAGTAGATCAATCCTAATTCCTAAAGGGATAGGTGGGTGACAACCATCAAAAGATAGAAAAAGGGTAAAAGGTATCGAATGCATGTATGGAGTACTCCTTATGAGAGGAGGGAATGATAAAGCGTGGGCTCTAAGGGTGACTGACCCCCTCCCAAATGCAAGCGCGGTTGAATAAAGCAATAAAAAGTAAATAAATCATACATACATCACATAAGTAGCCGAGAGACGGAAAGTGTGTGAAATGCAAAAAAAACCTAAAAACCTAGGAAAGAAAAAATGCAATCCTAACATCCAAACGCAATGGAATAGAAGGGTTAAATAAGGAAAAGGTGATTAAGTCTAGTGCTCGGACTCACTAGTGATCCCCAGTGGAGTCGCCAACTGTCGCGCCTCATTTTTGCGTTCGAAAATAAAGTGAGTTGGAAAAAAGAAAAGGAAGAATTAAATGTAGGTGTTATTTATTGGAAAAGGAGTGCAAATTTTTGTAAAATGATTTTCAAAAAATACTTTATAAAAAAAATAGTTTGACAAAATATATGATTTTTTTAGAAAATTGCTTTACTTAAAAAACAAAAGAAAAAGGCCTAAAATGGGACTTTGAAAATGCGACGGTTTTTGGGCCCAAAAATAGAGTCTAAAAAGGGTTTTTTTAGTGAAAAGGGAGTCGCCACTTGGTATTGAGTTTTGGTGTAACAAGTCACCCGAAAATATTTTATAAAAGATAAAAAATTAAGAATGATTTATTTAAAGAAATAATTTTTTGAAAAATATAGAAAAAACAAGAAAAACCCTTTTAGACGACTCCAAGTCTTTGAAAACAAGAGAAAAAGGTTCAGGAGTCACAGTTGAGGAAAGGGAAGGCAAAGGCTCACGCCTAAGGCACCCTTTCAACCTAGCCGAAACTAGTTGCGAGGTTTAGTCTAAATTTTTCTAATATAACCCTAAAGTTTTATCGCATTTGGATGCAACTATATGAATGCAAATTTAGTCCTAAAATGGGTATCGTTAAGGGACAAAATGTTCCATTGAGGTTTAGTCGGAATTACCGCATTAATTGCGAAATCCGAGTCTAGACCTTGATGGAGTCACGAATGTAGATACAAAATGGAATGCAAAAGAAAAGGAAAATAGTAATATAGGTAGTAAGTGAACAAAGAAAGTGGGGATGCAACATAACGGGTACGGGAGACTAATGGACTCGTGACTAACTATTCCTACTCACGGAGGGGGGAACGACATGTACGCCATCGCTTCCCACGTGAGTAGATGACTATTTCTAGTCAAATTACACAAATGACCTAAAATTCTATGTGTAGTGGAATCTAAATGTTATGCACTAAACATATGTTTAAAAATAGATAGTAAGTGATAGAGTATATATATAAAAATCATACAAAATGGAAAAAGGCCTAAACAAAAAATGTGTGTGAAATGGCATGGAATGAACACAAGAAATGATTCTAATACTAATTGACCTAAAGTCTAGCATTGGACTAGACTTTTCCCTCTTTTCTTTTTCTTTCTTTCTTCTTTCTTTTCCTCTCTTCTTTCTCCCCTGGTCCGTCTCCTTCCCCCCCGGTCCTATTCTCTACCTTCTCTCTCTCTCTCTCTTCTCTGTCGCCAGTCTCTCTCTCCCTTCTCTTCTCTCGGTCCGTCTCTCTCACTCTCTCGGTTTTGACCGAATGAAAACCAAAACAAAACCCATAAATCAAGCCCTCAAAAACTCCCCCCAAAAATCAAAGCTCGAAATTACCCACAAATCTTTCAATAATCTATGATTCAATAATTGAAATAAAAGGCCAAAGTATTTACCTGATGATAGAGGAGGTGGTGGCGTGGGTTGGTGGTTGGCATTCGGTGATCTCACTGGTGGAGGTGGTGATGGGGTGGCGCCACTGGAGGAAATTGGGACGGCAGGTGGTGGTGGTAGCTTCGGCCGGTTGTTGTTGTTGTTGTTGTTGTTGTTTTTCTTTTTTTTTTTCGGTTTCTTGCAGGTGTGTGTGATATGCTTCTGTGTGTTGTGTGTGTGTGCAGGTGTATGTGTTGTGTGTGCAAGTGTATGTGTTGTGCGTTTGTGACTGGTTTGTGGAAGTGCAGGTGTGTAATGTGTGATTGAGTGTGTGTTCTGGTTTTGTGAATGTGAGTGAAATGTCAAATGTGAGTGTGTGTGCTTCTGCGTGTGTAATGTGTGTGTAAGAATGATGGTGCAGGTTTGTGAGTGATGGTATTGTGATTTGCAGGTGTGTGTAAATGTGCAGGTATGCTTGAATGTGTTGTGTGTGAAGGATGTTGTGTCTGTCTTGTGTGTTTGTGTATGCAAAGAATGAAAGTGTGGTGTGTGAATGGTGTTTGTTTGTGATTTTTGTGCAGGTTTGTGAATGGTGAGAATTGAGTATGTTGTGGTGTTTGTGTAGTCCGTGTATTGTGTGTGTGTGCCGTGTGTCTGATCTATGTGAGGTGAGGTTGTGAGTGTAATGTGTGTCTGTTTTATGTTCGTGAGTGCATTGGATGTGTTTTTGTGGAGTGGAGAGTGTAGTGTGTAGGTGAGGTTGTGAGGTGCGTGTGAGTATGAGTTGTTTTTGTGTAATGCAGGTGTGTGCTAGAGAAAAGGCCGAGAGAGGGAAGAAGGGAAGGAGAGGGAAAGTGAAGTCTGTGTCTTTGTTGTCTGTGAGTGAAGAGAGTGTGTGTATGTTGTGCAAGTGGTGGTGCATGTGTATGGTGGAGGCAGAGGGAGAACAGAGAGATTGAGAGAATGGTGAGTGAAAAAAGCAAGCCAAAATCTCCAAAAATCTGCTGATTGAGTGTGAAAAATGGGAGGGTGATGGGATTGAACATAGAGGAGGTATGGTTGATTGCTAGAGTAGCTGAAAATGGAGCTGTTTGACAGCTTAAGCAGCCATGCTGCTGTAGCAGGCTGCAAAACGCAGCCTGCTGCAACTCCTTTTTTTTTTTTTTTTTTTTAAGATATTGGTAAAGGATATAAAGAAAAAATAATAAAATAAAATAAAATAAAATATGGATTCCTTAGAATTGAAAATGAAATAGAAATAAAAAAAATGAAATTAAAGCTAAAACTAAAATTGAGTATTAGTAGAAAAAGAAAATTCAATAATAATAAAAATTAAAATTTTTAAAATTAATTTATTATTAGAAAAACATATCATAAACAACAAAATATCATTTGAAATAAGTATCAAATAGTTTTTTTTTAAAATATTAAATATATATTTTACATAAAATCTATAAAATATTTTATACAAAGAATTCTTAAGTAAAGGTGCATTAGAAAACATGACATGATATGATAAAAGTTATGAAAATCACAAAAATACTAAATGACTTTTAAAAATAAAAAAAATCTTACACAAAATATATTATCCCATGAAACACATATACTAAAGTTTTCACTCAAAACTTTTAAGATTAACGCATTCTTGGGAAATGTGCCCTTAATAAATAAAAAAAACAAAAATTAAATAAATACTAAACGACCTCTAAAAATTATGAGATTTTTGCAGAAAAATTTATGAATATAAAAAAATGCATATATAAAATTTTTCACTTGAAAATTCTAGTAAAAATAATGCATTGGAAAACGTGCCGTTGGATTAAAAATACTAAAATTTTAAATAAATAATAATTGACTCCAAAAAATATTAAAATCATAAATAATGATAAAAATAGTAAAATTATGTATTTAGAAAAATAAAATAAAATAAACTAATATTTACATGGTGAAATTACCATTTTGCCCCTGATGTGCCGAATTAGACAGAATACGCGAAAATTGTACTCGACCCCCAAAAAATGAAAAATATCCCCTAAAATAAAGTAACACATATTTTTTTACAAAAGGTGTGTCAAAATTTGGTGTCTACAAAGCTTTAAAGTCATGTAGCCATTTAAACCTTTTCTCTTATTTTTGAAAGAATGAAGACACTCATGAGCTAAAATGCCATTGTCAAGAATTTGTCGCCCAGAAACAAAAGCAGCTTGACTACTACTAATGCAATCGCAAAGAGTAGGTTTCAACCTATTTGCCAAAATTTTCGAAATACCTTTGTCCAGGGCATTACATAGGCTAATAGGTTTGAATTGTCCTATATTGGTTGGATGGTTTACTTTTGGGATAAGAGAAATAATTGTTTCATTAACAGATTTAAGAATATGCCTAGAATGGAAAAAACCTTGGACTGCAGAAATAATATCAGGACCAATTATGTGCCAAAATTTAGAGAAAAAGATAGGAGTAATACCGTGAGGACGTGGAGCTTTGTTTGGGTTCATATTTGTGAAGGTAGCTTTGATTTCTTTCTCCTCAAATGGTTTGACAAGCTCCAAATTCATCTGGTCAGTCACCTTGATATCAATGCACTCCAATATTTCTGTAAAGTCCTGTGGCTCCTCAGTGGTAAATAACTCTTGTAATAGCTCTGAACTTCTGCTCCTATCTCCTGTTTGTTTTTATACCATATTCTATCCCTTCTTTGTAGCTTCGTTATCAGATTCCTTTTCCTTCATATATTCACCTCTGTGTGAAAATAGGCTGTATTCTTATCACTCTCATTCAGCTACTTGCATATCGCCTTTTGTGCCCGTAGCTTTCTTCTTCTCTGTATGCTTTCTTTAGTTCAAATTTCAGTGCCTTGAGGTTCCCAAAATCCTCAACTCTTCTATTTTCTCTTGCACTCCTGATTTGGTTTCTCAGTTCTTTTATCTTTGTTTCAAAGTTCGAATGAGTCTATTTATTCTAGTTAATCAACTCTCTCTTAACTGTTTTGATTTTCTGCACTACTCTGTACATTCGAGACCCTTTGCTTTGCTGCTTCCATGCCTTTTCAATTACATCACCGATTCCATCTTTAGTCAGCCACCTCTTGTCAAAATAAAATTTTTTCCTAGTCCTTTCTTCTCTTGGCTTTGTGTTTATCAACAAAATGTTATGATCTGATGCATTTACCTGGATGTGTGAACAAGTCACTGTCTTGAAATCCTGAAGCCAGTCCACTGTGCTTAAGCCTCTATCTAGTCTTTGCTTTATTTCTCTACCTTCTTCCCAATTGTTTGACTATGTTCAGGGCAGTCCATTAAAACCTATATCCACTAATTGGTTCTCCCTAATCATATTTTTAAAGTCCAAGAAGGAGCTCTCACTTCGCTCTTTGCCTCCCCACTTTTCTTGATTGGAGATTATGTCATTGAAATCCTCTGCAATTAGCCACTTATCTCCCCAAAGCACTTTCCTTCTTCTAATCAGGTTCCATTGTTCTCTCCTGATTTTGTCATCTGTGCTGGCATAGATTCCCACTAACTACCAATTGTCACCCGCGTTTGAATCTTTGAACTATATTTCTAAAGTAAAGGCCGTGGAAACCACTGCTAACACCATCCCATTATTTCTTCTAATATGCTGCCATTCCTCCTGCTTTTCCTTCCGAGTCGACTATATAGCTCTCATCATAACCCAATCTTCTTTTGATCTTCTCTCCAAAATTCTTTTTTTTTTTTTTGTCTGTATTAATATAATTACATCAGGAAAGTGGTGCTTAACCACCTCTTTCAGCTGGGGAATTGTCAAGGGGCTTCCCAAACCTTGACAATTCTACACAGCAACTTTCATTGATCACTGGGAGGCTAGTTAAGGTCAACCTCCACCACCTGAGTCATCATTATCTCCCTTCTTTTATTCTTTTTTTCCTCTTTTGTTTTCCCCTCCTCCCACATTTCCTCATCCATTTTCCTTTTCCCTAAATTACAAGTGTTTAGCTTTGATTTGGTTAGCTCTCTCAGGGGAGTTCTGGTTCTTTGGTGCTTCAATCGTTTGAATTTCTTTTGTTTTCCTATTTTCACCTCTTTATTCACACATTGTTGTCCAACAGTAGTTTTATTCAGTTCTATCATCATGCTAGGATTATCCATCTCTTGTTCCATTTCTCCCTGCTCCCATTTAGTCTCCATAAAGTCAACATTTACTTCCCTTTCTTTAATCAAAGGCCTATTGTTCTCATTGTTAATTTCCTCCTTATTCTTAGACCCTCTCTCTCTCACCTCTTGTTTTCCCTCCAATCGTAACAAGACTTTTTCTACCTTGTCATTATGCCTTTCCACTATCTCTTGTTCCATACCTACTCTTCCTGTTAGTGTCTCTATGTTGCTGGGCCCTCTTCCTCTACATCTAACTCTGACCTTACCAACTCTTCCCTACTTCCTAATCTTTGCCTTGTCCCATCATCTATCCAATTTCCTGCGTCAGTACAACTCTCCTTTCCATCTCTGTTTTGAACTTTCCTTTCCCTATCTTTTTGCTAAGGCCTTGGATTTTACTTGATGAAAGTACTCCTGATTAGCTTGAGTTTTCCCTTGCACAATCATCATTTTCGATCCATTAGCCTTTAACCAGCTTCCATACTGTGGAGGTTATGGAATCTTCAACATCAGAGGTAGTCCAAGAGAGAAGAGGCTTCTCACGCTTGATGAATCTAGAATTTTCTCCAAAAATGAAAATCTCTCACACCAGAATTCCTTGTAGCCTTCCTAGTGTTTCTTGAAGAAGCCCTTTTGAGATTTTGTTGTATTAGCTTCAGCCATGGATTCAATCTTTAGATTGATTGATCAAATTGGTTAAGGTGCGTAGTCAATAATTTATTTATTCATTTTTTTTACCTTCTTCTAGGGAGTTGTTTTATTGTGTAAAAAATTAGCAGATGGTGATAGTGGTACTAGACTACTGGGGTGCTGATTAAGGTTGGAGTGTGGCAGAGATGAGCACGGGTTCGATACCTTTGTACCAAATTAATTAGTTAATCATAATAATGTCAAAAATACTTGTACCTTTATATCAAATTTTTAATCTTAACTGGATTTTATTATTCAAACATCAGTAATCTACCTAATCCATATATATGTACCTTATCTATCATTCACTATTAATGTTCTATCTTCTGCATCTTTATCTACAAAATATAACAAATAAATATATATATATAAATAAAAAAGAGATCACCAATTTTACCAATTTAATAAAAAGGTATGAGAAAACAACTTGGGAGGGCAATTAGATGGGTTGAAGACTTTGAGTTTAGGGTTTTTACTAATTTAATTATTGTTTGTTTTGCGTATTTATTTATTTATTTTTGGAGGATGGAGTTTGATTTTATTCCAAAGAAAGTCTTATTAAAGTCATTTTGCACAACCAAGGGATTTTGGTTTGAGAATTTTAATAGATAAAGTAGATTTATTTAGATTAGTTAAATAACTGGGTTTTGAAAAATAGAATCCATTGAAAATTGAAAATTTGGTGTAAAAGTTTGAGTACTTTTGACATTTTCATGGAATAACTAATTAGTTTTTTAAAGTTTGTTTTTCTTTTTTAAAAGTAATGAAGGATATTTTGGGATATTTGTTTGGCACTCTTGGATTGCATTATCAAAACTGTTTTCCTGTTAATAAAAATATAAATAGAGGGGTTGTAAATATAATTATTGAAACTTAAGGGGATCTAGCTGCTATTATGCCAAATCTTAGAGGAGGTGTATAAAAAAAATCCCTTAATTCTACGAATGTAACCGTACCATGTAATCTGGCCCACAATTAGTATGTAAATCTTAATGGTAAGTTCAAAATATAAAAAAAAATCACAAAATTTATCTTGATTATTCATATCAGATGCTGGTTGTTCTCATTTGTAGATTATCTCATATAGTTTTTGTCATTCTTTCACTTTATGAAGTTTTTTATTTAAATACCTTGGTGCATCTGAATATATAAATTAAATTAGATAGCACAATATTACATTTTTTTTTATGATGTGAATTGATATTTTTTACATTTTTTCTTTATACTCAAATGTTTGAAAGAAATACAATTTATTTAAAAAAAAAAACAATTGATTGACCAGGCTTGCCAAAACGACAGGACTGGTCGACTAGCTAATTCACTATCCTTGTTGGGTTTAAAAACATTGGATAATACTAGTCTACGAATAGTTTTGAAATATGTTTATGTGCGTGTGCGTGTGCGCACATAGTTTTGAAATATGTTTACATTTATATTAAGCCTGTCAACGGGTCGAGTTCAGATCGGAATTGATTATTCCGGACCCGGACCCATTTGAGTAAAATAGTATCGAACCCAGACCCATTACTTAACGAGTCTTTCATTTAGTTTCTTGAATTCAGAACCGACTGGGTCTCGGTTGATTGGGGCCGGATGCAGGTCTGAGTCTCGGTCTCTCAAAAGGCTTTTGGGAATAGAGTAGCATTCTGGAAGCTTCAAAAGGCCCAACCCAGATTAACAAGCAATAGGCATGCACTGCCAACACCCAGCAATTGCTCAACTAGCCCTTTAGTTTCTCGTGAGGTAGAATTCAAGAAGAAGAAGATGAATTTCTACTATAAAATACTATCATAAATGGATGATTAATCAAATTCATAAACAACCCATGATATTACTTTCTTCGCTTTCATTTTCTTGCTAATTTTTTTCCCTTTTGCTATTCCAATGTTAATGATCGGTTCCACCTCATTACTTCGTCTCAAAATTCAACAAACTCAGTAATTACATTGCCAAAACAAAATCCAAGCATGGAAATCTTTACATACAAGAACGGCATCCAAATAATCCATTCTCAAAAGAATAAAGAAAGGAGAATTGTCCATTCTGGGGCACTATATTTGTAGCTACAACTAACAGCCACATTAGCAAATAAACGACACCAACACATCAACAATAATTTCTGCATCTCAAACTACAGGAGAAAGTTTGATGCATAAAAGTTGCACTTCTCTTTGTAAAAATTGTTCTTATCTTTCATCTCTTAATGCATTATGATTCTTTCTACACAGATAATTAAATACAAAACCACACACATTCTTGTGCGTTCACCACAACAATAGCTAACAGCAAAGAACAACTGAGAATAACTTACTTAATTATAAGACAATTGTAACAAACGAAGTCCAAAATACCAATTCATAAGTTCCCAAGTCCTAGCATTAACATCCTTTTAGAGACTAGTAACCAAAGGGCTGTTACAACACCTACTATTTTCTTCTTTTTCTTTTGTAGCTTTAAAACTTTGACAAATCGAATCTATTTATATTTTGTCTTCACTTTTAGAAATATCTCGGAAACAAGTTCATTTTCCTACCAAGTTTTAGGATGAATATTTTTGTCCAGAATATAGAGTTGGTGGAAAAAATCTGAAATAGTGAGGAGATGCAAAACAAGTTCTCTCTGTCATTAAGAGAGAGATGTACCTGGAATCCCAAACAGTCAAGCCGAAATCTTTTGATCTCTTAGAGAGAGGTCGACTTCGGTGAGTGGTGGGTTGAGTTTAGTAAACATATTTGAAGAGGAAGAGCGAAAGAAATTGAAGAAACGGCAAAGTGAAAGAATGTGAAAGAAATTGAGAAGAAAGTGAAGAAACGGCAGTGGTGAGTAAAGGTAACAGTAGGTAGGGTTAGGATTATTGTGTCTTGGTAGTTTGAAACAAATATATTTTTTATAATTTGGATTATATTTATTTAAACGAGTCTAGGTTTGGGTCAAGCGAAATAGAACATTCCATACCCAACCCATTTTTCTCAGAAAAATTTGAATTCGGGTTCGAGTTCGGGTTCGAGTTTGGTAAACACAATTATTCTCTTATCCGGACCCAAAAAATTATAGTAGGTTCAGGTCTGATTCCGATCTGGACATGATCCATTGACAAACCTAGTTTATATATGTGTGTATGTGTGTATGTATGTATGTATGTGTATATATATACACATATATACACATATATGCATACACACATGTATATAGATTTATATATAACACATATATATACATATGTATTATATATACATATATATATACATGTGTGTGTGTGTAGTTTCTTTTCTTTTCACCTATGTTGAACAAATGATTATTGTGCTATCGGAAGTGGAGTGGAGTCACCTTTGACCTAAAACTAAAGAAATCGAACATGAAAAATGGAATATTGGAATGGTAATTAAAGTCCATATCCTATTAAGTAGTATTCGTCTCATCTGCTACTTTATTTGGTGTCCCACCTCTTGCTTTATGCCCGCAAATATGTGGCATTTAATTTTCCATAGTGCACTAACTACAATAGTTGTGGGAACGTGTCCCTTTGTACAGGAGCTTTTCTTTCTTCTTTGGAGATAGCTTATCAAAATATAGCTTTCCATATCAAACTTCACCTACTTATTCCTTTGTCTTCACTTGTATATTTACATTAACATCTTTACAGTTACAATATCTCTCAAGTATCTTTGGAATATCTTCACAATATTCCGATGTCTGCTGGTCCAACAACAATAGAGAAGAGGTCAGCTTTTCAGATCTCTACATCTATTGGAAGCTAATTTGTATAGTAAATAGATCTCACTAGCAGGTTTAACAACAACTTTTGGTCGGATGAGGGGTCTGACTCACATATAGGAAACGACTTATCAGAAGAAGAAAGAGACTCCACTGTTGACCAAAGTACTTGGTGGGAAATATACAGACCAGTTAGAAGAGGGCAAGATTATTTTCTCCCAAGAAGACATGGATGCTGGAGGACCAAAGTATCAAAATTGCCTGATTGGATACCTGTTAGACTATAGATCTTTTAGCTTTAACAAAGTTCAAAACTATTTTCGACCCAAATAGGGTGATAGGGCTTGGTTATTAGGTTGTGATGAGAAATGCTATATCATTAAGTTTTCAGTTTTTGAAGAAATGATTGTTGTGTTAGATAATGGCCCTTATGCTATAGATGGGGCTTTGTTGTTACCAAATAGATGGTAATTAAAACTTTTTTGTCGAAATTTGAAGCCAACTCATGCACTAGTTTGGGTCAAATCAAAGGAGTCCCAGTGGAAAGTTTCAACCAGGAAACGGGGTGGAAGTTTGCATCAATAGCTAGAGACCTAGTAGAAATATGAATAGGAATATATGATGCAAGGAACTTGTCTTATATTCGGGCAAGGATATGAATTAACACCACAACACCACTAGTTGTAGGATTCTATCTAATGTTAATGCATGGTGCCACCACTTGGGTCTCATTTGAATATGAGAGAATCCATAAAATATGTAGGCGATGTGAAATAATAGGGCACACACTCCCTCTGTGCTCATATCTAAACAATGATGAAGCTTTGGAGAACTTCCTTACTCAACACTATCAACAATTATCACAGTCTTTGGGACTACCACTACATTGGGATGTCAGTAGAGAATTATATTATAAAACCATTAGAGCTCATGTAAATTGCAATCATTTAAGAAGCACAGCAATTCCAAATAACTTTTGGAACTCAATCAATAGACCTTTCATTCGGCAAAATAGCAATCGTGTTGAAAATGGATTCAAGTTTACTCATCATTGGGAATTTAATTTATCTTCCTTAACTCTAGAACTCCTTAGACATGATGAAAATTAGGAAGAAGCAAATCAATGTGACGTGAATTTGCAAGAAGAAAAAGCCAATTTTGGGGACGAAATAAACGCAAGGATCAATGAGGATATTGATCACAATGAAGAAGACTTTTAGTGTGCACTTTTTTAGATTTTTCAAATGGGTACAATTGAGATTGAACAACAAGAAGTCACAACAGTAAATAGCCAAATACAAGCAGTAGTTTTGGTAGCTAAGAATTATGTTTCGTCTTGATTTTCCAGTCTATTCATCACAAATGCTACAGTACTCTTGGATGATGATGTTCAGGCTTATTTTGAAAGCTTCTCTTCCTCGAGACAAGAGACTTTTGAAATGTTTGACTTCCAATTCATTCTTGGTGTGCAAGACATAGATGGCAGAGTGGAAGTCTCAGGCTATCCAGAGGAGCATGAACTCAACACATTTGAAGTCATGTCAAGAACTAGAGATCTGTTGGAATCTAACTGAATGGATCTTTCTCATTCTCTATTTAGTTGTAGGCCTTCCATTTTATTGCAATGATCTATAGAAAAATGACTTTGTTCTCCAACGCTCAATCGGACAATTCAACAAAAGTTTTCTGGAGTTTTTGGACCCATTTTTGGTTTCCTACAAAATAATTTTGGATCAAGCCTACTGACTTTTTCAAGACCACTATCAACATCTCTTTCCAACTTTGCGGATTGACTCAATGCTATTGTTTTAAGAGCAGTGTATATAAAAAGGCCCATGGAAATGGCCTCATCTCTTTTGAACTTCATCTCACTTTCTCCTAGGCCTCTTATTTTAACAATGACTCTTTCTTTCTACCCTAAAGCCACACAAAACAAACTAGGACTCATAATTTCATCAATCTGGCATTCAGGCTTCCCTGTCTTCAAGCCCACAGATGTTAATTTGATGTAGCAACAAACGAAATTCATTTTCTCTCCTTCTTCATTATCGGTTTATTCTAGCTTCAATACCTCAAACATCCAGAATTCTCTCTCTCTCTTCCTACAATTCCGAGTCAAGACTTCAACTCCTCTCAACTTCATTATTCATCTCGGTTTAAGCAGGATTTCTCAAAGAAATGAAACCTAAACTGGAAGCTTTTTCCAATCAAAAAGAGGCTTAGGGTTCTTTGTTCTATGGATGAAATAGAAGGTAAAAGAATTTCTTATTCAACCTCTCATAGTTCTTCTTAGGATAAGGATGAAGAGCTTAACCTACTAGGATGGAAACATGATGAACTTCAATCTATTGTCAACCGAAGGGCAGTGCATTGGGGAGGTATTAAGAGTGGCGTTTTATATCCAAGAATGTCCAGGTCTCAAAAGAGAAAAATCATAAAAAAAAATTGATGTTATTAGCTTTCAGAAAAGAAAGTTATTTCACAAAGATGATGATTCATTATTCCAAACAACAAAAGAAAACCTTCTAACTTTTCAGCTTGATGATGAAGGCAATCAAAGTGCTAACATTATAGAAGCATCCTTTCTTGCCTCAAGATTTGTAGAAGTTGTGAGCTTTTGCATAGAATCTGCCGCGAGTTTTAAGGAGATTGTACCTCAACAATCCCCTCATCAACCATGAGGCGTTTATGCTGGAATTGTAGAGGGATGGGTCACCCTCTAACAATTCAAAATCTCAAGTCTCTGACCTAGTCGTATAAATCAAATGTACTTTTCCTAATGGAAACTAAATTATCAAATAGTCGTGTGGTAAAATGGCTGCGTTCTACTTATTTTGATAGTTAGGACTTGGTTTCTCTAGTAGGATAAGGAAGGTGGCTTATGTGTTGTTTGGTCCAATTTTGTTTTTATATTTGTAATCGTAAAGTCCTAGAATATTTTGTGTCTTCAAGTTAAGGAACAAAATGATACAATGTGATATCTATTTTTGATGTATGGGCGTCTAGTTTTTAAATTTTGAAATACTATATGGGAATCCATTTCTAATCAATTTCCTAACCAACTTGTTCCAGCATTGAGAGCAGGGGATTTCAATCAAGTGTTGAATGTAAATGGCAAGATCTCTTACAAAACTAATTCTCTGCCTGGTGCTCCACAACTAAAACAACTTATTCAAAACTTGGGTTTGGAAGAGCTACCGCAATTGTGAAATTGGTATATGTAGATAAACAATAGTCAAGACTCATCTGTAGTGCTGGAACGACTAGATATAGCTTTGCAAACCAAGCCTGGCTTAGTACATTCCAACATTCAAAACTTAGGAATTTGCCTATAATGAAATCGGATCATGGACTGATCTTGGTCGATACATACTTCTCATTCCGATCTCCTAAGAAATGGACTAAGTTTGAGTTGTTTGGATTCGGGATAAGGCTTGTCGCCAAATAATTGATAGAGTTTGGAAAATGTCAAGCTTATCCAGTGCAACCAACATTCCATCAGTCATCCAAACCTTGCAATCCTTGCAGTGTCACCTGGCAAATTGGAGTAAAAAAAATCTTATAGAAATCTTGATTTTAGAATCAAGTAGACAATCCAACATTTACAATTGGTCCAATCTTCTTCACAGATTCCGAAAAATCGTACATCAGATGTAGTATTAAGAAGTCATTTGGACTATCTATTACAATGTAAAGAAGATTGTTGGAAACAGAGGTTTAAAGCCCAATGGCTTAGGAATGGTGATAAAAATACCAAGTTTTTCATTCTTGGGACTTAAGGAAACAAGCTACAAATTATATTACACAAACTACAAAGAGAAGATAGAGTTTGACTACAACATCAAATAGATATTTTGAACTATGCTACAGAATATTTTAAGTAGCTATACACCGAACCACAACTTTACGGGTTCAATAATACAGCTTGTAATATAAGAATCTTTTTACAACACTTGGATGTTAAATTGACTGAATGCCAAAAGTAGGATTTAGACTTGGCTTTTAATGCACATGAGGTAAAGGAGGTTCTCGGCTAATTGATTGAAATATATGCCAAAAAAAAAAAACAATGTCAAATGTGTAGCTGTCAGAGATGGATTGGACGAATATTTACTTGACATGTTTGTTAAACACGTCAAGGTATTTTTTTTCAAACAACTCTGACGTGTTTCTGGAACACGTCGAGTTTGACGTGTTCCAAAAACACGTTGGGCTACCCAGGCCCTACAGCGCCGGGCACTTTTCGTCAGCCTTTGTAGTGCGCTACGCGGGCCTTTTTGACCAACTTCCCGACGTGTTCTTCAAACAGGTCGGGCCCTTAATTTTTTTTAAAAAAAACTAACCCCCACCCGTGGCCTATAATTAGTCCCCATACCTCCCCCCAGCCTCCTCACTCATTCCCTCCCGGTTTACATTCCCCCCCCCCCTCTCTCTCTCAAGAGTCTGTCGGCTCCATACCTCCCCCAAGCAGCGGCTCCATCTTGAAGCAAAACAAAGGCGTGGCCGGTTGGTTCTTCAAGCAAGTTCAAACAACCCAACAACTAGAAGAAGTAGGCATTTTCCAATTTTCCAGCAGGTATTTGTTTCTTAATTTTGTTTTTATAATTTTGTTATGATTTATATTATGTATTAATTACATTAAATGTAGTGTAATGTAAAGGGTAAATATTATATGTTTGTTTTTGTTTTTATACTAATGTGCAGGAAATATTAATGTGTAGGCTAAATTAATGTGTTTAAATTAAATTTTGTTTTTGTTATTATATTACATGATTTTATATTAATGTGTAGGGTAAATTTTGTTTTTGTTTCTGAATTTTGAAATAAATAAAATTTTTGTGGCAACAGGTTGAATGTTTACATGTTTAATAAATTTTGAGCCAATAATTAATGTAGGGTAAATATATTATTTTTAGAATTGAATGTTGTTGGATATTTACATTTATAGATAGAGAATTTAATTATTGTGTGGTTAAATTTTGGAGCATGAACTATTAAAATTTACAATTTGGGCGCTAATATTTAGTGTAATTAAAAGTTGGATAGAAAATTATGAAAATAAGAAATTTGGGCCCGAACTTTTGGTAATTACAATTTGGTTGCTAAAGTTGTTAAAATTATAGATTAAGCCCAATTTTTTTATGTATTTAGATTTTGACCCTAAATTGTTGTACATTTACAATGTAGCCCCTAAACTTTTAAAAATTACATTTTGACCCTTGTATGATTTAATTACGTTTTGACTCCTAAATTTTTGTATATTCACAATTTAGCCCTTAAAATTTTAAAAATTATAGTTTGACTCCTGTATTTTCATATATTTATGTTTTGGCCCCTGAACTTTTGTATATTTATAGTTTAGCCCCTAAACTTGTGAAATTTACATTTTGACCCCTGTATTTTTATGTATTTATGTTATGGCTCCAAAACTTTTGTATATTTACAATTTAGCACCTAAACCTTTCAAAATTACATTTTGAACCCTGTATTTTTTAATTATGTTTTGACCCCTAAATTTTTGTATATTTACAATTTGGCACCTAAATTTTTAAAAATAACATTTTGACCCCTATATTTTTTTATATTTGTCTTTTGGCCCCTAACTTGTAAAATTTATATTTTGACCCCTATTCTTTTATGTATTTATGTTATGGCTCTAAAACTTTTGTATATTTACAATTTAGCACCTAAACCTTCCAAAATTACATTTCAACCCCTGTATTTTTTATATTTACGTTTTGACCCCTAAATTTTTATATATTCACAATTTGGCACTAAACTTTTAAAAATAACATTTTGACCCTTGTATTTTTTTATATTTATGTTTTGGCCCCTGAACTTTTGTATATTTATAGTTTAGCCCCTAAACTTGTAAAACTTATATTTTGACCCCTGTACTTTTATGTATTTATGTTATGGCCCCAGAACTTTTGTATATTTACAATTTAGCACCTAAACCTTTCAAAATTATATTTCAACCCCTGTATTTTTTATATTTATGTTTTGACCACTAAATTTTTATATATTTACAATTTGGCACCTGAACTTTTAAAAATAACATTTTGATCCCTGTATTTTTTATATTTATGTTTTGGCCCCTGAACTTTTGTATATTTACAGTTTAGCTCCTAAACTTGTAAAATTTATATTTTGACCCTGTATTTTTATGTATATATGTTATGGCCCCAGTACTTTTGTATATTTACGAATTTAGTACCTAAACCTTTCAAAATTACATTTCGACCCCTGTATTTTTTAATTACATTTTGACTCCTAAATTTTTGTATATTTACAATTTGGCACCTAAATTTTTAAAAATAACATTTGGACGCCTGTATTGTTATATATTTATGTTTTGGCCCATGAACTTTTGTATATTTATAGTTTAGCCCCTAAACTTGTAAAAATTACATTTTTATCCCTGTATATTTATATAATTACATTTTGACCCCAAAACTTTTGTATAAAAATTACAATTTGACCCTTGTACTTTTATATTTTTATAATTTGACCCCTGAATTGCTAAATAGTTACAATTTAGCCCCTAAACTTTTAGAAATTATTTTTTGCCCCCTATTTTTTTGTATATTTACTATTCATGATCTAGACTTTCAAAGTGACATTTTGACCCTTGTATGTTTTTATATTTATGTTTTGGCCCCTAAACTTTTAAAAATTATAATTTAACCCCAATTTTTTGCATATTTATAATTTGACCACTGAACTTTTGTCTATATTTCATTGGGCACATAAATTTTTTAGAATTACAGTTTCACCTAAAATTTTTTAAAAAATTACACTTTGGGCCCTAAACTTTTGTATAATTACAATTTGGCCCCATCAGAACTCAATAATTACAATTTGATAAACTATAAATTTTGTATATTTTGAATGTCTTGCTTAGGAAGCATTATGTTTTGTACTTTATCCCCTTAACTTATTAGTTTTACATTGGTTAGATTTAGGCGAAACATGTCGAACGATCATACCTTGCCAATTAATTTATATTGGGGAGAAAAGATCGTATATGCCAGAGAATCAATGTTATATAACCCCCCTATGCCTTAAAAATTTTTGTTCCTTACGAAAAGAGTAAATTTTGAAGAATTAATGGATAAAGTCTATGATGCTATGGATCTAGACCGAAATAGATTCAAAATTACTTTGATGCTTAGGAGTTACATGCTACAAGGTGTATCCGGTGTAATACCTTTAGTAGATGATACCGGAGTAAACGCAATCTATTATTTCAAAGGAAATAATCGAGAAGTAATTGGGATCAACGTGGAGGTTGAGGATATCCCAAGAGTACAAGAATATGCAACTCACTGCACTAATAAATTTGGCTCGTTTCCGGTGGATGCATCCTGTACAGCCGATTTGTATAGAGATTAGGGTTTAGGGTTTCGGGTTAGGGTTTAGGGTTCGGGTTTCAGGTTTCGATTTAGGGTTTCAGTTTAGGATTTAGGGTTTGAGTTTCAGGTTTCGGGCTTTGATTTAGGATTTGGGTTTAGGGTTTGGGTTTAGGGTTTAAGGTTTGGGTTTCGGGTTTCGAGTTTCGATTTAGGGTTTGGATTTTAGGGTTTACAGCTTAGGGTTTGGTATTAGGGTTTATAGTTTAGGGTTTGGGTTTCGGGTTTTGATTTAGGGTTTTGATTTAGGATTTAGGGTTTGAGTTTCAGGTTTCGTGTTTCGATTTAGAGTTTCGGTTTAGGGTTTGGGTGTCGGGTTTCGGTTTAGGGTTTGGGTTTAGTGTTTGGGTTTCGGGTTTCGAGTTTCGGTTTACGATTTGGGTTTTAGGGTTTACAATTTAGGGTTTGGGTTTAGGGTTAGGGTTTGGGATTTGAAATTCGATTTTGGGTTTCGGTTTAGGGTTTGGGTTTCGGGTTTTGAGTTTCGATTTAGGGTTTTGGTTTAGGGTTTGAGTTTAGGGTCTAGAGTTTGGGTTTAGGGTTTGGGTTTCGGGTTTCGAGTTTCAGTTTAGGGTTTGGGTTTTAGGGTTTACAGTTTAGGGTTTAGAGTTTAAGATTTGGATTTAGGGTTTAGGGTTTAGGTTTGGGTTTAGGGTTTGGGTTTCAAGTTTCGACTTAGGGTTTTTGTTTAGGGTTTGGGTTTAAGGTTTAGGGCTTGGGTTTCGGGTTCGATTTAGGGTTTTCGTTTAGGGTTTAAGGTTTGGATTTAGGGTTTGGGTTTCGGGTTTAAGATTTAGGGGTTGGGTTTAGGGTTTAGGGTTTAGGATTTGGGTTTAGGGTTTAGGATTTATGATTTGGGTTTAGGTTTTAGGGTTTGGGTTTAGGGTTTAGGATTTTGTGTTATCATTATTATATCTTGTTTGCTACAACAATGTTTTTTCTATCATTATTTAATATTTACAGTCCATTATAAATTACTTTGAAATTATCAATTTGATGTATTCTTTGCATATGCAATCACAGATTCACATGGATCATGTGCACATGAGTACCGTGACACCATTTCAGGGTCCTATAGATGATGCTATTTTGCGACTCCAGCCTGGTCACAGATCTGTAGCGGTCTTTCACGATGAGAGCTTTGATCTAGACGTTAGGAGATGTGATAGACGATTTTGGCATTTATATCACACTGCAAATCCCCGTGTGAGGTATTATATTGACGCTGCTGGATTTGGCGGGGTATGCCGAGTCGGTTTCTTCCATTTGGACCACGGACTTATTACAGCATTCGTCGAGCGATGGAGACATGAGACCCATACATTTCATCTTCCTGTTATTGTTTGCTACAGCAATGTTTTTTTTATCATTATTTAATATTTACAGTCCATTATAAATTACTTTGAAATTATCAATTTGATGTATTCTTTGCACATGCAGTCACAGATTCACATGGATCACGTGCACATGAGTACCGTGACACCGTTTTAAGGTCCTATAGATGATGCTATTTTGCGACTCCAGCCTGGTCACAGATCTGTAGCGGTCTTTCACGGTGAGGATTTTGATCTAGACGTTAGGAGATGTGATAAACGATTTTGGCATTTATATCGCACCGCAAATCCCCGCGTGAGGTATTATATTGATGCTGCTGGATTTGGCGGGGTATGCCGAGTCGGTTTCTTCCATTTGGACTGCGGACTTATTACAGCATTCGTCGAGCGATGGAGATAGGAGACCCATACATTTCATCTTCCTGTTATTGGTGAGGCCATTATCACGTTGCAAGATATCGAGGTATTGTGGGACTTACGAGTAGATGGTTTACCTGTTACGTTACACCACAAATCTACTTCCCAACTCAGCGATTGGATTTGGTAAATGAGTGGTTGGGATTTTTGTCGAAGCAAAGTAATTTGAAGGAAGCATGCATCAAGATCATCCATTACTACCGGATGCCGATGATGAGATAGTCTGCCAATATGCCCGTACATTACTTTTGATTTTATTAGGAGGTCATCTGTTTGCAGATAGTGTGAGTGATGTTGTACATCTTAGCTGGCTATACTATTTGAGAGATTTAGAGGAGACGGGCCAGTACAGCTAGAGGAGTGCCGTACTAACATGCTTGTACGGACTCATGTGCCATGCCTACGGTTTCGACACTAGGGTCACTGTTGGGCTGTACATGCTACTATAGGTAAAAAACTTAAACATTAACCATACAATATTACATATTATCATCTGGTTAAGTAATATCAACTGGTTAAGTAACCTAATACCTAATATGCTAAATTATCCTATTTAAACAGCTATGGGCCTGGGAGCGATTCCCGACCATTCGTCCGGTCATAATCGATCAGTGACCGACCGGGGATTATCCACTTGGAGGTAGATAGGTTACTCAGCGTACTACTCGAAATGCTCCCCAGCATGTAGCCAATCACTATCGAGATCATCTTTCGATATTGTAGTCGGATCAGGTATTCTTATATTTTCATACATTTTGAAATTTTGTTCTACATTACATATAGTTTTTATAAATTTCGTTTACCATTGGTTGATTGTTGCAATTTATATGGATGCCCTACATCGATGATGTGCTATTGTCCCTACCCGCTTATTGTACAACAGGGGGCTCATATTTGGAGAGCTAAGGCCCCCCTGATTTTTTGGCATATCATCGAGATCCATTTACCAAATCGTGTCATGCACCAATCTATTCCAGAGAATGTTGACACTGATCGGGCCATGTTACATGAGCTAAAACTTTCGAGGTTCCCCGGACCAGATTGGAGTGAGTACCATAGTTCTTGGATCGATTACTGGTATAGCCGTACAGGTTCAATCGTTCTAGGAAAGCCTACAAATACTTTCTAGTCGTCGACTGATTACCTGCAGTGGTACCACCGTCACACCATCTTATATATCACACCTCCCGTCCATCAGATCCAGTATGATGGACTGCAAGGTGTTTCTAGTCAGCTCGAGTACATGGTAATTGTTATTAAGTGCTATAGCATTTCTTTCAATAAATCGTACCATATTGTTGCATTACTAATAATTGTATTTATGTACCTTAACAGATGAGTAGCATGTACAGGATAGGACAGGCATCGGTGTAAGGCTTTCGTCAGATGACCCTACATGGACTTTTCATCCTAGTTTGATGACGATTCGAGACGAAGCATTCGGATCCATGCAGTACTTACAGCGTTCTGATCGTATAGATCTTGGCCCAGATACCCAGCAGGACACTGCGCCTCTGTGTCACGCAGTGCTCATTATTAGAGGGCAATTAGACATGTCCCTGGCCAAGCTGGAGCTTCATCTTGAGGCGATCGATGTCGTCATCGACAGGGACTTCATGATGATGTCAGACAGGATGAGCAGGTTACCCCGACCGATTACTATACATATACCGTCGGGAATGCACAGATCCCACATTCGGCTAGTACAGACAGGGTGAACGATGCATACGCTTCCTCAGCTATGCATACTAGTACTTCTGACGTTAGGTACCAGTCTCATACGCCTGTATTTTCTATTGAATCTAACCTGCATCCTATATATTAGTTCCTGTATGGATCGGCCGGTGAATTTCCTGATCCATACGCTTCTACATTTTTTATACTGGGTCCTATTCCTTACATTCCTATCTCGGGCTCATCCATGTCTACCACGATCCATTATCGTTATCCAGATCCATTCAGTGCATATTCATCTTCTGACCCTACAAACTCACACCATGGATTTGATGATGGTGGTGATGATGATAATGACAAGACTAATGAAGTTGAGCCGTCAACTCACCAGGTCGTGCATGGACGACATGAGATTAGAAGGCCTAAGAGATTTTGCTGCTCGTCGACTTCTCGAGACCCGCCTCAGGATCAACATCGACGACATTGATTTCAGCCATAAATTGTATATTTGAACATTTTGTAAATTCTCTAATTATATGCTTGAACATTTTTTTATGTGTTTAATTTACAATTTTTCACTAGCTTTGTCATTTTTAACGACGAACTAGAATTTAACATAAAAAAAAATTCACAAAAACTTTAGACCTTATAAATGTACATCCAACTTATAAATTGTGAAAAATTAATTTTTGCATTTCCTTTACCTAACAAAAAGTTCTTAACCTTAAACCCTTAAAAAAAAAATTGGTTAAGACTAAGAATCAGAGTTGCATTTTCTCTCGCTATCCTTACATTCTATGCATTTTCTATCCCCAATTCAATTTTTTTAAAGCTGAATTTGGGGCTAATTGATCTAAATATACATAAAAAAAAAGAGTTGCAATTTTGTATGATGTTTAAAAATCTTTACACGATTTTATACTTAACGTGCTTCTCAAGCACGTCGAGGTATTTAAAAAAAAAAATTCAAATGCTCGATGTGTATGGCAAATAGGTCGAGTGAAATTTTTTACAATAAAGGGCTTGATGTGTCTGCCAAACACGTCAAGCGAAATTTTTTGCAATAAATGGCTCAACATGTTTAAGGAACACATCGAGCCATTAAACTGATATTTAATTGCATGAATTCGGATTTAGTTGTTTATATTTATCCAATCAAATAACTTATATTTATAATTTATCTAGCCATAGAGTGGATAGATTCCTTTCTTGTTTGGCTGCAAAATGTAGCTCAGTGTACTTGAGGGTCCCTTCCCTTTATCTCAACTATGTATCTGTTATTCTATCAATATCAAAGTGACAGTTGGAAAAAAATGACTTATATTTATAACTTAAATTTATGAATAAGTTTTTTCACAGTTCAAATTCGGTATCAAATTCGATATTTATCGAATTATCGATTTAGATTAAATTGTTGGATTGAATAAAAAAGTGGCCCAACAATTATACTCCAACATCGAAAAAATATATATTAGCCCCAATAAGTATTATCCAATCAAATAAGTCACCAATCAATTGTTATTAATTAACAAATTGTCTTTAATGAAAGAACAAAAAAGTAAAATTTATGATTAAAAATTTTAAGTAGTTAATATATATCATAATATAATTTTTTTAATATACATTACATAGTTGATTTTTACAATTGATAATTTTGTAAATATTGTGTATTTATTCATAAATATAATATAAGTTACATTTATAACCATAAAGGTTTTTAACTTACATTTAAAACTATAAATATAAATCGGTTTTAAAAAAAAAAAATATGCCACGTCGGAGCCCGACGTGTTTGAAGACCACGTCGAGCTCCGACCTAACACAGGTAGCCCGACGTGTTCCAAAAACACGTCGGGGTTGTTTCAAAAAAAAAAAAAAATCTCAACGTGTTTTACAAACACTTCTGACAGCTACACATTTGACATTATTATTTTTTTTTGGCATATATTCCAATCAATTAGCCGAGGTTCTCTTCATGATGGGAAAGTGGAAAGCACCAGGACCTGATGGATTTTCTGTAGGTTTCTATCAACATTATTGGGATATCGTGGGTCCTACATTCGTCAAGGTAACATTGGATTGCTTGAACAAAAATATATCATTATCTGATATGATTTTCACCACAGTTATTCTCATCTCGAAAATCAATGATCCCATTAAGTTTTCCCATTTCCATCTAATCAATTTATGCAATGTTATGTATAAAATTGTCAGCAAAGTGGCAGCTAATCAATTAAAGAGGATCTATTGCTGACATTATACTTATAGCAAATGAGCTGATAAAATAAATTCGAAAAATGAAAAAAGGGAGAAAATCACTTGCAGCTATCAAATCAGACATAAGTAAAGCTTTTGATCCGGTTTCTGGGGAGTTTCTTTTTCATATCTTTCAAAAGATGGGATATTCTGACAAATGGATATCTATTCTCCGCAATTGTATCACATGAGCAACTATCTCCATTTCAATAACTGCTATGATCACACTATCCATTGTATTGCAAAAAGGTTTTCATCAGGTATGCCCTTTATCACATACCTTTTTATAATATGTCAATAGACATTATCCTCGGTGCTAACCAGAATTAATAGTACCAATCTATGCAAAGGTATTTCAATTTCCAGAGGAGGTATAGCCATTTCTCACTTAATGTTTGCAGATGATTGTGTTCCTTTTATGGAAGTCAACAACGATGCTGCAAATGCTCTCTCAGACTTCCTCCATGCTTATTCTCAATCTTCTAGACGACAAATTAATTACAATAAATAAGTCATGGTTTTCAGCCCAAATACAAGTGCAACTATGGCTTTAGAGATAGCCTCCATCATGGGAATTACCATTAGTCAGCACATTGATACTTTATCTTGGACTTAATCTCAATTTTTCCCAATAAAAAATCTTCCCTCTTCAGGCACATTGTAGAGAGAATTTCAAAGAAAATCTCAAGGTACAAACTATATACTCTCTCAGTCATTGGAAGAATTACTTTAGCAAAACATACTCTCTCTCTCTCTCTCTCTCAATCAATATACAATAGGTGCCTTCAAATTGCTGGTTTCTATAGCAAAGCAAATAGACAAACACATCGCACATTTTATTTGGAATGGAGATAAGCAGAGAAAAGGAATTCAATGGAAATCTTAGGACTCTATTTGTCTCTCTAAATTCCTAAGGCGACTAGGTCTCAGATCATTGGAGCTTTAAATCAAGCATTCTTGGGAAGAATTGCGTGGAAAATTTTAACTAATGAAGAGGCTCTGATTAGTAAATTATTCTTCCACAAATATTGCAACAAACAAGACTTCATGTCTGTTAAGCCATCAAACACTGCTACATGGGGATGGAGAAGTATCTTCTGGGGTAGAGATCTCTTAAGGCATGGTATTAAATGGAGAGTCGGAGATGGCAAGAGTATTCATGTAGCTGAAAATTGGATACCAGATATGCTCAATCCTATACGCTATAATTCAACTGTCTTTGAATTTATCCCTTAGAGTCTCAGGTCTCTATGACAATGGGATAAATTGGAGTCTACCTTTATTATTGATTCTTTTTTCTCAACATGTAGTGGAAGTTATCACTACAATATATATCCCTATAAATTCTCAAATTGATAAATTGGTATGGGACCTAGAAAAGAATGGTGTTTACTCGGTTAAGATAGCATATGATCTTGCTGTTAATCTGAAAAGATTAGATAATCTCTCCTACAGTAGACAATCTTATGACATTTAGGCTATCCCTATGTTCAAAACTTTATGGTCTCTCAATATGCCCTCTAAGTATCAATTCTTTTTCTGGGGACTTTTGAATAATATCTGCCCAACAATGTCATCGTTATTTAAGAAAGGAACTGTTTCCCTTCCTACTTGATGTGAAAGAGATGAAGAAACAATTAAGCATCTATTTTTTGAATGTCTCCAATCGAAGATAACTAGGAGAATTTCACAACTGGATCTTGATTTTGATTCTAGCCAGAAGGAATCCTTTTATGCTTGGTCTACAAAATTGTTTCAACAGATTAATGACAACAATATAAGTATTCGGTTAATTGTTATACTATGGAGTATTTGGAAGGCAAGAAATGATTTCATTTGGAATCAAATGAATGGATTTTAATTCTCCACGAGTGGTTGGGCAATCTCAGCAATTATATAACGAAATCTCAACTCAAATTTACAAGATTTTTCATATGTGACCGTAATCAAATATATGGACATCAGGAAAACAATCCATAATTGCATCAAATTGATTTGCTTCATCCATGCAAAGTGACCTCCATTCAACGAAGAGATCCTGCTACTATTACAATGATTTTTGATGGATCATATAATAGTGCAACGAGAAAATCTGTAATTGGAACTGTATGCAGCAATTATTATGATACTCAACTGTTTGCTACTTCCCTAAGTTTAGAAACTAAATCAACTCTGCAATGTGAATCAATGGCTTGTCTACATGCCATTTTTATTGCAGTTGGAAAGGGTTTTTAATAGTTAATACTAAAAACAAATTGTCTTCTGCTTATTTAGGGTCATAGTAATCCAACAACTATCCCCTACTCCCTAGAAACTATAATTAGAGATATTTTAGCACTAGTTCTCTATTTTTCTTCATGTTATATTATAAAAGTCAGTAAATCAGAGGTTAGGAAAGGTCATGATATAGTTGTATCCTTACTTCTATGTAATTCTTATTTCATAATGAAATTAGTTTTCTTCTCAAAAAGTCAACATCCTATGCTCTCTCTTATTTACACATTAATATTCTCGACGCTTTACTAGAAGAAAAGACCCGCTAATTCAATATTCTCAAACACTTGTCTTGCAAGATTCGGACGACAAGACTGATAGCCACCTCAATGACAACTATAGCTTTGACCTCATTTTTTGCTTTTAAGAAATTGAAGGCAGAGTCAATTTAATGCGTGTTCGGAGTAAAAATCCATTACATTGCATTTCCAATAATACAAGTCAGCTACAAGGGCCTTCTGCTAACTGTCATTCAACTGCTGGAGCCAATTAATGCAAGCCATTTCGTCTTTAACCATTCATCTTTATCAACCACGGCGTATTAACAATTCAGTATTTTCTCATTTCATAGGTTGATTAGTGGAACACTCATTGGGCCTGCCTGATAACACGTTGGCTCTTACAATACCACCCAATACATTGCAGTTATCAGCCCCACAATCACCTTACTATAGATGGACAAGAGATTATGTGGGCTCCTGGGTTGCGTTTCAACGTTTACTCTACTTTCGTCCATCTTATGATCCAACTTCTCATCAACAAACCTTCAGTTCAAACAACCCATTAGCAACTATCCCTTATTCCACCATCAGAGTTATTATCTCAGTCATTAACATTTACTTCGGAATCCATTGAAGATTTCACAGGCCACTTACATCCAGCTACGTCAACTTCTCTTAAGTGTTGAAACTTCATCAACTCCATTTGGTCACTGGACAAATCAATCGGAGAATGATTCTTTGGTGTTAATCCCTTTTGATCAATCTAATTTTAATCTTTTTCACAGGTTGCTCAATCTGACTCATAATTCAGAAATAAAAAGACCAACTGATTGTATTCAAAACATGGATGCCAAGAAGCCCAAATTAGCATTGGATGAACAACCAATCTATTCTGGTTCTCCAGTTTTGACTGATGTTTCTTATCTTGGTTCAGTTCAGACAGCTCTTCATCTTCTGATGAAGATGAAGAAGTAGATACCTTATGCTGGAATCCTATTGATTTGCAACCATTGCTACATCGAGCAGCAACTCACTAGAGTGCAAAAACTACTGGATTAGTTCAACCGCAGATGCCCAGGAAACTTAAACGTAAACTGATCAAAGTAGTGGAAATCCTTAGTTTCCAGAAACAGAAGTTGAATTCTTCCAACTCACAAGGATCACCAGATTCATCTAATCAACAAGCTTTTGTTACTTACCAAACTTCAGGGGATAATTCTCAAGCATCGCTACTCTGTGAAGCCTATTTTCTGGCGGACATTTCTCTCAAATTGTTAATCTTTGTGTTTTGGATGAAGTCAAAGATGTTCCATCCATCTCATTGGTTTTTAAGGATATTGTACCTGAAAAATCCCCTAATTCACCATAAGGATTTTGTGTTGGAATTGTAGGGGTATGGGTGAAGCTCTTACAATTCAGACAATTAGCAGATTGACCCGTACACATTGACCAGATATTATTTTTCTTATAGAAACTAAATCTTGTAACTATAAAATGATTAAGTGATAGCTATCCTGCCATAATTGTGATAGCTATCCTACTATTATTATATGGTCTTAAAAAAATTTCTCAAGTCACGTAACAATTCAAAACGTTATATTTTTCTTTATCCATTTACATTTAATTTAATTTTCAGTGTGGCAATTCTCTATAATCTATTTTATCTTGTCTTCTAGCTTTTCATGTGTATAAGGGTATTTTTACCAAAAAACAAATAGTTAAAATTAAGATTCACTCATTTCAATTTTTTTTATTTTGCACATGAGACAACTAATTTGTCCTATAGTGATTTTTTTTTTTTAACTTGGAAACCTGCAACCGCTATTCGAGAGTATATGTACCAAGTAAATTTCGTCGTTTACGATAGTCTGCAAATCTCACTGAGAAATAAACTTTTTTGAGGCAAGGACTTTGTGCGATAATCAGTTACGTTATCATTCGTGAGAACTTTCTCCATTCCGCAATAGAGAGTTTCCATAAGGAACAACTGATTTGTTCTTTAGAGTTGTTGAGTGCTGAAATCATAAGTTTGGGGTATCAACAAATGAGTGCTAGTTTTTAGGGGATAAAGCGAAAAGAAATACCAAAACAATCCAAAAGCCGCAAACTTTTACATGCTCGTGTTCGTTGTTTGGTAGGAGGCAATGCCAATTCAGAACTAAATTGATCAAATTGTGGTGAAAGGTTGTGGCTTTCAGTCCTCTCTCCCTCTCTTCCCCCCCCCCCCCCCCCCCCACTCTTTTTTTCCTTCCCGCCAGAGGTTCGCTTTTCACCGCCCAAAAATGTCGGACCCGGGTACTTTCCTTCTTCCCTTTACCTTGTAATCATTGTTGGCTTTTTTTCTTTATGGGTTGTAAAATATAACTGGTGGTTTTCCGTCAGGATTTTTGTAAAAGATTAAATTATGATCTCTGCAAATAATTTGTATATGGGAATTTGCTCCATAAGTCACTGAAACACCTTCCATCGCAGTTGTATTTGATTTTAATGGGATGGTTCGTATTGGGTTTGAGCCTGCAGTTTTTCATGCTATTTGTATTGCTCATTCACATTGTTTAGAATTTACTGAGTTGAATCAACATCATAAGTTTAAAGGGAAAATTTTTTGCTACGGAAGATTTGCTGAATTGAGTTGAATCAAAACAACTTTTAAAGAAGAGGAGTTCTTTGGCCTATTTATCGGCTAAGGGCATCCATCTATACAATACATAAGTGCATTTTGTACACCACAAAAAAAAAAAAAAAAAATTTCACAGCGTATATAAAGCAGTACATTTTCACAACTTATGCCCTTATCAATATCTAAATTGGTAAGAAATGTGTGCTTTTTATAATTTTGCTTTAAAGCCGGTCTTTTGTACAGAAAGAAAAATTGCAGATATTTTCTAGTTCCCATAAGATTGAGCTAAGATAGAAGAAATCCAAATCAACTTTATATTGGTATACAAATTTGTTTTGAGGGACTTAATCGAATTTTGAGAGCTTCATTTTGTGGAATACTCCCTTGGATGTATATTATTTTCTGAAGCCAATAGGTTTTCATGAAAGCAATGGAGCTAGTTTAAATCCATAAAAGGACTTAATGCTCCTGTCTAATGGTTGTTAGCGGCTAACATCCTGAATATATTATTTTGAAGGCCAGTATTTCATGCCTAGTTTTATCAATCAACTCAGAGTTAAAGAGAATTGGTCCCGGGGATGTTTGAGAGACGATATATTCACTGGCCCATATATCATGTTTACAATCAAGAAATCAAAGATATTCTATACACCAGTAAGAAATTTAAATAAAAAAAATTTGCAATGGTTAAAACAAGTTGGTGGTATATGTGATTTTTGCCTTAATCACTTCTGATTTCCTGAAAGAATTAAACCATTTAGCTTGCAAGTTCTCCTGGATAATTGGAATCACCCTTTTCCTATACCTCTTAGTATTATGATATCTATCCCAGATGCTGTCCAAGCTGCAAAACAAATCCAATGAATGGCTTCCTATAGTACTCAAAAGAATTGGATTTGTCTTTTGCTTGGATGTGCAAACAATCATTTTCAATTTGTCTAAAGTCAATAAAAAATCTAGTAAAGTTATTAAGGAGTTGCTGAAAACTTTTTACTTTTTGTAGTAAAACAATATTATTTATTCCCGGAGGAAATCCACAATAGGTACCAACTCTAGAGCCGAAATGAGACCTCCTAAAGAAACGAAGGAACGTGTAATAGTTTTTTGTTCTAATGACTAGTTACGTAATTGGGGGTTCCTATTGTTCTATGCAGGGATGTAAATCGCCGAAGTTGAGCAAGGCTGTGTAAATTTCCACATAATTTCATAAATTGAACTGTTAAAAGTTCCCAGAAGGTTATGTGGTCTTTTGTTGTTATGTAATTTTTTTGTTTTTCTTTTTTAGTCCAATGGCAGCAGTTCCATCTATATAATCACATACTACAAAAGTTTTAGAGTGTTGTAGGCAAATGCCCAAGATCAATTTGTGCAGCCTGTAAAGTCCATATTAGGAAGGCATCCTTCCACTCAAGATCATGGTTAATTGTTAAACCATATGTGACCATTCTGTAGCTGAGATCGTTATCTACAACTTTTTACAATGAATAAGGGTCACATACAAAGCAATGAGCTCAGAAGTTGGAATTAAGATGCCTTCTGTATTAGTTGCTAGAAAGGCATCATTGCAGTTTGAGGGGTTAGTTTTATTGATCAAAGATTTGTTGACTGCTTGAATTTCTACTAGGCTTCTACCTGCTTCTTTTTCCTTAATTAGAACTTGTTTGACGTTTTCTACTTCTTTTAGCTCTGAATTTCCAACTTTCCTGTCCCTGAGAGCCTATGCAGCAGTTACTAGGCTTCCCGGTTCCTAGATACTATCCCCACTCCAGAACTTTTATTTCCCATCACCGTCGCTGCTCCTGTCTCTATTGAACTTGTTTCATCTGTGCTTCTTCTATCAGTTCTCTTCATAATGCTGTCATAGTCATTTCCACTGTCATCCTATAGTTAGTTTGAGGATTTTCAGAACTATTTTTGTCCTGCAGAATTTCTCCATTTTTGGTGGCTTTTGTACATGAATATACTTAGCTGTAACCTTAGTTTTTTGGAGAACGTTTAGCATGTAGATAAAATTCTGGGACTGGAAAGATCCGATTAGTTTTCAAAGAGTAGGTCAATGCAGCTTTTCATGACGGAGTAGTTTTTTTTTTTTTTTTTTTTTTTTTTTATCTTGTGGTGCTGAAATCCACTTTCTTGTTTCAGGACCTAGTGTAACTTTCTGGTTCATGGTCAGTGTGCTGGCAACAGGTACAGGAGCAGTTGGCGTGGTTCCACTTTTATTTTCGCAGGGGAAATATAAATGGTATTTAGGCTTCATTTTTGTGGCATCTGCCTATGCTCACTATGGTTTGCTCCTCTACTTCTTCTTTATTCAACGCCATGCGCCGCAGAAATGTTTAGGAAGCCATGGAAAATTGATGATCGATGTGATTGCAATGTTTTCTGCCATGGCATTACGTCAATTTTTGGAATTTGATGTCCTCTTGCTCTTCATCTTGGTAGGATTTACTGCAGATCTTCATGCATTTGCCCAATCTTTGCATATTGCTTATGATGTTAGCATATGGGATATTTTGCTGGGATCAATAATGCAAATTGTGGTCTACATGATGTGTGAAAACAAATATATGTTAAGTGCAGCCTTCGTGTTATGTGGTGGTGTTTCTTTCTATCGGTATATATCATACTCTCCTCCAGTCATCCCCATTGAGATTAAGGAGTCGGAGAAGCAGCTATGTTGATTGAAAGCCTTTTTGGATGCACTTATTCGTGATACTTTGTAACCTTCCCTTCCCTTTTTGGTTAATTTAGACTTTATTCTGAAATTATTTGCTTGAATTGTTACTAGATTATGGCATCTTTGTTATACTTTAAAGAGTTCACTCTGACTAAGGAAACTTATCTTATGTTAACTATTTTGAAAAAATGGCATTTTTTGAGTATTTAATGCTATAAGTCCAAGGACCTTAGTACTGTTCTCCTCTCGAACCAGCAGCCTTCGTGCCAAGCCTTCCGCAAGTCTTCGGTTGGTGGTGTTTATTGTACGACAACGCCAGGACACAGGCAATTTAGGATGATAATTGGTGCTGGAATAGTGCTTGTAGGAATGACCCATAATACTTCGGTTGATAATGATAGGTTCCCTATGTTTAACTGTTTATTGTTGGGACGGCTTAAGAAAATTCCAACTTTTTCCAGTGCAAAATTTCCAATTTCAGTCGTATTTTGGATCATTAATTTCAGTTGTCCGTTTTGTTTCACTTTCAACACAGCGTCCTAAGGTTGTCTCTTCCCCCCACCCTCTTTTTTCTTCTCTTTTTTCTCTTTTTTCCATGGTATTTTTTGCGTTTGATGGGAACATATTTAAACGAATATATCAGAGAAACATGAAGATGAGGATTAAATTGAGATAAGTAGGGAACATATTGAAATGAAAAATCAAAGAAACATGAAAATGATGATTAAATTGAGATAAGCAGGGGCTACAATCTTAAATGAAACTAATTTTAAAAAGATGTGAGGTTTGATTCAAAAGGTCAAAGTTGAACTCGAATTTTTTTTTTTTTTTTGATAGAAATCTGACTCGAATTCGAGTTTAAGTATATTGACAAATTTAATTTTTTACTTTTTATATCATTTGATGAATAATATATTTTTTTAATATAATATATTCATTAAATAAAATATATGTACTTCTATCTATAATATTTTTAGATTTTAAATAAAAATATTAAATTTTCACCCGAACCTTGTTGGGTCAAAGTACAAATTTGATTTGGTAATTTTGTTTAAATTTGAATTTGAATCCACACTTAACTAACAAAATTCGAACCATTTGTTAAACATTGATTCTTCAAAAAGTTTCCGCAAGATGCAATATTGTGGTAGCTGTCCTGCCATTATTATCAATATTGTGATAGCTATCTCGCCTTAATTGTCTGTGGTCTTTGAAAAATTTCTCAAGTCACGTAACAATACAAAACGCTATACTTTTCTTTATCTAGTTATATTTAATTTAATTTTTGATGTGGCAATTCTCTATACTCTATTTTATCTTGTCTTATAGCTTTTCATGTGTATAAGGATATTTTTACCCAAAAAAAAAAGGTTAAATTTAAGATTCACTCTTCTGAATTTTATTTATTTACACGTGGGACAACTAATTTGTTCTATAGTGGGTTTTTTTTTTTTTTTAAGACCTGGAAACCTGCAACCTCTACTTAAGAATGTATGCACTAAGTAAATTTCGCCCCTTATAATGGTTCACAAATCACATTAAGAAATAACTTTTTTTTTAGATAAGTCCTTAGTGAGATAACCAGTTATATTATCATTCGTGGGAACTTTCTCCATTCCGCACTAGAGAGTTCCTATAAGGGACAACTGATTTGTTCTTTAGAGTTGTTGAGTGCCGAAGTTGTAAATTTGGGGTATCAACAAAAGACTGAGTTTTTAGGGGATAAAGTGCAATTAAGCGAAAAAAAAAAACCAAAACAACCCAAAAGCCGCAAACTTCCGCATGCTCGTGTTCTTTTCTTTGTTTGGTGGGAGGCAATGCCAATTCCGAGTTAAATTGATCAAATTGTGGTGAAAGGTTGTGGCTTTCAGTTCCCTCCCTCCCTCCCCCCTCCCCCCTCTTCTCCCGCCAGAGGTTCGCTTTTCACTGCCCAAAAATGTCGGCGCCGGGTACTTTCCTTCCCTTTTCCTTATAATCGTTGTCGGCTTTTTTTCTTTATGGGTTGTGAAATATAACTGGTGGTTTTCCGTCAGGATTTTTGTTAAAGATTAAATTATGATCTCTGCAAATAATTTGTATATGGGCTTGCTCCATAAGTCACTGCAACACCTTCCATCGCAGTTGTATTTGATTTTTATGGGATGGTTTGTATTGGATTTGATTTGAGCCTGCAGTTGTTCATGCCATTTGTATTGCCCATTCACATTGTTTAGAATTTGCTGACTTGAATCGGCATCTTAAGTTTAAAGGGCAAATTTTCTGCTACTGAAAATTTGCTGAATTGAGTTGAATCAACACAAACTTTTAAAGAAGAGGAGTTCTTTGGCCTATTTATCAGCTAAGGGCTTACGATACATAAGTGCATTTTGTACACAAAAAAAAAAAAAAAAAAAAAAGAAGAAGAAGAAGAAAAGGTTCACTGCGTAGCAGTACATTTTCACGACTTGTGCCCTTCTCAATATCTAAATTGGTAAGATATGTGTGCTTTTTATAATTTTGCTTTGAAGCCGGCCTTTTGTGCAGAAAGAAAATTGCAGATATTTTCTAGTTCCCATAAGAGAGCTAAGATAGAAGAAATCCAAATGAACTGTCTGATGGTTTTAAGTGGCAAACGTCCTGAGTATATTTTTTTGAAGGCCATTATTTTATGCCTAGTTTTGTCAATCAACTCAGGGTTAAATAGAATTGGTCCTTACTAAGGAGATGTATGAGAGAATACATTCACTGCCCCATATATCATGTATACAATCAAGAAATCAAAGATATCGTATACACCAGTAAGAAATTTAAATAAAAAAATTTTGGGATGGTTAAAACGAGTTGGTGGTAAATGTGATTTTTGCCTTAATCTCTTCTGATTTCCTGAAAGATTTAAACCATTTAGCTCGCAAGTTCTCCTGGATAATTGGAATCACTCTTTACCTATACCTCTTGGTATTATGATATCTATCCCAGAAGCTGTCCAAGCTGCAAAACAAATCCAATGGCATAGTACTCAAAAGAATTGGATTTGTCTTTTGCTTTGATGTGCAAACAATCATTTTCAATTTGTCTAAAGTCAATAAAAAATCTAGTAAAGTTATTAAGGAGCCGCTGAAAACTTTTTACTTTTTGTAGTAAAACAATATTATTTATTCCCGGAAGAAATATACAATAGTTATCAGCTCTAGAGCTGAAATGAGACCTCCTAAAGAAACAAAGGAACTTGTAATAGTTTTTTGTTCTAACAACTAGTTACGTAATTGGCAGTTCCTATTGTTCTTGGAGTGTTCCTTATATGTAAATCACCTAAGTTGAGGATGGCTATGTAAATTCTGCACACAATTACATAAATTGAACTGTTAAAAGTTCCCACAAGGTTATGCAGTCTTTTTTCGTTATGTAATTTTTTATTTTTCTTTTTTAGTCAAATGGCAGCAGTTTCATCTATATAATCACATACTACAAAAGTTTTACAGTGTTTTAGGCAAATGCCCAAGATCAATTTGTGCAGCCTGTGAAGTCCATAGCAGGAAGGCATCCTTCCACTTAAGATCATGACTAATTGTTAAACCATATGTGACTATTCTGTTGCTGAGATTATTATCTACAACTTTTTGCAATGAATAAGGAGCACATACAAAACAATGAGCTCAGAAGTTGGAATTAAGATGTCTTCCGTATTAGTTGCTAGCAAGGCATCATTGCAGTTTGAGGGGTTAGTTTTATTGATCAAAGATTTGTTTACTGCTTGAATTTCTCCTAGGCTCCAACCAGCTTCTTTTTCCTTAATTAGAACTTGTTTGATATTTTCTACTTCTTTTAGCTCTGAATTTCCAGCTTTCCTGTCCCTGAGAGCCTATGCAGAAGTTACTAGTCTTCCTGGTTCCTAGATACTATCCCCACTCCAGAACTTTTATTTCCTATCACCATCCCTGCTCCTGTCTCTATTGACTTGTTTCTGTGCTTCTTCTATCAGTTCTCTTCATAATGCTGTCATAGTCATTTCCACTGTCATCCTATAGTTAGTTTGAGGATTTTCAGAACTATTTTTGTCCTGCAGAATTTCTCCGTTTTTGATGCCTTTTGTACATGAATATACTTAGCTGTAACCTTAATTTTTGGAGAACATTTAGCATGTTGATAAAATTCCGGGACTAGAAAGACCCGATTAGTTTTCTAAGTGTAGGTCAATGCAGCTTTTCATGACTGAATAGTTTTTTTTTTCCCCCCTTTTTTCCCCCTTATCCTGTGGTGCTGAAATCCACTCTCTTATTTCAGGGCCTAGTGTAACTTTCTGGTTCATGGTCAGTCTGATGGGAACAGGTACAGGAGTAGGTGGCGTGTTTGGACTAATAGCTTCGCAGGGGAAATTTAATTGGCATTTAGGCTTCATTGTTTTGTTATCTGCCTATGCTCACTATGGTTTGCTCCTCTACTTCTTCTTTATTCAACGCCACGCACCACAGAAATGTTTAGGAAGCCATGCAAAATTGATGGTCGATGTGATTGCAATGTTTTCTGCCATGGCATTACGTCAATTTTTGGAATTTGATGTCCTCTTGCTCTTCATCTTGGTAGGATTTACTGCAGATCTTCATGCATTTGCCCAATCTTTGCATATTGCTTATGATGTTAGCATATGGGATATTTTGCTGGGATCAATAATGCAAATTGTGGTCTACATGATGTGTGAAAACAAATATATGTTAAGTGCAGCCTTCGTGTTATGTGGTGGTGTTTCTTTCTATCGGTATATATCATACTCTCCTCCAGTCATCCCCATTGAGATTAAGGAGTCGGAGAAGCAGCTATGTTGATTGAAAGCCTTTTTGGATGCACTTATTCGTGATACTTTGTAACCTTCCCTTCCCTTTTTTGGTTAATTTAGACTTTATTCTGAAATTATTTGCTTGAATTGTTACTAGATTATGGCATCTTTGTTATACTTTAAAGAGTTCACTCTGACTAAGGAAACTTATCTTATGTTAACTATTTTGAAAAAAATGGCATTTTTTAAGTATTTAATGCTATAAGTCCAAGGACCTTAGTATTGTTCTCCTCTCGAACCAGCAGCCTTCGTGCCAAGCCTTCCGCAAGTCTTCGGTTGGTGGTGTTTATTGTACGAAAACGCCAGGACACAGGCAATTTACGATGATAATTGGTGCTGGAATAGTGCTTGCAGTAATGACCCGTAATACTTCGGTTGATAATGATAGGTTCCCTATGTTTAACTGTTTATTGTTGGGACGGCTTAAGAAAATTCCAACTTTTTCCAGTGGAAAATTTCCAATTTCAGTCGTATTGTGGATCATTAATTTCAGTTGTCCGTTATGTTTCACTTTCAACACAGGGTCCTAAGGTTGTCTCTTCCCTCCTCCCTCTTTTTTCTTCTCTTTTTTTCTCTTTTTTCCATGGTATTTTTGGCGTTTGATGGGAACATATTTAAACGAATATATCAGAGAAACGTGAAGATGAGGATTAAATTGAGATAAGTAGGGAACATATTGAAATGAAAATATCAAAGAAACATGAAAATGATGATTAAATTGAGATAAGCAGGGGCTACAATCTTAAATGAAACTAATTTTAAAAAGATGTGAGGTTTGATTCAAAAGGTCAAAGTCAAACTCGAATTCTTTTTTTTTTTTTTTTGATAGAAATCTGACTCGAATTCGAGTTTAAGTATATTGACAAATTTAATTTTTTAATTTTTTTACTTTTTATATCATTTGATGAATAATATATTCTTTTAATATAATATATTCATTAAATAAAGTATATGTATTTCTATCTATAATATTTTTAGATTTTAAATAAAAATATTAAATTTTCATTCGAACCTTGTTGGGTCAAAGTACAAATTTGATTTGGTAATTTTGTTTAAATTTGAATTTGAATCCAAACTTAACTAACAAAATTCGAACCATTTGTTAAACATTTATTCTTCAAAAAGTTTCCACAAGATGCAATATTGTGGTGGCTATCTTGCCATAATTATCAATATTGTGATACTTACCTTGCCTTAATTAGCTGTGGTCTTTGAAAAATTTCTCAAGTCACGTAACAATACAAAACGATATACTTTTCTTTATTCATTTATATTTAATTTAATTTTTGACGTGGCAATTTTCTATACTCTATTTTATCTGGTCTTCTAGCTTTTCATGTGTATAAGAGTATTTTTACCAAAAAAAAAAGGTTAAATTTAAGATTCACTCATCTGAATTTTATTTATTTACACATGGAACAACTAATTTGTTCTATAATAATTTTTTTTTTCTAAGACCTGAAAACCTGCAACCTCTACTTAAGTAAATTTCGCCCCTTATAATAGTCTGCAAATCACATAGAAAAATAACTTTTTTTTGAGATAAGCCCTTAGCGAGATAACCAGTTATATTATCATTCGTGGGAACTTTCTCCATTCCGCACTAGAGAGTTTCTATAAGGGACAACTGATTTGTTCTTTTGAGTTGTTGAGTGCTGAAGTTGCAAATTTGGGGTATCAACAAAGGACTGAGTTTTTAGGGGATAAAGTGCAATTAAGCGAAAAGAAAAACCAAAACAACCCAAAAGCCGCAAACTTCCACATGCTCGTGTTCTTTGTTTGGTGGGAGGCAATGCCAATTCCGAGTTAAATTGATCAAATTGTGGTGAAAGGTTGTGGCTTTCAGTTCTCTCTCTCTCTCCCCCTCCCCCCTCCCCCCTCTTCTCCCTCCAGAGGTTCGCTTTTCACTTCCCAAAAATGTCGGAGCCGGGTACTTTCCTTCCCTTTTCCTTGTAATCGTTGTTGTCTTTTTTCTTTATGGGTTGTGAAATATAACTGGTGGTTTTCCGTCAGGATTTTTGTAAAAGATTAAATTATGATCTCTGCAAATAATTTGTATATGGGGATTTGCTCCATAAGTCACTGCAACACCTTCCATCGCAGTTGTATTTGATTTTTATGGGATGGTTTGTATTGGATTTGATTGGAGCCTGCAGTTTTACATGCCATTTGTATTGCTCATTCACATTGTTTAGAATTTGCTGAGTTGAATCAGCATCTTAAGTTTAAAGGGAAAATTTTTTGCTACTGAAAATTTGCTGAATTGAGTTGAATCAACACAAACTTTTAAAGAAGAGGAGTTCTTTGGCCTATTTATCGGCGAAGGGCATACAATACATAAGTGCATTTTGTACCAAAAAAAAAAAAAAAAAAAAAGAAGAAGAAGAAGAAGAAGAAGAAGAAGAAGAAAAGGTTCACTGCGTAGCAGTACATTTTCACGACTTATGCCCTTCTAAATATCTAAATTGGTAAGATATGTGTGCTTTTTATAATTTTTCTTTGAAGCCGGCCTTTTGTGCAGAAAGAAAATTGCAGATATTTTCTAGTTCCCATAAGAGAGTTAAGATAGAAGAAATCCAAATGAACTGTCTGATGGTTTTTAGTGGCAAACGTTCTGAGTATATTTTTTTGAAGGCCAGTATTTTATGCCTAGTTTTGTCAATCAACTCAGGGTTAAATAGAATTGGTCCTTACTAAGGAGATGTATGAGAGAATACATTCACTGCCCCATATATCATGTATACAATCAAGAAATCAAAGATATCGTATACACCAATAGGAAATTTAAATAAAAAAATTTTGGGATGGTTAAAACGAGTTGGTGGTAAATGTGATTTTTGCCTTAATCTCTTCTGATTTCCTGAAAGATTTAAACCATTTAGCTCGCAAGTTCTCCTGGATAATTGGAATCACCCTTTACCTATACCTCTTAGTATTATGATATCTATCCCAGAAGCTGTCCAAGCTGCAAAACAAATCCAATGGCATAGTACTCAAAAGAATTGGATTTGTCTTTTGCTTTGATGTGCAAACAATCATTTTCAATTTGTCTAAAGTCAATAAAAAAATCTAGTAAAGTTATTAAGGAGTCTCTGAAAACTTTTCACTTTTTGTAGTAAAACAATATTATTTATTCCCGAAGGAAACATACAATAGTTATCAACTCTAGAGCTGAAATGAGACCTCCTAAAGAAACAAAGGAACTTGTAATAGTTTTTTGTTCTAACAACTAGTTACGTAATTGGGAGTTTCTATTGTTCTTGGAGTGTTCCTTATATGTAAATCACCTAAGTTGAGGAAGGCTATGTAAATTCTCCACACAATTACATAAATTGAACTGTTAAAAGTTCCCACAAGGTTATGCAGTCTTTTTTCATTATGTAATTTTTTATTTTTCTTTTTTAGTCAAATGGCAGCAGTTTCATCTATATAATCACATACTACAAAAGTTTTACAGTGTTTTAGGCAAATGCCCAAGATCAATTTGTGCAGCCTGTGAAGTCCATAGCAGGAAGGCATCCTTCCACTTAAGATCATGACCAATTGTTAAACCATATGTGACTATTCTGTAGCTGAGATCATTATCTACAACTTTTTGCAATGAATAAGGAGCACATACAAAACAATGAGCTCAGAAGTTGGAATTAAGATGTCTTCCGTATTAGTTGCTAGCAAGGCATCATTGCAGTTTGAGGGGTTAGTTTTATTGATCAAAGATTTGTTTACTGCTTGAATTTCTACTAGGCTCCAACCAACTTCTTTTTCCTTAATTAGAACTTGTTTGATATTTTTTATTTCGTTTAGCTCTGAATTTCCGGCTTTCCTGTCCCTGAGAGCCTATGCAGCAGTTACTAGTCTTCCCGGTTCCTAGATACTATCCCCACTCCAGAACTTTTATTTCCTATCACCATCCCTGCTCCTGTCTCTATTGACTTGTTTCATCTGTGCTTCTTCTATCAGTTCTCTTCATAATGCTGTCATGGTCATTTCCACTGTCGTCCTATAGTTAGTTTGAGGATTTTCAGAACTATTTTTGTCCTGCAGAATTTCTCTATTTTTGGTGCCTTTTGTACATGAATATACTTAGCTTTAACCTTAATTTTTGGAGAACATTTAGCATGTTGATAAAATTCCGGGACTAGAAAGACCCAATTAGTTTTCTAAGTGTAGGTCAATGCAGCTTTTCATGACTGAATTTTTTTTTTTTTCCTTTTTTTTTCCCCTTATCCTGTGGTGCTGAAATCCACTTTCTTATTTCAGGACCTAGTGTAATTTTCTGGTTCATGGTCAGTGTGGTGGGAACAGGTACAGGAGTAGGTGGCGTGTTTGGACTAATAGCTTCGCAGGGGAAATTTAATTGGCATTTAGGCTTCATTGTTTTGTTATCTGCCTATGCTCACTATGGTTTGCTCCTCTACTTCTTCTTTATTCAACGCCACACGCCACAGAAATGTTTAGGAAGCCATGCAAAATTGATGGTCGATGTGACTGCAATGTTTTCTGCAATGGCATTACGTCAGCTTTTGGAATTCAATGTCTTCTTCCTCTTCATCTTGGTAGGATTTACTGCAGACCTTCATGGATTTGCCCAATCTTTCCATATTGCTTATGATGTTAGCATATGGGATATTTTGTGGGGATCAATAATGCAAATTGTGGTTTACATGGCGTGTGAAAACAAATACATGTTAAGTGCAGCCTTCGTGTTATGTGGTGGTGTTTCTTTCTATCGGTATACATCATACTCTCCTCCGGTCATCCCCATTGAGATTAAAGAGTCGGAGAAGCAGCTATGTTGATTGAAAGCCTTTTTGGATGCACTTATTCGTGATACTTTGTAACCTTCCTTTCCCTTTGTTGGTTAATTTAGACTTTATTCTGAAATTATTTGCTTCAGTTGTTATTAGATTATGGCATCTTTGTTATACTTTAAAGAGTTCACTCTGACTAAGGAAACTTAGCGTATGTTAACTATTTGGAAAAAATGCCATTTTTTGAGTATTTAATGCTACAAGTCCAAGGACATTGGTATTGTTCTCCTCTCGAACCAGCAGCCTTCGTGCCAAGCCTCCCATTAGTCTTCGGCTGGTGGTGTTTATTGTACGAAAACGCCAGGACACAGGCAATTTAGGATGATAATTGGCGCTGGAATGGTGCTTGCAGGAATACTTAGTTTGATTATGATAGGTTCCCCATGTTTAGCTGTTTATTGTTGGGACGGCTTAAGAAAATTCCAACTTTTTTCAGTGGGAAATTTCCAATTTCAGTCGTATTTGGGATCATTAATTTCAGTTGTCCGTTATGTTTCACTTTCAACACAGGGTTCTAAGGTTGTCTCTTCCCTCCTCCCTCTTTTTTCTTCTCTTTTTTCTCTTTTTTCCATGGTATTTTTTGCGTTTGATGGGAACATATTTAACCGAATATATCAGAGAAACATGAAGATGAGGATTAAATTGAGATAAGTAGGGAACATATTGAAATGAAAATATCAAAGAAGCATGAAAATGATGATTAAATTGAGATAAGTACGGCGACAGTCCTAAATGAAACTAATTTAAAAGATGTGAGTTTTGATTCAAATGTTTAAAGTCCAACTCGAATTATTGTCCTTCCTTTTTTTTTTTTTTTTTTGGGTTGGTTGATATGAATCAACTCAAATTCGAGTTTAAATATATTGAGAATTTTAATTTTTTACTATTTATGTCATTGGATGAATAATATATTCTTTTAATATAATATATCCATTAAAATAAAATATAATTATTTCTATATATAATATTTTTAGATTTTAAATAAAAATATTAAATTTTCATTCGAACCTTGTCGGGTCAAAGTACAAATTTGATTTGGTAATTTTGTTTAAATTTGAATTTGAATAGAACAGTAAACTAATAAAATTCGAACTAACTGCTAAACACTGATTCTTCAACAAGTTTCCACTAAAAGTGTCCACAAGATGTAATATTGTGATAGCTATCCTACCATAATTATCAATATTGTGAAAGCCATCCCGTCATAATTATCTATGGTTTTTGAAAATTTTCTCAAGTCACGTAATAATAGAAAATGCTATACTTTTCTTTGCCCATTTACATTTAGTTTAATTTTTGACGTGGCAATTCTCTGTACTCTATTTTATCAAGGCCAAGGGCATTAATTTATCTCTGGACTGAAACTTTTAGTATATACCTTCTGGCTAAACTGTAATACTTGCATTCACCATATCCCCTCGAAATTTCAAAAGGGTGTCACTTACCACTGTAAATTTTGACAATTTGTGTCATTAGACCTTAGTTTTTTTTTTTTTAATTTTTGTACATTAATTCACCAGTCTCACTCATGAATCATGATTTTATCTTATATATTTCATTATCTCATTCTTTTCCGATTTGAAGAAGCAGTTAACAGAGTGTAACCCGCGATCCTTATATGGAATATCAAAAAATTGAAAGTTTTGGTCTTTTGGATTTTCTTTTTCCACTTCTTTTATTAGTTGGTGTCAAAGGAGGTGAAACATTATTATAGATCACATCCGGGCACACGATATTCTTCTCATATTTAAGTTTTGCTTCAACTTTTGCTTATTCTACTCTGGTCAACCATTATTTTTATTTGAGTTTTGCTCCTCCGAAAGTTTTGCCTAAAATTTGGATGTTAAAACTGCAGCAATAAAACAAAGGATAACACAGTGTACTAAGAATTAAAAAGGCCAAAGAGCCTATAACTTGGTAATCCTAAAAACATGATATACCACCAACCAAGAACATAGCATGATACTGCTATCATGCCAAAACAACTAAACGTACTACTACTATGCAGAATTTGGGCTAACAACAAACTCTGCAACAAACAAAAGCAAACCAAAACTACGCTGCAGAGATAAGAGCAAAGCTGCAGATAACAAAAGCAATGCAGTCAGGATTTTAGCGAACAGCTAACCCTGCAGATAACAAAAGCGATCCAGTCAGCAAACGAGCAACACTATTGTCATCATCTCTTCCATCTAATGTGCTCTCTACGCTGCTCACGAAGCCAGAACATCCCGAGCAGCATGTGCATTAACGAGATAGCCTCTCATGTTTAGAAAAAACCAAGTTAATCGAATGAAAACAAAGAACCAAAAACCTAGACCATATAAGTGATAGGCATGTGATACAGCACATGAGATGAGGAAAAGGACAGAGTCCCAAATCTGTTTTAGTTTCAAAGAGCCTCTCACCGGACACAACTGCAGCAGCAACAAGATAGAAGAACAACATCCCAGCAATAGATCTCTCATTTAGACCAGAGAACATAGCTGACCGAGTATAAAGGACGCAGTTGACAGTAGAACGAGGGTTACTCCAAGCTCATGCTGCATAACACGGTAGGTTTGGATCTTCTCGTGGTAGTGTAGCATGACAAACTCAGCTGGAATGATGATGACCGATGAAATAACGCTAACAGAATACACCGTTGTTGGGTATTGATCAGCGAGGTTGAGATGGGCAAAGCAAATGAGATTAGCAGCAGTGAAAACCACCATGGGGAACCACCAAAGTTCTCTTTCAGTGACAAAGTACTTCTTGTTTGGACAGAATGGCAATGACAAACCAGCCATTACTGAGAAAGAGGAGGGAAAGAAGGAGGGAGGAGGAGAAAGGAAATGAACGTTGAGGAGCTGAAGAATGGAAAAAAGGCTAAGGAGGGAAGATAGGAGAAAAAGACTCAAGAAGATGAGTGATTGGAGGGAACAAATTGAGTCTGGGCTTTTAGGTTTTATAGGAGAAGCAATCAAATTAATTCATTAAATTTAATCTATCAGTACTTCTTTGCAAAGGTAAGCTAAGATGAATCTTTCCTTTGGCAACGTATTATATTTGAACGAGTGCAACAATGAAGGAAAAAAAAGGACAAACAGTGCTGTACCACCATATGGTACTATGTAGGAGACATATTTGAGTCGTTAGTGGTACTGGAATCTCTGCAGACATGGGAGAAGAAATTAATTTGTTATTTGTACAATAGGAGTATAAGAATGATATTCAGGTATGTTTCAAACAATTTCTTTAGCGTATAACATACATATTTGTGAAATTGAGTTTCTTTCGTTTGTGTCAAACTATAGGATTTACTGTGCAAAATTTGCAAATACACAATGTTTCTAACGGACTGCTAAATGAGTAATGTCAAAATAAATACATAAATAAAAGAGTAAAGTATGTAGTTCAAGATTTTATCAGTAATTGGTACCATAAAGTCCGAACGGCAGGTAAATGCATATGCAATGTGTGCGAACTCAAATTTCCAATGAGATTAAATATTCCAATCTGATGGGAGCAAGAACTGAGATGATAAATGTAATAGTGCTAAGCAATGTGAGCGAACTCACTTTTCCAATGAGATTAAATATTCCAATCTGATGGGAAGAAGAATTGAGCTGATAAATGCAATAGTGCTATGCAATGTGAGCGAACTCACTCTTCCAATGAGATCAAGACATATGGAAAGATTCTGGCTGCATTCCGAAAAATTGCGCCATGTTACCCCATGTTTTTGTTTTTGTTTGTCCATCCATGCAAAGATTAAATCATATCACTATGCACAAACAGTCTCCAATAGGGCTGAGAATTTGGGGCATATAATGAACTGGCCATGAAAAATGCAAAATAAACTGAACCGCTAGCCTCTCTTTCACTGTGTTTCGAGGATACTTCAATACTTTCCTTGCCAAAACTAAATTCATGCATAACTACTATAAAGTTTAATTGATTGAGAAACTTAAAGATTCATGTTCAAAAAATTTAAAACTGAATGAATAAATACACAAATGAATAATATTGCATTATTGCTTATGCTTTGAAATAATCTGTACACTCAACTCCACTCCAGTTGTAAGCGTCATATAGATTTTTATCACTTTTTAAAATGAGTGTCTAGCATTTTACATCAAGACCTGAACTTAGATTTGCATCAAACACCTATTTTTTGTGCCTTAATAAAAACTACGGTAATTCTACACCTATTTTTTCATGGTAACGTTTTGATCCTTATATTTATCTTCACCAGTAGTTTAATTTTTCATGGTAATATTTTTATCTGTGTATTTATCTACAATCTTATGATCTTGTTATACATTTGCAAAATTAAGCGGGAATAAGCAAAAGAAGAAAATAAATTTAGAGTACAGTTTAGTAGAGGATAAGTTGTTCTCAGCCTAAATTTGATTAGAAGAAGAATCTGATCTCTTCTCTTTCTCCTGACTTTGTTGTAAATGATTATTAATATTAAACATGTTAGTATCATGTACCAATCAAATACATATGAGAGCCTTTTACCATTTAATAGTCACAAGATAACACTAACTCACATTACTTGCTAAATGAAATGTAATTTACAGCAATTCAATAGGGCATTGTCACAAAGGATACGTTGACTAGCTAACAGCTTATCGTTGTATGTAGCAGATTTGTCCATTCCCTAATCAAGCATAAAATAGTAACGTGAGGTTTTACTTTTATAAAATGTAGTTTTGAGAATGTCCTGCCTTTGTTCCATCCATTTCCCATGCTCCTCTCCCGGAATCAGAACGGATCACACCACCACAACTCCTGCCCTTCTGTTACATTTCAGGAAGCTCAGCTTGACCACTGCAGTAACCACTTATAGACATTTTAATTTTTCTTTTGTTTTTCCTGTATAATGAACAATTTATATTCATACTAGAGAGATAAAGACAGTGAAATAAATGTTACACCAAATGTTTTTAACTTATTTTATTCTATTGAGTTAACACATATAAGGATGTTGGATTTCATTTCACATTAATAAGATGTACAATTTTATCTATTTGCCCCTCGGCATTAAATCGTGCTATTACTTAGGTCTATAATGTGATCACTCTAATTCAACATCCAAAGATTTTTGTTCTTCGTTTTTAATTTCGTTATGCGTTCATAGCCTTAAGAAGCATCCAATGATATCTTTACCTTATTTTGGTACTCTTTCTTGAATTGATATTAGCTATTAGGTTATACCATACGCTAATTTATTATACAATATTTTCTTCTATCATAATAATTCTTTTTCCCAACCGTAATATAGAAGTAGAGTTTTAAATGTGTCCAGTTGTGTGCGAATAAAGTTTGACTCGATTCGTATAAATTCGTGTTTAATTCGTTCATTTGTTTAAACGAGTCGAGTTCGAACAACAAATAAAGTTTGATTATAAAACAAGTGAACAATGAGGTATAAATGGCACTTAATTTTTAATTATCATTTTCACTTCTTTTAGTGATAAGCTTTTGATTTAATTTCTTTTGGTGTAATCATTGAATTTGTGGTTTAGTATTTTTTTAATATTTAATATTTTTCAAACAAATAATAAAATTTTCTTTTTAGAATATTCATATTCTCGAGCTCAAGCTCAACTCATATAAATTCATATTCAAATAAATGCTTATTTGTGTTTGTGAACAATGAGATACAAATAGCATTTAAATTTTTAATTATTATTCTCATCGTCTCTTAGTGATAAGCTTGTATGTCTGATTTTAATTTCTGTCATAGTGTTGTATTCATTGTATATATGCTTTAGTTTTTTTAATATTTTAATAATTTTTTCAAACAAATAATAAACAACAAATTTCATTTTTTTTTAGAAAATTTACATTCGAATTCGAGCTCGATTCATATAACATAAATGAGCGAGTTCGAGTCTGAGTTTGAATTTTGACTTTTATTAAATTAGTCAAATTCAAATGATAATTTTAGCTCATATAATAAATAAGTTAAGCTCGAATGAGTTTTGAACAGTTAATGAGTTGCAATCAAACTTAAATACTAAACTCGATTTGATGTTTACAACGTAACGTTAATAATTCACAATCCCGAAAAAAATTTTATTTATTAATAGTTTTGGATTTTGTACAAGATTTTAAATACTCCAGCATTAATTGGATCATAATAGTCCACTTTCCACGATTCATCTTATCAACCCCAATTTCAGTGTTTCGCCAGTTCCTCTTCCGGTACTAAGTGGATGTTGTTTAAGTTACCGTTTGTTCCGTACATTCCGAACCACATTGTTTGCTGAATTGTATTGTCGTCGTCCTCTCATTCGTTATGCTTTTTCCATTACGGGAACAAAACTCCTATTTCCATACTAGCCTTATCCGGATTCAAACAACACAACCTTGTGCAACCATGAATGCTAACCTATGAAAAGCTCAAGATATGGTGCCAATAGGAACAGCTGCTTTTTGGAGTCAAACCGATTCAGCATTTAAGGATGTGAAGATTTGACAAGTGGCTTGGCAGAGAAATCTTTTGGACGGATATTTGATGGCAATCGGCAAGTGTTAACAGATAAAGATATTGGAGCTTTAATTGCTTTATATTTTTGGTGTAAAATTTATATCTCAATAGAATCACCATACTAATGCATTTTTCAATTTTGTGGCTTATGACAACAATATATTTTAGTGGGTATAAAATAAGAATTCCACTACATTGTTTCCCCGCATTTTGCTTACGTTTTTTCACAAAATTTATACTTTTATACACAACATAGATGAACCCTTACTAATACACACGTGATTCACCATGTCATTGCCATGCAGCATATTTGCCAATCGTAATCTACCAAAGAAGCGAAGTGGAACATCTTCGTTCAATCACTAAATAGGTAGGACTCATCTTACTTATATGGTAAATTTCATTAGTACTGTTACCCACAGGGGAAGAGTTTCTTGATTCTTGTTGACACAGTTGGGAAGAGTTTCTTGATTCTTGTAGATACAGTAACATGAGACGATCGGCAACTCAAATTGGATCTTGTCTAATGTATTTCGATGTGAATGTAGTAAATTCACATGTTGATATAAATGCAGTATTATCCAGACATTGATGTCAATTTCAAAAAATAAAATAGAAAAAGCAAAAAATTGAGCTTACGGTTTAGATCAAACCATGTAAAATGCTATCCGATTTAATTTGCAAACTATATTACGCAATTACACAGCATTCTACCTTGCGTGACCATCCCAATCATGCAAATGATTATTCATTTCACAAAGTATACCTTAAGTAGAGATGTAAATGAGTCGAATCGAACCGCGTATCTTTTGTTTGAACTTGTGCTCATCTAATAAATGCGCTTAATTTCTTGCTAGAATTCATTTTGTTTAGTTATATGAACAAGTTGATCTCGAGTTTTCACAAGTCAAGTAGAGCTGTGTTCATGAATAGTTTAGTTTTAATAGCTCTAAATAAAATATTTAGAGTTTTAAATGAGTCGAGCTAAGCAGAATATTTTATATTTGAACTCGTGCCCGTTTAATAAACAAGTTTAATTTCTTGTTCACGTTTGACTTGTTTAGTTATTTGAACATATGGGATTCAAGCTTTTACAAATCGAGTTGAGCTGTATTCGTAAACATCTCAATTCGATTAGCAGCTCTAATCTTAAGGATACATAAAGTAACGCACTGTAATATCCAATATTAGTAAAGGGCAAAAAGGTCATTTGACCTAAAAAAAAAAAAAAAAAAAAGAGAAGTCAGTCGGTGGAATTTGGTCAAAAGAAACTTGCAGAATTTTCTGCAGCAAAAAGGAGGGAAGCAGCGAGAAAGAAGAAGAAAGAAAAGAGAGAAGAAAGAAAGAAAAGAAAAGAGAGAAGAAAGAAAAGAAAGAGAGAAGAAGGAGAAGGAAGGGGAAGAAGAAAGAGGAGGTCCGGCCAGCAGGAGAGAGAGAGAGAGAGAGAGAGAGAGAGAGAGAGAGAGAGAGAGAGAGAGAGAGAGAGAGAGAGAGAGAGAGAGAGAAGAGAAGTAGGGAAGAAAAAAAAAAAGGAAGAAAAAGAGGAAAATTTGGATTTAGCTAGATAAGGTAAATTTTTATGCTTTAATCTTGTTTATTAAATAGATTATGATAAGTACATGGTATTTTTGGTGGAATTGATAGCATGCATAGAGTAGAAATTGAGTAGATGAAATTTTAGAGTTTAAGAAATTTTAGGAAATTTAGAGAAAAATGATTTCTTGGTATATCTAGAGTTAATAGTTTTATTATGGTGTTAATTTCTAGTAAGAGGAGGAAAAAGTTGATTTGAGAAATTAAAGTTGAGCTTTGATTATAGTTTAGGCCATGTAAAATGGGTAAGTGATTGAGTTAAGCCTTGGGGTTAGATTAAAGTTAGAGTATTATTTTTCTAATGTATTTTAGTGGTTAATTTTGATGGATATGTTATATAATAGATTCAAGAGAGCAAGTGGCGGAGGAAGCCGCTTAAGAAGGAGACTCTACTACGAGATTTTTGGTGCATAGTCTAATTGAGGTAAGTGTAATACATATTATGAATCAATAATACTATATATTGCTTGCAAAGTATTTTGTGAATATTTTAAAGTGTGCTATATGTATAAATTGAGATTGACATACATATATGTTGCTAAAAGGATGCATTTTGAGGAAATGCATACAAAGTGATTTCTTTTGCATACAAAGTGGTTTATTTTGTATACAAAGTGGTTTATTTGGAATATAAAAGTTTAAATGAGTTTGCAAAGTATTTAAAGGTGAATGATTTACGTTGAGTGTATAAGATAATACATTTGACGTTTTTCAAAGTATGTTTTATATATTGTTAAAGTTTTAACATTAAAAAATGAGAAAGTGAAGGACTGTTGTGACAATGATTTTTGTCAAATAAAGTTGAAAGAATTTAGTTGTGAAATGATTTGAAAGTAACTCTATGCAGAGCTAACTAAAACTAACAGGGTTATTGTTAGTCTGGGTGCACCTAGTATATGCCGGCTAGGGAATGTCCGCAGTAATTCCCTCCCTTCGCGGGATAGTATACCCTTCGGGGGATAGCCCTTCGGGGAACAGCCCTTCGGGGAACAGAGACAGAGTACCCTTCGGGGGATAGTAGGTTCTGCATAGTTGTGACTTCGAGAAATAATAAAAGTTGATTTTGAAACCAAAAATGTGATTTATTTGAATGTTTTACGTCATATGTGATGACTATAAGGTTTTTATACCAAAAGTGTAATTTTGAATAAATTGTTTACAATTGTTTATAATATGTATTATGCTTACTGAGTGTGAAAACTCACCCCTCAATAATTTTCAGTATTTTGTAGAAAGTGCAAGAGGTAGAACAAAAAGGAGAACCTCATAGCCACCCAATTCAGAGGTATTACCCGGTTATTTTTGTTGTTCCGGGTATAGGATCGTACAAGTATTATTGTAGCACTTGTGGCCATGTAGTATATTATTTGGTATTGTAAATGTTATTTTTGGAATAGTTGCTCCGTTGGTTGTAAGTTATGAATGTTGGGATATTTATATGAAATATATGAAATTCTTGTGGGCATAACTCTTTATGATTGAAATGGATGATTGATGGCTTGTGAATGAGGTGATATAGTGTATTGTGAATGTATTGGAATTGTTTGGGTTGGCTGAAATTTTGTGCAAGTATGTTTAAATTTTTGGGAAAGGTCCAAATACAGAGGAGATGCTGCCGAAATTTCGGTAGAATTAAAGGAAAGTTAGGCTTACGTGGTTTGGGGCGGTTTATTCCACCTCGAACTACGTGCCGGTCATGACCTTTAGGTTCGGGTAGTGACACGCACCCAAAAAAAAATTTAAAAAAGGATACATTAAGTAGTCAACTAGCTAATAATTGTTCTGAAGCATTATCATTTTGTCACTTATTATTCTATAACATGTTAGAAAATGGACAAATATTCATATCACATTTTGTATTGAGTGTCATTATTTGTTGAGCGTGGACCCGAAGAAAAGAAGCGATGGATAGTCTATCTTATGGTAATATTTCATTATTAATAAATTTTAATAAAAAATTAAATGAGATTTAGTAAAAATTTATTATTTTTCAATAAATTTTTTGTCATCATAGCATTTGTCAAAGTTATAACACTATTATGGGAAATGTAAGAAAAAGAAGAAATGGATATAACCCTATCATGAAAACAATTACATAGTCGAGATACATTATGTGACAATAGCACTTGGCCATGCCACGTGGTGTACTAATGCCAATCGCATCCCTCCAAATAAGAGATATCTTCATCGTCTCATGCTTACTAGACAAGGAGGTCCCATTTATTTATTTAATACGAAGTAATTAGTAAACACTATACATGTGGCATTGCCACGTCGTATATTGGTATATTTATCATTTAATATTTTTTCTACATATAAGATGTGATATTTTTATGGCCATTTTGAGAGTTGATGATAGAAAAGTAAAGACACAAAAAAAGATAAGTTCAAAAAGAAAGGAAAGGAAAGGATACAAGTTTCTTTATAAGTTGTTTGGAAGTTTAAAAAATAAGAGAGATTTATTAGGAAATAAAATTTTGTTATCACATTTTTAAGGATAATATTGTCATAGTGAAAAATTTGCTCAAATTTACTTCACTTTCCTTCTCTTTGCAACCAACTTTGGAGGTAAAACTTCTGGGGAATTTACTTAAATATCTTTTCTTCTATTTTTTCCTCTTCTTATCTTTTCTTTCCAATTTTAACTACTAAACAAAGGAAAATCATTTCCTTCCTCTAAATCCTTTTGTGCTTTCCTTTTCTCTCCTCCCAAACTAGGCATTAGTGATCGGTGGTATGCTACGTAATTATATTTTGGAAAACACTATTGAAAAATAAATATTATTTAGTTAATCTCCATAAATGGCATGTAGTCAAAAATAAAATTGCGGAGAAATATTGAAGTATTTGATGTGATTCATATTTAGCTACTCTGTGTACAATAATGTTTCTAAAATTGTACCAAGCAGCCACTGAATGCTTCATTGACCACCCAGATTGACTGAACGAGAACGTCAAATAAATACTATTTAGTTAGTCTTCATATAGGCATGTGATCATGAACACAATTGCTGACAAATATTGAAATACTTGATCTGATTCACATTTAGCTACATTGTGTACAGTAATGGTTCTAAAATTTAATCAATCAGCCTCTGGATGCTTGATTTGACCAGCCAGATTGATTGAACTTAGAACGTCTATCTTATTTTTTTAACTATTATACGTTTATCGTAAAAAAACTTTTCATAAATTCATGAACATCAAAATAGAATAATTTTCATGAGAAAAAATTAATGTAAAATTGTATATAAATTTGACGTTTGATGCAAAACTGAGATAGATCAGAAAGCGTAAAATTAAACAATAAAATTACAGAAAAGCATCAAAATGGGAAACTTAAAAAGAGAAATCAAATAAATAAACATTTTAAACTTACCCACTTTAGAAAATATTTAGGCAATGGATAATCTCATTTTAATGTGTCAACATATGTTTGCAATTCAAAGGATGTTCTTGATATGTTGAAATGTTGTTTTTTGTATGTTGTTTGCTAACAGTGAAATAACACATTTAGCTTAAGAAATTGTTGGTGTCAACGCCTTTGTAATCGTCAAAGTTTCAACTTGCGAGTAGAAATTTTTTTCGTATTTTTGCATTGAATCTTGATAAAATTTTTTTTTTTTTTTGCATTTCACTAAATTAAATTCAGAAGATACAGGTTCCGAAGAAACAATGAATATATAAAAAAGTTCAATTGCTTAGTCTTTAAGATAGTAATATAAAAAAATACCTATTTAAAGTGGCATTATGTACCCAATTGTACCTATATATTTTGCACATAACTTGCTTAGATAAGTTATCATAATTTGATTTTCCAATACTTTATTCCCGCAGTTTCAGTTTGTCATTTGTGTCGCACTTACACAATCCAAAGGATGATTAATGATATAAGGAAAGTAGAAATTTAGATTTGTAATCTCACAAATCACATGACAGTAGTCTCAAATGTCAAATTGTTGTGCTTTAAAACTTGAATTTGATTAGAATTCAGAAATAAACTATTGTTTGGCATTTAATACCGAAATCCCAGTATTATAAGCAGAAATTTGAACTAGCCATCTGCCGACTCAATGTGCACCCGGCTAGTTCAAGGCTACGACTTAGCTTGTCCTATAAAGATTTTACTTAGCTTGTCCTATAGAGATTTTACTCTTTGCCGAGTGAAAAGGATAAGAAATGTTAGTTAAGGATGCGTGGGTTGTGTTGTGCAGCTGCTTTTGCAGTAGGGGAAGAGGGAATCGGCTGCAGTAATGGTCTTGCAGGGGAAGTGGAGATGGAAAAGTATGGTGTCAGCTGGTACACTCGTGTTTTTGTTGGTGTGTCAGTGTGTGTCCTTACTAACTGACCACAGATTGCGTGTGTTTTGTGAGCTGAATCGGACAAACGAGGTTAAAGGGGATGGTCCATGTTGCGTATTAGGATTAATGGGTCGGGTTCCAGAACCGTTAATTTTTTTCAAGTCCAAATGAAGGTATAATTCTGTGTATCCGGTTCCGTTACTATTAAAAAAATAATATATATATATATATATATATATATATATATATATATAAGTAGGTCTGTCAATGGGTTGGATCTAGACCCAGACCCCACCCTGACCCGTTAGTTTTTTAGAGTCTGAGTAGAGGTATAATTTTGTTTATTAGGACTCAGATCGGAACCCATTTTCATCTTATAGAAAACGAGTTGGATACAGAATATTCAATTTCGACCTCACTCAAACGTAAGCCCATTAACATATATACATAAATACATACATATATATACATACATACATATACATACATATATATGTGTGTGTATATGAATGTATGTATCTATGTGTGTGTATATATATAAATATATATATATATATATATGAGCTCTAAAAAGAAACAATGAGCAAGGTGGAATTTTTTTTTTTTTTTGGATTCATCGGAAGGCCTATAGCCCATACACTGTGGGGTCTACCTGACCCGGGCTTGGACTCGATCGATTTTGTATCCAAATCCAACTTGTGAGACCCGTCAAGTATACAAATTTAAGTCTGGGACATTTTTTCTCAAACGGATTTGGGTTTGAAATATTTAGTTTAGGCCTGGACCTGACCCGTTGACAGGTCTATGTATTAGGTTGCGTCTGGATTGTTTTTTGATGTGTTTTTTAAAAAATATTATTGTAGTAATTTTAAATATTTTTTTTAGTAAATATGTGTGTAAGATAAAAAAAATGGTTTAAAAACGTGTTTGAAATCTCTTAAAAATATGTTTCTAAAAAAACAATATCAAATTTGCTTTTAATTTGTAAAAGAAATCCATGTCAAAACAATATTTACCCCGAGAACCAAGAAATAATTCCAATTTCAATTAGTGCAGCAAATAAAAGGCATGGCTTTTACTCATCAAGACCACGTGTTTTCATTGAAGGCGTGGATTATGACGGTTCACAAATGAACATGTTATCCGTAATTGTTTTTCACTCTTGAAAGCAGTACAACAAAGTGATTAAAACAACCTTCTTGGAGCCTACAGATCAGACACTAGTGCTTAGAAGTTTGGCATGGGGTAAACAAACACACGACTTATAACATGAATTGAGTTAATTTCAGACCAATTGAAAGCTTTATGATGTAAAGTGTCTAAAAGAAATTTATAGCACAAATTAGAGGCGATAGATACATCAAAACTGCAAAGTGAAATGAATCTCTACAAGTTTCATGAAATTTCAATTCCAGCGTTGGGACGTTCCATACATGCCCAATTCCAACATATAAGCATTATATAATGGTATTTAATTTCATTTCGCATATTGTAATCTTCAACATATATAATTTTGTTTTGCATCCAAACTCCTCTTTTAGGTTTCTCTCCACCGTTAGGTTATCAACCCATTCCAGATCACCCCAATGCTCAGGTTTGTGGTGAAAATAGTGGGAAACTAGTACATGCAAACTAAGCGTGTATATAATATGTAGACATGGGTGGCACTATACGCACCTGCCATCTGTTTATCAGATTTACCAAATAAGAAAAAATTATGCCACTATACTGGCATATTTTACCTTCATTTTTATTAACATTACTAAAATTTGGTTAATTTGGAACAAGTAAAGACATTTGAAGGTATAACGAGGACAATTTGAAGTAGCAAAATGGCATTAGTCTTGAACGATGTCAACAAGCATAAAGTGTGAAAAATAGCATTACAAACTCATTAACTTTTTTAGAAGGAATGATATTTATTGTATTACTAAACCAAATATGTTGGAGGAATTGTCAAAACTCATGCTCATTGTACTGTTAATGATATTCATGGTGATAATGACTGAAGAATTTGAACCAAACGCCTCCTAGGTATTCACCAAATCCCTTGAACTAAGTTAATCGTAAGACAAGTGCAGAAACTTCAAAAGGTAATTAAAGACTCTGGAGAAATTAGGTCCATGCAGTTATCACATATACTAAAGGGGTTATATTAGACAGGAATTTGGGACAACATATCGCACGTCGACATGGTGGCGGAAGCCTAAACTGAAATCCCCTGCCACCAAAGTTTGAATCTCTTTACTCTTTTGAGGCTGATCCTAGAGTAAAGGTATAATTTTATGTAATTTCTGAACTGAAGCATAAATCCTCTGTACGTAAAATCTCGTACCAACACAATATTTTGATTTATATAATTTGTTGATACAGCCTGTCTTGATTTTGTGTTGTTTAAGCCATCTATTACATGTATCTTAATCTCTCACACTCCCCATATTAGGCCTAATTACACTTTGCACCCTCTAATATATAAAAGATTCTCACTTTATGCCCTTAATTTCAATTTTGAACACATTGCATCTTAAAATTTTAGATTTAGTTCATTCTAGTCCAAATTGTTAACAGGGTTAAGAAAATTGTCAGAATTCTCACACGTGCACACCACGTACCTTAAGTCAGCATGTCAAATTATATCGTGCACTCGTAATATATTGTTCATTTCCACTTTGCATGTTCAAACTCAAAATTTTGAGTGCATTATACCATCTAATTTGTTTTTAATATATTTTTATAAAATTTTTTAAAGCGTACATAGATTTTTACTTAGTAGTTGGCACACGTATCAAATTTACAACATTAATTTTATAATTTATATATTTCTATGATTATCAAAATATTTATTATAAAAAGGTAAAAGTACAAGTGTTGTGAGAAAACCCAATTCAAATATCAATTTAGGTACTAGTAAAAGTAAAAGTCAATAATTTTGTTCATAAATAATTTATTTATTAATAAGTACATCTATTTAACTTAGTATTACCAGTTCGATACTGTAATCAATTGCTTGTAAAATAATACAAATGTAGATTAGAAGCACAACACTAAGACACTAGGTTTTAATCCTAATAATATATGAGTCGTCGGTTATTATGTGTACATTCCAATATCATTGTGTATGGCAATATACACACATACATAAAATATTTACAAAAATAAATTCATAAATTTGAGGGTAATAAGGTATGCTAAATTTCATACGTAAATCTATGTATACCTGTCATGCATTTGGAAAATCTGTAACAATACTAGTAAAGTAACTATTAAGGGGTGAATGCGTCCAAATAATAGAGTTTGGGGGATACAAAGCGGACCTGAATAAAAAGTTAGGGATTCAAAGCCAAATATTAGGCCTTTCTGCTGCGGTGCACTGGTGTGCGCACGCGAAAATTCCGTCCTTTCAACGAACTGGCCTCAACAGAACAGATCTAAAAACTTAAAAGAGTATAATATTGTTCAAAATTAAAATTAAGAGTGCAAAATGAGACTTAATCATAAATTAAGGAGTACATAATAAAATTAGCTAAAACAAACTTTATATACATATATATAACTGTTGGGAATATGACATACTTTCTAGAACGCATCAAAGCATTGGGTAATTTGTCTAAAGAATTTCCGAAATAAGAGACGTGTTTACCATAAGTATCCATTTTCCTCAAAATACGATTCTGTTATTGACAGGGAAATATGAAATTACTCCCATCATTCTCAATACAAAAACGAGGAAAGAAACATTTGAGTTGTTTTGTGCTTCTGGACTTGCAAAATGTCTAATTCTTTACTAATACAGCAAAATCTAAAGCTGCAAGGCAAAGCATACTTTCTACTGTTTCATTTGCTCCAATCCCATAAAGATCAACTAAACCTGCTGCAGAGGAAAACAGTACAAACTCATAGCGCAGCTGGTTGGTTTTTATTGCTGAAAAGGTTTAGCACTCAACGGCATGGAAAACTATCACTGCCCTTCCACTTTCTTCTGCCACCATTCCATGAATTTGGTCTGGGCAGCCATGGTATCCAACCGATAAAGCTGCAGATGATGGTTTGCAATTTCCTGTCCAAATGTCCAGCCAAATACAGCCCCAGCTGCAAAAGATAGTCCGGCACCTGAAAAAGACATCCACAATAGAATAAGTAATGGAGTTCCTCTTCATCTTAGTAGTTATTTGAACTTGGTTATGTTAAAACTTTCATATAGTAAAGCTACAAGAACTTCAGAGTAATGGCACACTTCATACTGTCTGCAGTCATCTAATAAGAACAGCAACCGTTTTGGAAATGAATAAAGCAAATTTAGCACATTTTTTGTTTGTACTTGTACTAGAGGAAGGCCATTCCCAAGCAAGGGCTGTCAGAAAAGATGGGGGCAAAAAGAAAAATAAAAAATAAAGAGATTCTTTCTAATTTCATATTCTGCAGAATGTATACAAACAATAGCAGAAAACATCCACAAAACTTCCTATCCCACCCTGATGTGACTAGAGATATAGCAAGACAGAAGACAAAGATGATAGCTTCCGATATTGCATCAGAAGGCCATGAATAGCAGAACAGAAGTTCACATAAACTTAACTATGTTTCTCCCTTGTGAATGACTCCAGAGCCACGGGTAGGAGACTGATTTCTGCCAAATCATATGGTTATCTCAAGTGTTCCACATGCAATAGCCTGTTCATTCTTAACCTAATATAAAGTCATTACCTTTTGAGTTCTTCAGCTTTAACCAATCTAAAACCTATTCTAAAAGCCAATGTTAGTTTTGCGGGTGGATTGTAACATTCAACACATAAAACACAAAGCATTTACCTAACACTGACAGAAAAGTAATGCAGAACCTCTAGGTCAATGTGAGTTGGCTAGCATATGATGTTAAAACCATTGCAATTTTTTACAACATACAAATTATCCTCGACAAAGTCAACTAAGCAAACTGTTTTCATCCATCAATTTTGATTGACAAACCAACTCAAAAAGACTAAACTACTGCATTATGCTTGCTGCTTTTCAGCCATGTACTTGATTGAGTTAAGCACTCATATGTACAACTGTCATGTTCAACTACTGAGACAAACACAATCTGAGAAGTTTCATTTTGGGGCACACTTTTCTCCGGCAGATAAAATTGTTTTCTGTTTGACAAACTTGACAGAATATTTTTTTTCTGCATTTGTATCATCAGAAGTTCGCTTAAACATATTTTCATCCTAATATACAGAAAAATTTAACGCAACTTGGGCATGCCACTAATGCAAATGATATCATTTCTATAGTTTCAACAGAACCAGCTGGCCGGAGACTGAAAAACAAGAAAATAACCTTTCCGATAAATGCAGCAGAATTATTTACACAAGCAAACTCATATACTTTATGCCAAAGTCTACCTTACAAAAACTATCATTCACGGCATCATAGTTCATTGGCAACTAAACAGTACACAACAAACGAAATCAAATAATAAAATACCATGGAGACTTCTTGAGTATTTCCATGCCCAGCCTGCTGTTGTAACTGCCCCTATAGCACTTCCTACAGCACCATATTTAACTGCTTCACGAGCAGTCTTAAGCTGAGGAATAGTAAGACAAATGAAACAAGTCTAGGAACCAATATATGAAGAAAATTGTAAATAATTAGGGAAAAGATAAAATAACAGGCGTGAAAGAAACAACTCGCAAAACAACACTTACACATCCTTTTCATCATGTAAGTATGAAGAACATTTAAGAAGCATGACTATTAAATCCTAATACTTCAAAATTCAGTAACAAGTTTGCTGCGTTGAACAACATTAACTTACATAAGCCCAGAATACAAGAAAAACGGGCTCTCTCCAAGAACTTACTCATCAATGCATAGAACACAACAGAGAAAAATTGAATAAAACCATTTTTCCTTCTGACAAAAAAAGTATAAACAGGATAGGAACAAATTATATGTGCAAATTCAGAAAAAAGGAAGAAGAAGAAAGCCAGGAATCATCTTGATGACCAATCCCCCAGACCCCCCGGGACAAAAGAAAAAAAAAGCTCTCCTGACTAACAGGCCAAACGGGGTAATGTCACTCTCCAGAAAACAACACTTAATTTACACCCTTCAAAAGCCGTTATCTATCTCCCATGTTCTCAAATATATTTGAGCACCCAAATTGACCTTATAAATGGGATAACAGGACTAATTCACTAGTTTATAATGGTCCATGCCATTCAAAGGAACATACACACCTACACAGGCGTATGAGAGAAAGAGAGAGTGCATAGTAGGGCAGGACAGAGCATAAAAAGTGAAGGGACTAAAAAGCCAATTGGAAAGTTAGTTTCCCGCAAACAGTAAGGCTTTAATACTCACTACTCAAGATTTTCAAAAGGGATTATGGAACAAGACCAGCTGATTTCAGAAGGATTTAGGACCAAATTATCATGTCGTTGTATTTCCACAAATAGATAACATACATAATTAAAGTCCCTGCATCTAAGCTTTTGTTCTAATCCAGAATTGGTAGGTCTTTTCTACTCTACTTCTTCATTATTTTTCCAAAAATTATTGCAGTACTTTTGCCATTAACTTCAGCAGTGGAAAAAAATTACTGATCATAAATATGCTATTAAAAAAGGGAAAATGGATCTAGAAACATGCTTTTATAAGGGATAATTACATCAGAGGCCAACATATAAAACAATAAACACAAAAGAAAGATTAAAATATATATATATATATATATAGAATACTACACATAATACAAGGATACAGAAAAAGTCGAAAAACAAAACAAGCTACCAGAAACACAAAGTAGTCCATGCTAATTTATCTACCAATATGAAACGATTATTGAAAGGGATAAGACTAATCAGAGAAAAAGAAACACTGAATCACTACTTCACATATATTGGTTCTGCTAATCTGTAGCAAATGGCCGAACTCCTTGAATCAGATACATGCATTATAAGCTCGCCAGCCCTCAACCTATATTAGCTAGATTAAAGAATGGCCGTGCGCATAGAACTTCTCTCTGCCAACAATAACAGTGAAGACAGAACTAACAAGCCACTATCACAATAATAAATTTAAAATATCCTGTGGACAAACATGGAAACCCTATGATTATCGCATACCCACACACTCAAAATTGGAGAAAACAAACAAATAAGACTGACCATATGATCATCATCCTAACACAACCGAATTCAATATTCTCCCTTTCCAAATTTGTGAACTCGAGCTAGAAAAAAATCTTAACATTCTCAAATAAAACTCCATCTTAAAAAAAACATTTCCAATATTCTCCATTTCCCAATTTCAAGCATCTTAGGTAATCAGAATTTACTCTGACCTCAACTCCTAAACTGACAAAGATACAAGACAAACATGCAAATCTTCAAAATCCTACATTTAATAAAAGAAACATAAATGTAAAATCAATTTTATCAAAGACCCATGGACCCACAAGAAAGTGTTAAAAAGAATAGCATAAACTGAATCAAGTGAAACTCGGATGAAAAAAAATGAATGCTTTATTAAGAAAAGGGGTAGTAGTTTAGGTGAAGTACATACAACTGGTCCATGAAAAGGGTCAGAGGCTATGAACTCTTCAACATCAGAGGCAGTCCAAGAGGGGAGAGGCTTCTCACGCTTGATGAATCTGGAATAATTCTCCAAAAATGAAAATCTCTCACACCAGAATTCCTTGTAGCCTTCCCAGTGTTTCTTGAAGAAGCCCTTTTGAGATTCTGCTGCATCAACTTCAGCCATGGATTCAATCTTTAGATTGATCGATCAAATTGGTCAAGGTGCGTAGCTAATAATTTGATTGCTTTTTTTTTTTTTTTTACCTTCTTCTGGGGAGTTGTTTTGTTGTGTTAAAAATTAGCAGATAATGGCGGTGGTACTAGTGGGATGCTGACTAAGGCTGGAGCGTGGCTTAGGTAAGACGGATCTAATAAGTTGCCAACCCGACTCATTAACTTCGGATATTTAACTCTATTTGCATGCCTCTCCTGAGATTTGAGATTTGCCGTAATTATAATTCGCTCCCTGCAAGTTTTTAATGATTACACTTATACTCCCCATCTTTATATTTTTAATAAAAAGAAAATCTATTTTGATAATGTAACATAAAAATACCAACCAAATATTTTAGGACACCCTTAATTATTTTTAAAAAAGAAAAAAAAATCTTAAAAAAATTAATTAGTTAGTCCACGAAAATGTCAAAAGTATTTTAACTTTTATATTAAATTTTTAATCTCCACTTGATTCTATTATTCAAACCCAGCTATTAGTCAAATCTAAATAAATTTACCTTATCTACCATTCAATACTGGTGTCCTATTTTCTACATCTTTATCTACAAAATCTAATAAACAAATATATTAATAAGAAAAAGATGATCAATTTAATAAAAAGTATATGAAAACAACTTGGGAGGCCCAATTAGATGGGCTAAAGGCTTTGGATTTTTACTCCTTTAAAGTATTGTTTGTTTTGCTTATATATTTATGTATTTGTTTTTGGAGAATGGAGTTTCGTTTTATTCTAAAGAAAAGCTTATTAAAATCATTTTGCACTAGCAAGGGAGTTTGGTTTGAAAATTTTAACAGGTAAAATACATTTATTTAGATTAGCTAAATAACTAGGTTTTGCAGAATAGAATCTCTTGAAAATTAAAAATTTGGTATTAGAATATGAGTACTTTTGCCATTTTCATGGACTAACTAATTAATTTTTTCAAAGTTTGTTTTCTTTTTTTAAAAACGATTAAGGATATTTTAGGATATTAATTTGATATTTTTTTATTACATTATCAAAATTGATTTTCTTGTTATAAAAAATACAAATGTAAACTTGAGTAGATCTAATTGTGCTGTGATCATGATAAATCTCAGAGGAAGTATATAAAATTATCCTTTAATTATATGAATGTAACCATACCATGTAATTTGGCCCATATTTAATACGTAAATCTCTATCATAAGTCAAAAAATTTTATAAAAAATCACAAAATTTGTCAAGATTATTCATATCAGATGCTGGTCTCACTTGTAAATTATCTCGTACAGTGACATTTGCAGCCCTCAATATACTCCAATAAAAAGCATCTTTTTTAAATTAAAAAATGTTGGTACTAAGCCATAAAATTATTCAAATAATCATATTAATTTTTTCAAATAAAATTCAACAAAATTAAACAAGATGGATATTGCCTTGATATCACATTATAAAATATGAAAATTTAGTACCATTCCCGTTTGGTGACAACGAGATCGACAGCTACTATGAAATTTTGTAGGGTTAGGCACGTAATACGCATTTTTTAAGACGATTCGTACCCCTTATGGATTTAATTCCGGTATATTAGGTCACAATTAGCCGCCTGCAGGATACAACAGCCCAAACCCAAGTTTTTGCTTCTCTTTGAACTACACAATCTAGAGAAGCGCAAAAGCTTCCCACACACATTATTTTTGTCCAAAACTATTGTTCTAGAATTTAAGAGAATTGTTGTTGGAGAGATGATTTTCATTGCTTTCATAGCCTTTTATTTATAGGCTAAAAATATAGGAGTATTAACTATGTAATAAAATACAATAACTAGAGAATTAAGTAGAATAATTTAAATATTATAATAAATAAATTTCAGTTACAGAAGATAATTGTATAAATTAATAGCACAATGCTCAAATTAATAATAACAATATAGCTATTATGACCTTTATTATTATTAATACTACATAAAGGTCAAATTATTATTAACACTCCATAATGTGGTCAAATATGACCTTTATGATATTTATGAAAATTCTTTATTTATGTAATAAAAATGTAACAAAAAAATTATTAAATAATACTATAATATTTGTATTTATATTAAAATAATCCACCACTTATTTTAATAAAATATGCAAAGAAAATATTATTTTTTTGACAAAGTGAGAGCATCGTGCATAATGAAAGCAACATTGTCTTGAAACCTTCATTTAGTGTTTTATAATCCCCAAACTTGTGGACTCAGCCTTGAAACAAAGACTACTTTAGGGCATGTAAAATTATATCACACGTATGATATTCAAGGTGTTATATAAGCTTCTTAGGCCAACACATCATGCCCTTGTGCTTTCTATCATTTTAATGAGTGGTCTAGAAAATAAGCCAGATTCTTATACGAAGTGGCCATACTTTCAAACTCATATAGGTGAGCTATCAACGATGCTTCCATGACTGAAACATCTCACTGATAAGGGTTATAGAACTCATTAAGAGATTTTTATTCAATCTCAACCTCCACTAATTGTCATAGTAACACATATGCGCTTACACTACAGGGATAGATATATTTATTTAGGACCATGTGCATTCTTTTTCTACCAAAACATATCATGATTCATTGTCTCTAACCTAGTTCTTATTTAGTACCATGTGCATTCTTTTTCTACCAAAACATACCATGATTCATTTGTCTCTAACCTAGTTCTTATTTAGTACTATGTGCATTCTTTTTCTACCAAAACATACCATGATTCATTTGTCTCTAACCTAGTTCTTGGGACCTAAAGCCCCTAGGAAGTCATATTCTCATAGATAATTCCAATTTAATAATTTTTTACTTAAGTCTCATCCCCCACAATGTACCTCATATCTTTGCCTTTAGCTCGAGTTTTTATATGTCCAAACTATAATAACAAAGATATAAGTTTTGACATTCAAGTCAACATATATTTTATAACAATTCTCAAAAAAGATATAATCACACGTACCGTTAGTTGGTAATAAGTCCCATAATTTGATGAGGATAACTCTATAATATAATTATAATCTTCAAATATTGAATAATTACTCTTTAGTGAGAAAATCTCTCACATAGTTGCTAAATTATATATAGGCAAATATATTTTCACATAAAGAAAAACCTCATTTTTTTTAAAAATATTCTCTACCTAGTAGCCAATAGCCTTATTATTTTATTAGGAATCATCTACTCAGTTGACCAATAGTCTACTAATAGGAGCTACTTATTTCTCAATATATCTCATTGACTTTTCAATGGCCAGTAGTCTACCAACCTACAAAGAGTTATTTTTATATTTCCCAATAATTTTTCAGCACAAGAAATTTTTTCAATAAGAATTCAAATGCCTTCACCATTATGCACACTTATTAGTGAGCGTTAATCCGCACATACTCAAAAGATTGATAAATACAATCAAAAGTATCTTTGGCGCATGAAACCAAACTAGATAAATAAATACCTCAACTATTTCTCACAATCTTGTGTCATTGCAAAGATATAATATTCTTTTTTAGAACAACATCATGCACTCTCAAGATTTTCACTGTACTTGGACACTTATCATTTCTACTCTTATATGTCATGTTAATATACCAGATTATCACAAGCAAGACTAGATGTTTATTTAAAAACTCGTTCTGGCCCCCACTATTTTTCCACATCTCAATGGTATATAATTAATCACACAGTCCCATTAGACTAGTAAGAATCACAAAGCATAATGCTGGATTTCTCATTGTATTTTAATATGTAATTAATTTTTGTGGGCCAACAACTATTAACCAAAATTTTAAAGTTTCAAAAATCACGAAAAACATAAATGGTGATGTATTGTATATCATCATCAACTGGTTTTTCCCACTTCCAGTAATTCAATTCTACAAGATACAACAAGAAAATGAATAACCAAGGTAAATTATAGTTATGAATTTGCACGCAGACCATGGCATGGTGCGTTTTGCACTTTTATTTTAGGAAACACAGCGCTGGCGTGCTATTCCGGCTATTTGCCCAACTTTTTTAATCTTGGAAAATAAACTTTTCAAACGTACTAAGAAGTCGAAGTCCGAAATCTGGGAAAGCAATTGATTCCGTCCATATTTTACTTCTGCCAGTTAAAGATTCATTTTCTCTAAATTAATATTCTTCATCAAATAGTTCCCAAAGTGAAACCACACATTCATCAATACTAATATTTGAGGTTTTTGCTACAGGAAAATATATTAAAACTAGAAAATGATATTCAAAAATTGACCATATAACCTCAAAATATCAAAATTTCTGGTAATCTATTCAATGACATGGAAAGTTTATATTTCAGGGCGATTCAAGGAACAAAGTAGACCAACTACAGAAAGGATGTGCAAGTGCAACCAGCGAAAATGTGCACTTAGTCTTTGTTTCCCAAAAGACAATCTCATTAAACAATTTTTTTGTTAACTGATGGTATTAATATTAAACTAGTAACAAAAATCAATTTGTGTTTAAACACCTTTTAGAACTCAGAAAAGACACCCAACAAAAGTAGCAGAACCCCACATCACCAAGAACTGACAGCTTGACATAAAACAATTCTCGGAGGAAAGCCAAACATGCAAGCGTTTGTAGTGAGATCAAAACTACCAACTTAAGCCAAATCAACATGAATCGAAGACTTATTTATGATACCTCATTGTTGGCCATAAGGTAAACCCAAGTTCGTAGATAATGACCTCCTAATATTCAATAGGCATTTACCATTCCTAGTTCCTACCAATCTGTTTGATAGTTTTAATATTTAAATTTTAGAGGCTGAATGCTTCACTTTACAACATTTATGACACGCATTCACGAAGATCTCACTTTGCCAAATAGCCTAAAGTTTGACTCAAAAACTTCATGTAAATTATATCACTAGTCGAATAAGACTAGTAACTACTAGAAGTATATTGCATCACTAAGATCATTTTTTTATATCCGTAGGACACGACTAACATCTCTTAAGGTGTTGCCTATTCTTAATTATAAAAAATCTTAAACAGGAACTTGGTTATCAAATATTTTCAAATAAGAGGGTAATTATCTTAAAATTGTTGGTCTAGGTCATAAAATTAATCAAATAATCATATTAGTTTTTCAAATAAAATTCAACAAAATTAAACAAGATGGATATTATCTCGATGTTACATTGTAACATGTGAAAATTTAATATTGCTCCGGTTTAGTGATCACGAGTTTGACAGCTACTATGAAGTTTGGTAAGGTTGAGGCGCATAATACGCTCTCTCTAAGACAATTCGTGCCCTTATGGATTTAATTTCGATGCAGTAGGTCACAACGCGTTGCCTCTAGGATATAATAGCCCAACTCAAGTTGTTCCTTCTTTTGATCTGCACAATCTAGAGAAGCATAAGCTTCCAACAAACTTTACTTTTGTCCAAAACTATTATTACAAAATTTAGGAGAATTGTTGTTGGAAAGATGATTTTCAGTTCTTTCATAACCCTATATTTATAGGCTAAAAATGTAGGTATATTAATTGTGTAATAACACACAATAATTAGAGAATTAAATTGAATAATTTAAATATCATAATAAATAAATTTTCGTTACAAAATATAATTGTATAAATTAATAGCACAACAGCCAAATTAATATTAACACTCCATAATGTTATCAAATATGACCATTATGATATTTATGTAATAAAAATATAATGGAAAAATCAATAAATAATTCTATAATATTTGTATTTTTATTAAAATACTCCAACAAAAGATAAAGTTGACATTTTTAGAACTTCTCGTGTACCTAGTTGGGTGTTTGTTTGTCATATACAAACCTAAACCCTCCTCCCTCGTAAATCCCTTAATTGCTGCAGGTGGGATTTGATCCCAGGATTTACAGAGGGTCTTCCCTGACTACTGGGCCGTTAGCCTAATGGCTCTTTGGTGCATATGAAATGTATAAATTAAATTAGATAGCACAAAATTAAATTTTTGTACGATGTAGATTGATTTTTTTTTACAACTTTTTTTTTATCTTCAACTGTTTGAAAGAAATACAATTTATTTTTTGAAAAAAAAATTGATTGACCAAGCCTGTCAAAATAATAAGGCTGTTCAACTAACCGATTTGCTGTCCTAGTTGGGCTTGAAAACATTGGATAATAGTAGTCTACTAATACTTTTGAATATATATACACATATACAAGTATCTATATGTGTGTATATATATGTGTACACGTATATATAAGTATAAATACACATACGTATATAGTATATGTACCTATATGTATACGTATATACGTATTCACCTGTGTTGAACAAATGATGATTGTGCCATCGTGGGTTCAAAGAATGTGGAGTCACCTTTTGACCTAAAACTAAAGAAATCGAACATGAAAATGGGACATTGGAACGGGAATAACTAAATCGACATCCTATCGCTTATTTATAAGTCAATATTCTCGGCTTTGTCAAAAAAAAAAATTCTCGGCCCTTTATTTCAATGAAAGGCCCGCCAGTTCAACAAAAATGAAAGAAATGAATTTGTGTGCGCCCGGTCCAACCCGATTCAAACCCATATCCGAACCTGAAAACTTGAACGATGTTGTGAATATATGAATACTTCATCGAAACAGAATCCACTGGTTCTGCTTTGTTCTTCTTCCTTCTGCCCCTGCCCCAATTGCCATTTTGGGTGCTTGAATTGAATCTCTTTAGAAACTACTCGTAATATCCAAGATGATATCAGTTGATGAAGCTCTTGAGATAGTCCTCAGCCAGTCTCAGAAGCTGCCACCAGTCACAGTGACTCTGCAGGATGCTCTTGGCAAAATATTGGCCGAGGATATTCATGCCCCTGATCCTCTTCCTCCTTACCCTGCCTCTGTTAAGGTCCAGTTTCTATCTTAACATTGACTTTTGTAGGAAAATATGAGGTGGGCTGTTGTCAAAACTTGTGGGTTTTGGTTATTTTTTCAGATAAAAATTTCTTGGAGGGGTATTGGGTTTTTGTTGGAACATTGACATTTGCGTTATTTGGTTGTGTTACTGTCTTGGAATAAGGAAACTTTCGATGAATTGTTAAAAAAGTTTCAATTTTTTATATGTCTCTTATCATACTTTGATCGGCCTAGTTGATATATCTGTTGGTTGGTTGCATATGTTTTTACCTAAGGTCTTTCATCAATTCAGTCTCTTTTCGTTGCTTAAATGATTAGGTGGTTATTATGATGAATGTTGTTCTTGTTTTTTAGCTTTTGATTGGGGAGGTCTCAGGGACAAGGAAAGCATTTTATTTTCTATTACGTATGAAAAATGTGACTTTTGAGTGTCTTAATTGGGAAATTTGAATTGTTGACTCTCTGATTGTAGAATAAAGACATACATTTTCTTTACAGGAACGTGAATATTAAGTTGTTTTGTACAGCAAACTAAAAAAGAAAAATTTCGTAATTTTGCTTGATGATGGTCTAAACAGTCTTACGAATGGCAAATATTTGTTCTGAGGAGTTCATTAACTGCATCAAAAGAAGAGAGAGAGAGAGAGAGAGAGAGAGAGAGAGAGAGAGAGAGAGAGAGAGAGAGAGAGAGAGAGAGAGAGAGAGAGAATGGGGCTTTTATCTGCTCAGGGAAGACTTTAGTAAAGTATCTTTATATTGTAATTTTGTATGTCAGGATGGATATGCTGTAGTTGCCTCAGATGGTCCTGGTGAATATCCTGTAATTATTGAATCAAGAGCTGGAAATGATGGAATTGGGGTCACCGTGACCTCTGGAACTGTTGCATATGTGACAACAGGAGGTAAGCTTATTAAATTTGTCTATTCCTTAAATTCAGCCCTGCATCTTTCTTCAGTTTGGACACTGTGCAAGTTCTGACCGATAAAGAATGAACTTAGGTTGTTAGTTGATTTAGTAGTTTGATAGACTGCAATAAATAAATTGACTTTGTTTGGGCAATGCCATGAACTTGATACATCAGAAACAGCAGTTGACTGACCCTTGTGTCTGGAATTTTTTTTCATTAGTTTGAACTTCAGGAATGCAACTGATGCACTTCTAGTTGTTTCATCAATATACAAGAAACGATACAAAAGTTGCACATTTGAGTGTGAATCATGTGAAGAATTGCCTTTGCTATCAGCCTTTTCTTATACTGTTGATAGAAGCATAAACAACATGGCTAGTATGGAAAGAGTTGAAACATACAATGATAACAAAGTTTTTTATGTAGAAGGCCACAAAGGCTTTGTATGTTGATGAATCATTAATATTTTGAGTTTAAAAATCATCAGGATTTGTTCTAAAATATGTTAAATGTAAAACGAGGGTATGGTGATAATTTAGGGATTTTAGTTCAGGTGTATTATACTTGGCGTTACAGTAAGTTTGTTATAAGTATGCTTTCATACTCAATTCTTGCGAAGTTAGACAGTTCCTCTGGGAATGTTAACTTTTTCCCTAATCAATTCTGCAACAAGTTCTCTTGCTTTCTTAGGTCCAATCCCTGATGGTGCCAATGCTGTTGTGCAAGTAGAGGATACTGAGTTACTAGAAAATGTTCCAGTTGAATCAAAGAGGGTGCGGATATTGAAACAAATTAGCCATGGAGTTGATATTCGTCCAGTGGTATGTACTTGTTTTGAATAGCTGTGTTTGTGTTGTTAGTTACTTGGTGATCAATGAGGTTTTGAAGAATTCTTTTGTGGATATATCTCGCGTTACATCAATTCTTAAATACATTTCATTGTAATGGAGTCTTCTGGCATTCTGAAAGACCAGATGACCTCAGAAGGAATAATACTATCATTGAATGGTTGCTTACATAAATAGAAATGCATCAGTGGTTGATTGTGATTACCTTTGATAGTCAGGTGTTATCTGGAGATCAAGTTTTGGTATTCATGTAAGATTCCATGCCCAGGGATGTGATATTGCAAAAGGTGATTTGGTCCTAAAATCTGGGGAGCGTTTAGATGCTGCAGAAATTGGCCTTCTTGCTACTGTGGGTAGTAGTGATGGTGAAGGTATTGCATTTTCTTGCTTTAAACTTCTGGCTCATTCCTTTCTTTCTTCTTTTTTTATTTTATTTTTAACCCCTTTTACCTACTTTTCTGGACCTGTCTTCCTCACTTTGTGCATCTGTTTTGGTCCAAGGACTTCTTCTAAATGCATAACTATGACATTACTGCTATGCAGGTATATCCTACACCATCGATTGCTGTGCTTTCCACTGGTGATGAACTTGTGGAGCCAACTGTCGGGGTGTTTAACGCGTGGCCAGGTAATTGAAGCTCTATTGGACAGTTGTCTTTTCCTTTATCTTCTTCATGTTTCTTCTTGTTCTTCTTACTTCCTTTTGAATTGTCAACTTATCATCTTGCTTGCTTTGTTCACTCGTTAAACAACATTCAGTCTACCTCTTTTTTATTATACTAGAATATGGAAGGTTCACTAACATATAAGTATATGGAAGGATCGTGGCTTTACTTGGATGGCAGCCTAGAATGCATATCAATTTCTTCCAATTTAACTCTTTAATGTCACTTTAATAAGGTGTGATTATGGTTATAGAAAATAAAAGTTTGATTAAAATTAAATTCTAAGCCTACCAGAGAATGTGTCAATTCTAAGAAATGAATTTAGGAATTGATCGAAGCAAACTCAAGGTTGGAATAACTCCTAGCCAAAGTTTATCTGATTATTGAAGTTCAAAAGTTGGAATGGAACTGCATTCTTACTCAATATAAATTCCTGCAATTATAAAAGGAGTAGTGAATTAAGTCCTCTTGTTACTCGCATTTTACTGTATCACTTCAGTGGGGGTCTTCTTTCCCCTACACTATCAAGTATTGTTTTGTTGGAATTGGTCAATATTCACTCTATTGTTTGATTCATCTCCTCGTTAATTCTTGAAATTCAACCTAAATGCATTGACATTTGGCAATGGCATTTAGTTGTCTCCTAATGTCTATGCTTCTTGGCTTTCTGTTTGTGTTGCTCTCCCTCTCCTCTCTCACACATACACTCCCACTATATGATTATAGTGTCTAAATATATGTATGTTCACGTCTTACAAGCTGTCCGATATCAGTTTGTCTCTAGGAAGGCAATTAGGATCTGCATAGGATTGAATATTGTTATGAAAAATGCACCACAAAATCACCTGCATGGTTGGTTGAGCCACTATATCTCACTGTAGAGCAGATGTCTCCTGAAGTAAGCATCTTTGTTATTCTGTTAGGTTCTTAGAAAGATGCTTATATTCTTTCTTCAGATTCGGGACTCCAACCGCTGCCATGGTTCTTGCTGCTGCATCACAGCAACAGTGCAAGGTTTTTGACCTTGGTATAGCTCGTGACTGATAAAGTAGAGATTGAAAGAGCCTTGGAAAGTGCAGTTTCTTCAGGAGTTGATTTAATTATAACTTCTGGAGGCAGTTTCCATGGGAGACAGGGACTATGTTAAGCCTTTACTTCAAAAGAGAGGAAAAATATACTTTGATAAGGTAATGACATAAATCTTCTTATCCTTCCCTTCTACTTCTACCTCTGCAGAGGCATTCTTTATTCACCGTACTTCAAAAAGGGTTGCACTAATGGGTGCTAATTTCTCATTCAGGTTCGCATGAAACCAGGAAAGCCTCTCACTTTTGCTGAGATTGTTCATGGACCGACTGATAATATGAGATCCAATAAGGTCCTTGCTTTTGGCTTGCCTGGAAATCCAGTGAGTGCTCTGGTCTGTTTCAATCTTTTTGTGATCCCTGCCATTCGATGTCTTTCTGGATGGGCAAATCCTCACCTACCAAGGTTGCTGAAAGATGTAATTGTTTTTTGCTATTTCTCTTTTGCTTTTCTATTCTGTATATTCTACTTTATAATTGTGTGCTTTTCTCCTGTTTCATTTCTAGTTTTTCTTTAAATGAGGCCACTATCTCAATTGTAATATGTGAGTTCTTCTTCCAATTTTAACAGAGTACATGCTTGTCTTAAGCAGTCAATAAAGACTGATCCAGTACGTCCAGAATTTCATCGTGCTGTTATTAGTTGGGATTTTGATAATGGAAATGGCTCACCAGGGTAAGCTGAAATGTGCAAACATGTTCAGTCAACCCCAGTCAGGAATAATGACTTTTGTTCTCTTCTGCATGAGTTTCAGATTTTCTGCTGAGAGTACCGGTCATCAAATGAGTAGTCGACTATTGAGTATGAAGTCAGCAAATGCTTTACTGGAACTACCTGCATCTAGCAAGTTGATACCTGTTGGCACTTCTGTGTCAGCAATTGTAATTTCTGACATACTGGGTATTTCGAGGAGCCAGAGCTTTCAATCAATGGAGATTAAAGGTGATAGGAAAGGAAGTAAATCAGGAAAGGTCGATGTTGGTGAACCATCTGAAGGTTCTGAGATTAGAGTGGCTATCCTCACTGTGAGTGATACTGTTGCATCAGGGAAAGGTCCTGATAGAAGGTACTTGTACTGGTGTGATTACACTTTTTGCATATGTACCTGTGTGTGATTTTTCCCCCAAAAAAAAAGCGTATCAAATAAGCATAAGCAAAAAGAAAAACAGATGTACACCTGCGCCCCGGGGGGGGGGGGAGGGGGAGAGAGAGAAGAATAAGAGGAATAACGAATGTATGATTGTTGTAGTCTTTGGTTATAATTATATTTGTTTGCCTCTTTTGATTTAAACTGCTAGTGTTGTTCCTGAAGTATCCATCATCAACTTGTTCTTTCTCTTTTATGGTGCAGGATGGTCCATGTTCAACTTTAAGTATAGTAGGGAATGCTCCTCCTCAGTCCGCTTTAGAGTGTAGGGTCGTGCATGTAAGGCTGGCTTGTTTCTGCATTCCTAGTTAATTCATCTCATCTGCATGAGGTTGATATCTAGGACTTGTTGTAGGAATAAAAAAATGTATTCTGGGGAATCTTTATGCGAGGAGATGATAATTCCTCTTAAACTTTATCAGAAAACCTATTCACTGATATCACTGCCCTTTGATTTCTGTCATATGTTACTTTAGTGCTGCAATAATTTACTGCTTTTAACATAAGCTTAATTTTTTCAGTTGGGTGTGTGGTGGGGGCCCAAGGACGGATAGATTCTTATAGGAGGGGCTCCATTTGAATGACTTGTGCACTTTGCATTATGCCATTTTAACTTGAAATGCATGGATAACACAAAATACAGTTTCTTGAACTACTTACTGAAACAGTAAATAAAAAGTCTCCATGCATTTTTAATATGTTGTCTTTGTGATCATTTTACTTTTTTGCTTTATGACTTTGTATTTGTTGAGCTTAAAATTCTCACTTATATGCACTATAAGTTTAGGAATTTGTAGGAAGTTCTTTCCATTTATCTAACCAAAGGATCAAGATATTTGTTTAAAATCATCGAAGTATCTCCAAAAGTTAAAAGTTGACTACAAAAAGAAGCATCACGATACACCTTTTTGGATCATCATTCCAGAAAGGTCACTTTGATGATGCTAGAGGGAAAGAGCAAAGTTGGTATTACTCCATTTCAAAGTGAAAGTTGGAAGTACTAAGTTCTTTGCTACAAATATAGGAAGTTGCATCTTGCTTTGTGTAAGAACTCAAAACTGTGACTAGTATCCTTCCCTGCTCGTCTCCTGGACCCAGAGAAAAAGGGGTGCTATAAGGAAGATTTGAGGACTCGTGATGAAGTTGCTGTGGTTGAAAAATTCCAATTCATGTTCACTTTTAGTGGGGGCCTAATGCTTTCAATGTTGGGGCCTTATGGAACAGATTTTTCTCAATAACAGAATGTAGTGGACGTCTAGTGCAATAGCTGAACATTTTCTTTTAAAGACAAATGCTAAATTTGCAGTGGCATAACAAACTAAACAAAAATACCCCTCTTCTTGGACTTCTAAGCAATACCACAAATTTGGAACTCAGTGTTCTATATTGATGAAGAAAATATACAGTGATGTGGTGTGGATAGCCATTTTTATGGTGAAACAGTCTGCATCCCTAATTTGAGTTGCAGTATCCTCTCTCTCTCTCTCTTCCCCCCCCCCCCCCTCCCTCTCTCTGATACACACACACATATTACAACATAGCTCTTCATTTTGCTTTGGCCTTGCATTGTATTTCCATTGCCCACATGTTGATACAAATGCAGATTCTGTTCATTGACTGCCTGACAAACTCTTATTTTTTGCACGCACTATATTAACATCTCTTTAATCATGTGCACATTTCCTGTGACTCATAAAAAAGTCAATAAATAGTAAGGAAAACTTATCTTCAAATTCAATTTTTTCAACTGTTAGTGAACATTGGACTGCTTCCTTCTGTTTTGTTTGGAAGAACTCAAGTTGGATTTTGGAAGGGATCTCTGCTAAAGGTCATTTCTGATTTATTGTGGTTCACATAAGTATCATGAAACAAAGGGTAAACTATTTTTTGTTGAGATTACTGCGTTGACAACAAAGGAGCATAGCCTAATCAGGCTGGAAGCTGCCTTTTGCCGATGTCTTATTTTAGACTAAATTCTCACCTATGCATTTTTGTCAAAACTTATAGCCAAATTCAGAAGTCAAAACTTTTGTACAAGATTGTTATGTGACGAAATACACCTTAGATTACTCAAATCCTTTCCCTTCATCTTTTTATTTCTTTGATCATGCAACTTTTTGATTGCTCATCGAGTGTTCTTCTGATTTTATTTCCTCTGCAGTCCAATAGTTTACAAAAATTTCACGTAATTCTGCAGTGGTCCAAGGGCAATTTCGGTTGTAAATTCGGCATCAGAAAAATTAGGAGGAGCTAGAGTGGCTGCAACTGCGGTTGTTCCAGATGATGTATCACAGATCAAGGATATTTTGCTGAGTTGGAGTGATGTTGAGAAGATGGACCTCATTCTGACTCTTGGTAAGTGGATATATAACAGTTCATTGTCGGCATATTAAAGGCTGTTCAGATAGTTATTGGCTGGTTTTGTTTCTGCATTTACCAAATCCAGTTCCATACATTATGTTGGTTACCCTATGTTGACTTGTCAATTTTCTCATCCTTTACTTTGTCATTATTTGCTTGAAAAATCTAATTTAATTTTCTTCAACCATTTAAATAATTGTGCTGTGGACTATAGGATGATAATCTTCCTCATTATGTTTTCCCTATTGAGTCATCCTTCATAACCTTTAGATGGCGCTTCTTAAATAACAAATTTACTGCCTAGCATTTTTTCGTGCACCTATAAAGTAAGATGAAATGCTGATTTTTTTTTTTTTCCATCTTTAGATCTGTTATTAATCGGGTGATCCGACATGTTTTTTCGCTCTTTTTGACTTATTCATTTTAACTTTCACTTAAATCTTGCTCTAAGCAAACTAAGACATTTTATTTGATATGTGATATATATTTGTTTTGTTGCCTCTCTCTCTCTCTCTCTCTCTCTCTCTCTCTCTCCCTCTCTCTCTCCTCTCCTCTCCCTGAAATTTCCTTCACTGACACATCTACAATCAGGTGGTACTGGTTTTACTCCAAGAGATGTCACTCCTGAAGCCACAAAAATTGTGATACAGAAAGAAACGCCTGGTCTTCTGTATGTCATGATGCAAGAGAGTCTGAAGGTAAATATTTTTTGGTTCCTTAATCTTCCGGACTTGTTAATTTGATGAGCTTCTAGTACTTTTAAAAGGCTAAAATGGTACTTAGAATATGAGAATTGGACTGCTAACTTTTATGCTTGCGCATGAATACTTATCCATCAAAACTTAGTTAGCCATGTCAATTTTCTTATTTACCCACTTATCTGTTGAAAGTTTGTGTGGATTATTTATGTGCCATTGAATTCATTGGAGGTAAAAGTAAGTCTATATTTATTTAAATAAAGGTTATTGAATTTAGATGCATTATTATGACTTGTTGATGCTGTGTTAACATTGACTTTCATGTTAGGCACTAGCTGAGGACTCATATATGTATCACTACTATTGAAATTGCGGAACCAGTGCAGGAGTTAAATTTGTTAATCACATTAAGAACCACTTATTGGTTTCATGCTTTTTTGAGTAAAAGCAATGAGATTGGAGCAAATTTTCTTCAGGTTATAGTCTAAGGGAACTGAGACATACGAATATTGCTTAAAACAATTCAACCAACATAAAATTTTGTGTCCAAGATAAATCTCTGAGAAAGTATTTCATTTTGCATCAAATACTCTCTAAAAAAATTTTCAAATGATTGTCCAAATACAAAGCTCATCAAGGATAAATGACGCTTACTGGCCAAACTCAGTGAATGGGCAGTCTTGGATAATATTTTTGTTAATAAGCAAAACAGGATTTCCTTTGTGGCAATCATACTTCATTTGATCTTCTAAAATTCCTGTTGGATGCATGTTGTTAAAGTGGAATGTATTTTTATCTTTCTTCTCATTCTTAGAGAAGTATTTTCTTACTAGATCTTCTTGTTAAGTGGCTGCCAATCATCATATTTCAAGAATGAGTGATATCTTGCACCTGAATGGCTACTCATTCATTTTAATTGTAAGCAGGTGACACCCTTTGCAATGCTTTCGCGCTCTGCAGCTGGAATAAGAGGAACAACATTGGTAAGCTGAAATCTGATCTGTAGACACGTAATTGTCCCCTTGTTGATGAGCATTAGATAAATAATGCAAACACAAATGCTTATCCTTTCCGAGAGATGACTCTCTCTCTCTCTCTCTCTCTCTCTCTCTCTCTCTCTCTTTCATTCTCTCTCTCTCTCTCACACACACACACACACCACACACCCACCCCACACTCTCATTCTCACTCTCTCTTTCACACAAGCACCAGAACAGAACACCAAGCCCTGTTAACTTGTTATCGATGAGTAAACAGAAATCCTACACTGTTTAGAGGAGCTATATAGCCATAAAGAAATCAGGCTACCGCTTTAAGAAGTATTTCAAGTTACTGATTGATGTTTAGATAGGTCGAGTGAATTAGGATACAGTGATTCAGAATGGCTTACATCAATGATGTTTATAGATGCTGACATTACGGTTGGCAGTGAGAGCAAATCTGTCTGATTTTGGCTGTTGAGGTCCTCCAGGCAAAAGTATAGTTTTTTTCTAGTTCACAAAAAAGTTTGCACGGGCAATAGAACATCTTGAATGTATTTTGATCAAAGAAGTAATTAGGCTTGTTTTCAGTCTAATAAACTGGAAAATAAGTGAAAATATCAACTCACTCTTTCATATAACTAAACTGGAGCAATTTTTCCTGACTCGTATGGAGAGATAAAAGAATCAATAGAGTTAAAAACGAGAAAATACTATTGATTGACCATGAAAACACATATGATGTATAAAATATGTTTCATCAGCAGTTTGCGTCATCCTTGGCTCTGAGAATGTTGTTTTCAAGTTTTGTGGATGTTTAACTTGTATTTGGAGGAAGTTCTGGGAAGTAACCTAATCTTATTTTGTTCTAACTATTTATTGTAGATCATTAACATGCCTGGGAACCCAAACGCAGTTGCTGAATGCAGTGGAGGCTTTGTTGCCTGCGCTTAAGCATGCATTGAAGCAGATAAGGGGAGATAAGAGAGAGAAGCATCCTCGTCATGTTCCCCATGCAGAAGCTGCTCCATCGGATACGTGGGAACGTAGTTTTCAGTCGGCTTCTAATAATGAGCATGAAACCTGGTTGTTCTTGTTCACATTGATCATGCCATGACAGCCCAGGATTTTGGTTTAAAATGTACTGTTATGTAAGTTGCTGTGCCTTCATGTAATACCTTTTTATTTTTTTGGTAGAAGTTGCATTTCTTGAAAAGGCTGAAGTGGCCAAAAGGACGAATGTTCATACAAAAATAATGGCGGAGATGTTTTGTTTGACAGGCATAAAATTAAAGTTAAGTGGCTTGTTTTTTCATGTCTTTTTATGTTGTTGGGACTTGACTAGAGCTCTCTCTGCTTACAAATTTTGCCTTCAAAATGGAGTGGAGATAAGAGGATTAAAATAATTGTGATAGTGTACCAAAGCCTAGTTTGTAATACACGGTATGTTAAAATTCTGGTGGCTTTTTTCCGTCACCACACATCAGAAATAAAAAATTGGGACTTATTTCTTACGCATATTAGCATCTGTTTAAGAAAATACTTAGATGGACCCGATCCACGGAATAGTTTCGTGGACCCCTTGGTCCAGAAATAGCTATATAACTCATGGCCCACTGCATAGATGATGTGGCTGATTCTGGACCAAGGGATCCACAGAACTATTCCATGGACCGGGTCCATATAAATATTTCCCCGTCTGTTTATGGCTTTAAAAGTTCAGTGTTTTTACATGCAGAGAAAATCGAGAGATAACGGGTTTGGGGGCTTCGCAAGTTCTATTTTTCATACGTCAATAGTCATGATTTAATGTGGCAAAATGAATGACTAAGATATGTGTTATGTAGACAAAATTTGAATTAAAAAAAAGACATAAAAGAACGAAGTAGTTTTGCAGGTAAAATTGATTATACCACGACCTTGGATAGTTATACCAGAATGTTGAGCAGTTACATCAAATGTTTAGTAGTTATGCTAACTTGTAGGAAATGAAAAAATGGTAGGTCCCGTACCCTAGCGGAACATGCTAATTTCTAAAAGAACTAATCTCAAAAACTCCCCTTTAACATTTGGTTAAAGTTGCATTTTATTCCTTAACTTTTAATTCTTCTCACTTTATCTCTAATTTCAATTCATCTCATTAACTTAACATTCAAAACATTATGAATTGACAAAAATACCACCTCCTAAACAATGTTTCAAATTAAAAATTATTTCTCACTTTTATCTTTGCAACTTTATAGTTGAAAAATATTGTTCAAAAAACTTTTAAAAGTCATCACTCATGAATTTATTTGATAAGCCTTAAATTTTTATCATACAGTAAGAGCCCAACAAAAACTTGTGTTTGACTAATACTACAAAAATTTTGAAGTTCCAAACATTTAGGAACTTGTTAAAAAAGACTACTATAGTAGATTAAAAAATAGACCTTTTCTTGATTTTTTTGGCGAAAGATTTTTAACTTTTATGGCTAGTTTTTGGAGTTTTGGCTAGGAAAAAAGGAAAAGAAAATGTGTTAGAGAAAAGAAGGGATGAATTTGGATATATAATTTCATTTCACAGTCTTTGGAAGTATTAGTAATTTGAAAAATTATTTAGGATGTGCCATTTTTTTTTATTCACAATATTTTAAAGGTTAAATTAACGAGTTGAATTAAATTGGAGATAAAGTGAAAAGAACTAAAGATTAGGCGGTAAATTGCATCTTTGATCAAACGTTAGAGGGAGTTTTTGAGATTAACCCTTTCTAAAATTATTCAATGATCATTTTATTTAGGCAAGTACTGCAAAACGCTGTACTTGTGTGACAATATACCTGAAAATTACGAATAAATTATTATTGATTGGTTTTGTAGTAAGAAATTTTGATCATTTTAGAGGTTATTACTTTTACATTTGACTAGTACTATTCCACATTATGTTGAATAATCTCTCACAAAAACAATATTATCATGAATCATAAACACATTAAAATAGATATGAATGCATTTGACACTTGTGGTCACCAGCTTATTTTCAAATTTTATTTTGCCCACGATACTTTTTTTTTTGGTCAATTGAACTTTTTCTATTTACCCAATAAACACCATTTTGTAATGCATAACTTAAATCAATTCAAAATCAACGAATTTCACTATTTTCCTTTTATTCAAGAAAAGCTAGAAAAACTCATCATTTTAAGCTAGTATGATCAATATGCTAGTATAAGATACTTTAGTGCAATAATTGATAGTTTAGGAAATCAATCACAACTAGGTAATAGTTAAGGGGCATACTACATTTACCCAAAATTAAAAAAATATATAAAGAAGTCCTTCTTCCTTGTCTAACATAAAAAAACTACAAAATCATGTGTTGACAAATTTCAATTCTAGCAATTTCCCTACAGACTCCAGCAGAAGTCTAACCGAGGTAGCTGGAATTCAACTTTGAAACCACAATCTTTAATCCCAACCAAAAATAAATGAAATGCAATTCTATTATTTCAATTCTTTGGTTGGACCAAACAATTACAATTCCAATTCCTCACCCTAGCTCCTTTACAATTCCAATTCCAATTCTACACCCTATTCCCTAAAAACATGGAGGTTTTATCAAACCACCCCCTTCCCAAAAAACAAATTAATTCTACAATATTACAATTAATAAATAGGATGCTAGACAGAATAATTCAGTCAATGTAAAAATGATAAGAGAAAAGATTAATAACTTGTAGTCATTGGGAAAGGCAATAGGTAAACATTTATAAATTGGTAAAGCCAAAATGGCTGGTCAAATTTTATAAAGCATTAAGCAATCAGGATTCATCTTCATCATATTGCAAACTTGTCAATATCATTAGCCTAGTCTCAATATCTTAATGAATTGGAAGCAATTTTTTTGAGGAAAACATTTTTTTTGAGGAAGGCAATTCTTTTTTATTATTTTTTGTTTTATTAGTCATCACACGTATGTCACAGTATATTCAATGTTTGGGAAGGTTGAGAGATACTATTATTTGTTGCGGATGTATGTTTTTATAATGGCCATCTTGAGAATATCCTATGACTCTCAGAAAAAGTTTATAGAATTGGGAAGCTTACTCCCAAGTTGCCGCCTATCGCCCCCCAAGGGGGACGGGGGTGGGGAGGGGAGGGGAGAGGACAATCTGGGACGTGGAGAACTTGGTTTTTAAGTGCATGGAGGCTTTGGGAAAAAAGAACAAAACAAAATAACTCTCCATTGAAAGTGTTGTAGAGGGAATGAATAAAGAATTAAGTTGTTAGTGCTTTATGACTCCACTCCAGAAATTGGGGTTTGAATTCCCACCAAGTACTATTCCCTATCCCCAGTGGTAGTAGTATAGGTTTGATAAAAAAAAAGTGTTGTGTTGATTTCATTATCATATCTTGTTATCATTTTTAAAGGTTAATTACGCTTTACCCTCCTAAATTTACCCCTTTATTTCAGTTTACCTCCTTTAACTAAATTAATAGAAAATATATCCCAATTGAAAGATTCGATAAATATAAAAATAGAAAAGAAAAGGATAATTTGGACTTTTTTTAGACACAAAAATACCCTCCTTTAGAGTTTTTAGAAAGTTATTTTCTTGTTATTTATTTAATTATGATGACTTACTATATGTTATTGCAATTTTTTAATTTGTCTTTATAGAAGTAATTCATAAATATCATATTTTACTAAATCAAATTGAAATTATTTATACTATTTTTAGCATGTTAGTAATAGATTAGAATTTTGTGATATCAATCGCTCTCTATCTCTCAACAAAACAAAAGCTCAAAGCTAGCCAATGAAATCAACACAACCAAGGTCGTGATATCACAAATTAGGGTCCACCAACAAGCCACTTAGTATGTTGCCTACATTTTAAAGTATTTTCCTTACAATATTGCTAAGAAGAATTACAAAATTTTCTTGAAAGTACTTCTGATTGAAAGTGATTATTTGAAAGGGAATTTGTTTTTCTCCTTTTTGAATTATAAACTTATTTATTATCGACATTAAAGTTTCAAAAGTAACCACATAATAAATTTTTTTTTGAGAGAGTAACCACATAATACTTGAAGATTTGAAGTAACGACCAAAAATAAAATGCTAATGAACTTTGAAATATGAGACTTTTAACTCAACCATATTTATAAAATCAACTTTGGGGATACATATGTTCAAAACCATAGTTATTCATTTGTTTATTTAGAGATCACATTAATTCTGAATTAGGACCTGGACTCATTTTCAATAGTAATTTCAACAAAGGAGGTGACTGTAATTAAGAAAAGGTGAAGCCTTGAGTTTCTGTAATTATACCCACTACATTGGTGGTATGTAGAATTTGCTCAGGACAAGTAGGTTATTAAAGAAGAGTGGGGCAGTAAAGTAACGGCTCTTTGCTTACCCTAGACTAGACATCTCTCAGTTTCCGGGCGACAATCAGAGCTACCGCCTCTTTGAAAGCTCCGATGGCCAACTAGGTTCCTCAAGCCAAAAACCAAATTAACAGGTAAAATCAGTCATGCCAACTTAACCTTTCAATTGATTTACTATGTTTTATATGCATATCAATTTTTTTTTACTGATTATGCTATAAAGCTTCCGACTTGTGTTTGATTTTATGTTCTAAGGATTCTTCAGTTATCAACAGTTCCAAAGGTTGAACCTTGATCTTTGATGCACATAAATTTCTTGATTTGATCTTTGTCATTTCAAATTACTGGTTGCAAATGCTTTGACTTTCATTTTCTATGTCCTTGAATTATTTACTAGTAGTTGAAGTGACAAAAGTTTAATGGGATCTGTCTTTGGCTCCTAGAGGCTTGTTTAGTTTTAGGTTTATTTTGCTTCTGTTAATCAAATGATACTTCACACTTGTTTAATAGAAGGGGTGTTCTTAATTGATTAAAGAGAAGGTCAGTAGCAGGTGCTGTAAATCTTGTCAATTATCCAATCATGTAATGTTTCTATTCTGCTTTCACCCTAGGCTTTTGGATAGGTTCTGGAATGATTATCACTGAGAAGGTAATAAATAAATTACTAACATGGAAGGCCAAAAAAAAAAAAAATAGTAGTTGAGATTTTTATTTTTTATTTTGGCACGCATGGGTAGCCCTAACATCGGTTAGAGTCATGCATTTCGTATGTTCTTTTGGATTGTAAAAGTATTTAGTGGTAGCATGAATAGGAACTTTTACTTATAAAGTGATTAATTTGTTGTGGATGAATACATGGGCTTAAATCTGAGGAGTTCATGACCGTGGTCCGTTTTAGGTCTTTAGCAAGGGCAATTTGTAGTGCAGGATTATTTTGGCTATCGGAGTCATAAGTCGTAATAAGTAACTAGAAGAATTGTTGTTCTATCTAATCATATTTGCCTCTGCTAACACTTAAACAACACATAAAGACCTTTATTACACAATTGAGTAAAAGTGTTACCATTGTTACCTATATCACCAACTCCAATAGTTTTGCCTTTCATGTCATCCCCAAATATAACTTTTTTATTATTTCTTTGTTTGAGCTTGATGAGCAATGATAGATCACCCGTCATGTGCCTCGAACACCCACTATCAATAAACCATGTTGATTTCTTTAAGGTGTTCTTGAATCAAACCTACACACAAAGTTTGAAAAATAACATTTGGTACCCTTTTATCTTTGAGTCTATAGGAGTTGGTGCATGATTTAACAATCAACATAACTTTCATTCCTTGTCTCATATTCCTTCTTGCATAATAATTATGTTTCGTATGACTAACTTGACAACAAAAATTACACAATGATTACTCAAGATACACTTGAGTGCTATTTATTGCACTCAAGATACACTTGAGTGCTATTTATTGCACTCAAGATACACTTGAGTGCTATTTATTTGACCATTGTGAAAATTCGACCATTGTGAAAATTCGTAGTGACAATGGAACCGAATTTAAATATTGTAGTTCTATAAAATTTTGTGATCACAATGGCATTTCTTATGAGTTTTTAATTGCCAAGGTTCCTTAACAAAATGGAGTTGTTGAAAGAAAAAATAAAACTCTTCGAGAAGTTGCAAGAACTATGATAAAGGAATGTAATTTGCCAAAATACTTTTGGGTCGAAGCGGTTTAAATGGTTTGTTATGTTAGGAATAGAGTTTTTTTGAAACCTATTTTGGACAAAACTTCTTATGAACTTCAATTTGGTAAAAAGTCAACTGTCGGTTATTTCAAAGTTTTTGGTTACTAATGTTTTATTTTAAACATTAAGGAACACCTTGACATGTTTGATAAGAAAATCGATGAAGGTATATTTTGAAGATACTTTAGTGATAAGAGAGCATTTAGAGTCTACAATAGGTTAACATTAGTTGTTGGACAAGCCATTCATGTCACTTTTGATGAATCTAATAATGTTGTCACAAAATATGTGTATAAAGATGATGACGTAGGTATTCAAAAAGGAATTGAAAAGCTTATCGTTCAAGACAATGAAAGTGTATTAAATGAAGACATCACTCAAAATGAGTGATGTGATCCAAGGAGCACCTACACGATTTACACTTGGACTTTTGTTTGGTGGACTTAATGAGGAAACTTATATGGTTCAAGAGGAGCTCAAATTGGAGTTATTCATGGCTAAAACGGATAAACATGGCTGCTGGTTTATTGCTACACGCAAGTTTGAGCTTGAGATCAAGTTTGAAGTTCACAATGAGTATGCTAACATATTGGGCCAAGGGTTCAAGTATTGATTGTGGATCAAGTTCATCTACAAAGAAGGCCCAAAAGAAGATATCAAGCTGTCCAAAACAATCTTACAAAGGGCTGGTTACTTAGACTTACTTTGAGAGCCTTTGAAATTACTAAATGGAGGCCCAATGGAGCTTAATGAAGGATGTCCATCCCATGAACTATTTTTGGATGAATTTTTATAGTTTTTATATTTTTTTACTAGTTTTCTAAGTCTTTACAAGTTGCAACTTTTAGTTAGTTACCCAATTGTGATAGGTTACAACTAGTTTTAGTAGTTTACTTTATTTTAAGCTTCGAGACTTTTCTTTGTAAGTTTATAAATAGGCATGTTACTATTCATACGATTTTGAAAAAGAATTATTTAGAAAAATTGTGTGTTTTCTCTATTGTGAGAATTTTCTTGGTTCTTTGTCGATTAAGAACTACTCTTGGTCTTATCAAGCTTGCTTGTGGCGACCACCAACTTCGCTTAGAGTTTTTCTTGTATTTTTGATCAAATCTTAGGTAACTTAGGTTAAACGATTGAACTCGCTCAACTTGGTTTAATCTAGCTTGTATTAGGCGTGTTCATCTTTTTCAAGACAAATTCAAGGCAAAACAACTCCACGTCAAGGGTTCCTTGCTTCATGAATCAAACGAGGTCTTGAGTTCAACGAGTTACATACCTGAAATCCAAGACTTTCTTGGCAACACAACGGTGCGCGCATCAACGAGGAAGAAGTTGATGAAAAGGAAGGGGATGATACTCCCAAAGGTCTTCCAAAAGCATGGAAATATGCACAACATGTGTGCATACATCCAAGAGAGTTTATTATAAGTGATCTTTCAAAAAGTGTAAGAAGTAGAGCTTTCACTAGACTTGTAGTTGACAATTTTGCATTACTATCATAAATTGAGCCTAAAAATTTAGAAGATGCTTTAAAGGATGATTGTTGGATAGTTATCATGCAAGAAGAATTGAACCAATTTGAGAGGAACAAAGTATGGACTTTAGTAGAAAGGCCCTTAGATCATCCGATTGCAGGCACAAAATGAGTTTTTAGAAATAAGTTGAACGATAAAGGTGAAATAGTTAGAAATAAGGTAAGATTAGTACTTAAAGGTAATGCATAAGAAGAAGAAATACAATTTGATGAGGTTTTTACACTAGTAGCTAGGCTTGAATCTATTAGAATGCCCCTTTCATATGCATGCTTTTCAGTATTTAAATTATTTCAAATTGATGTTAAAAGTGTTTTTTTATATGGTTTTATTGATTCAGAAGTCTATATTGAGCAACTACACGATTTTGAATATGAAAAGTTTCCAAATTATTATGTGTACTCATATTTTATTTGTGTCACAGATACTCGTAGGAATATGCCCTCATCCAGCGCACATACTCAGCTTGTTTCTACTCATCCCACCACTTCTCAAGATTCACTAACTCAAATTTTTTTTATTCTTCAAAAGCTTGATCAAAGAATGGACAAAATGGAAGAGAGACAGGTGAAAATCATGAAGGAAATGAAGAGTTTAAGTAGAAAGATTGATCGTATTGAGCAGGGACAGTTGTTGGGCATGGCATTTGCCATTCTATTTCAATATAATGTCTATAAACAACAGCACATGGTTGAATCTGACAATGAGTCTAAATCGGATGAAGATGATCAAGAAGATGATATTGAGGTATCCGAAGGTGAAAGGTAGTAGGATGACAATCATAATGCTAGTATGGAGTAGACTCGTGAGCCAGATGTGATTATGACCCAAGTCGAGGGCATTGCACGTGACGTTGCTCAGTTAGCTCAGAATGACTTGGATACCGTTTCATCTGAGCACACCCTACAAGCCACTCAGGATGTGACTTCTCATGACCTATCCACTGTACCGTATAAGCGAAGAAGACCATAAGATAGTGTCTTAAAAGGTTATAGACTACTAGATAGTTCTATTTTTGTAAAAATGGCCATTAGATACATGCACAAACTTATTAGTTTAATGAAAGTTTAATGTTTTTATCTATTTGATTTATCCTTGCTTTAGTTGCCATTGCTGATTCATTGACATATACATGATGCATTTTCTAAGGGGGAGTTTCTTAATTTTGATGATACCAAAGTGGAGTACATAAGAATGATGCTTTATTTAATATGACTAAGATGCTTGTCAAGATTATTTTGCATCATTGGTTTGTCATCATTAAAAAAAAAAAAGGAAAGAAACGTAATCTTAGTTTTGATGATAACAAACCAATAAATTACTAATCATTTTTTTTGTGTATTTAGTAGTTTTATTGCAGTTTTAAATAGGGTTAAGAACATCAAATGAGTCACCAAAGTTAGTTGAATCAAATGAAAAATTGTACAAATTTCAGAAGATAAATCGGCCGTCCAAAGATGATAAAAAACCTTCGAACACAGTTTCGGATAGGTGGTTATTATGATGAATTGTTCTTTTATTTAGCCTTTTATTTGGGTGGTCTAAGGAATAAGGAAAGCAATTTATCTTCTATTATTTATGAAAAAAATGTGTCTTTTGAGTGTCTTAATTGGAAAATTTGAATTGTTCAATCTCTGATTGTAACAAAAATTTTCTTTACAGAAACGAGGATATTAAGTTATTTTGTACAGTAAACTTTACCAAAAAATTCGTAATTTTGCTTGGTGATGGGTTAAATAGTCTTACGAATGGCAAGTATTTGTTCCGAGGAGTTCATTAACTGCATCAAGACAAGAAGCCAAAAAGAAAAAAAAAAAAGAGTGAGCTTTATCTGCGCCAAAGAAGACTGTAGTAAAGTACCTTAATATTGTAATTTTATACGTCAGGATAAATTTGCAGTAATTGCCTCAGATGGTCCTGGTGAATAATATCCTGTAATTATTGAATCAAGAGCCAGAAATGATAGAGTTGGGGTCACCATGACCTCTGGAACTGTTGCTTATGTGACAATTGGAGGCAAGCTTTTTAAATTTGTTTATTCCTTAAATTTAGCTCTGCACCTTTTTTTAGTTTGGACACTGTGCAAGTTCTTGCCGACAAAGAATGAACTTATGTTGTTAGTTGATTTAGTCGTCTGATAGACTGCAATGAATAAATTTACTTTGTTTGGGCGATCGCATGAACTTGTTACATCGGAAACAGTAGTTGACTGGCAGTGTGTCTGGAATGTATTTTTCATTATTTTGAACTTTAGGAATGCATTTGATGCATTTCTAGTTGTTTCCTTACTATACAAATAAAATTACAAAAGTTGCTCACTTGTGTGTGAACCATGTGAAGAATTATTTTTGCTATCACTCTTTACTTGTTTGGGTTGCATATCCTCCCTCTCTTTCTCCCTCTCTCCCTCCCTCCCTCTCTCTCTCTCTTACACTCACACACACACATAAAAACACACACACACATTACAACCCAGCTCTTCATGTTGTTTGGGTTGCATTGTAATTCCATTGCCTTGTGTTGATACAAATGCAGATTCTGCATGCACTATATTAACATCTCTTTAATTGTGCATGTTTCCTGTGACTCAATAAATAGTAAGAAAGATTTATCTTCAAATTCAATTTTTTTCAACGTTAGTGAACATTGGATTGCTTCTTTCTGTTTTGTTTGGAAGAACTCTAAGTCAAATTTTGCAAGGGATCTCTTCTAAAGGTCATTTCTGATTTATTGCGGATCACATAACTATCATGATACAAAGGGTAAACTATTGTTTGCCACGATTGCTGCATTGACAACAGAGAAGCCTAGCCTAATCAGGCTAGAAGCTGCCTTTCACCAATATCTTATTTTAGACTAAATCTCGCCTATGCATTTTTGTTACAACATACAGCCTAATTCAGAAGTCAAAACTTTTGTATAAGATGATGAAATGCACCTTACATTACTCAAGTCCTTTCCCTTCACCTTTTTGTTTCTGCTCTTGATCATGCAACTCTTTGATTGCTCATCGAGTATTCTTCTGATTTTATTTCCTTGCAGTCCAATAGTTTACAAAATATAGAATTCTGTAGTGGTCTGTGGGCAATTTTGGTTGTAAATTCAGCATTAGAAAAATTAGGAGGAGCTAGAGTAGCTGCAACTGCGGTTGTTCGAGGTGATGTGTAGCAGATCAAGGATATTTTGCTGAGTTGGAGTGATTTTGAGAAGATGGATCTCATTCTGACTCTTGGTAAGTGGTTATACAACAGTTCGTTGTTGGGATACTAAAGGTTGTTATGATATTATTGGCTGGTTTTGTTTCTGCATTTACCAAATCCAGTTCCGTACATTTTCTTGGTTACCTATGTTGGCTTGTCAATTTTCTCATCCTTTACTCTGTCATTATTGGCATAAGAAATCTAATTTAATATTTCTCAACCATTTAAATATTGTGCTATAGACTATGGATGGTAATTGTCCTCATTATGTTTTCACTAATTAAGTCCTCCTGCATAACCTTTAGATGGTGCTCTTTAAATAACAAATTTATTGCTAGCATTTTTTGTGCACCTATATAAAATAAAGACGAAATCATGATTATTCTTTCTTTTTTTTTTGCCATTATATCTGTTAATCAATCGGGTGATCCTACAAAATTTTCTACTCTTTTTGACTTATTCATTTTAATTTCACTTAAGTCATGATTGGAGTAATAGTTTCTTACTATCTTCTTGTTAAGTGGTCATCAGTCATCATATTTCGAGAATGAGTGATACCATGCTCCTGAAAGGTTACTCATTTACTGTGCAATTTAACTGTAAGCAGGTGGCACTCCTTGCAATGCTTTCACGCTCTGTAGCTAGAATAAGAGGAACAACATAGGTAAGCTGAAATCTGATTTGTGAACACATAATTGTTCCTTTGTTCATGAGCATTAGATAAACAACGCAAACACAAATACTTGACTCTGACTCTCTCTCTCTCTCTCCCCTCCCTTTAGAACAGAAATGCCAAGCCCTATTGTTATCGATTAAAAAATTGGAAACCTGCACTGTTTAAAGGAGTTATATAGCCATAAAAAAATCCGCTATTGCATTAAGAAGTATTTCAAGTTACTGATTGAGGTTTAGATATGTCAAGGGAATGTGGATTCCAGTGATTCAGAATGGCTTACATCGATGATAGGTATAGGTGCTGATGTCAAGGTTGGCAGGGGAGAGCAAATTTGTCTAAGATGGCCTGTCGAGGTCCTCCCTGGAAAAGTAGAGTTTTTTTGTCTAGTTTACGAACAAGTTTGCATGGGCAATGGAATATCTTGTATGTATTTTGATGAAAGAAGTAAATAGGCTCGTTTTCAGTCTAATAAAACTAGAAAATGAATCAAAAGATCAACTTGTTGTTTCATATAACTAAACTCAGGCAATTTTCCTAATTCATATGGAGATAAAAGAATTGATAGAGTTAAAACAAGAAATACTATTGATTGACCACGAAAGATACATATGATGTTATAAAATATGTTTTACAGCATTTGCTTCATCTTTGGCTCTGAGAATGTTGTTTTTAATTTTTGTAGAGGAATTCTGGGAAGTAACCTAATTCCATTTTGTTCTACTATTTATCGTTGATCATAAATATGCCTGGGAACCCAAATGCAGTTGCTGAATGCATGGAGGCTTTGTTGCCTACCCTTAAGCCTGCATTGAAGCAGATAAGGGGGGATAAGAGAGAGAAGCATCCTCGTCATGTTCCCCATGCAGGAGCTGTTCCATCGGATACATAGGAATATAGTTTTCAATTGGCTTCTAATAATGAGCAGAAACCTGGTTGGTCTTATTCACGCTGATCATCATAGCAGCCCAAGATTTTCGTTTAAAATGTACTGTTATGTAAATTATTTGCCTTTATGTAATACCTTTTTTTGTGTAAAAGTTGCATTTGTGGAAAATATTGAAGTGGCAAAAAAGGATGAATATTCATTACAAAAATAATGATGGAGACGTTTTGTTTGACAGGCTTAAAAATAATTAAAAATAAAGTTAAGTGGCTTGTTTTTCCTGTCTTTTAATGTTTTTGGGCCCTAAGTAGAGCTTACTCTGCTTAAAAATTTTGCCTTCAAAGTGGAATGGAGATAACAGGTTCAAAATAATTGTGATAGTGTACCAAAGCATAATTTATGATATCTGTATCAACAATCAGGTGGCTTTTTTGGCATCAGAAATTAAAATTTGAGACGTTATTTCTAATGCACATTAGCATCTGTTTATGGTTTTAAAAATTCAGTGTTGTAACATGCATAGAAACCGAGAAGTAACAGGCTAATTTCGAAAAGTATTCAATAATCATTTCATTTGGGTAGGTATCACTAAACATTATAACTATATAACAATTTACCTGAATATCAGGAATGAATTTTCAATTAGGATTGCTCTTGTGGCAAGAAATTTTGATCATTTTAGAGATGTTAAGATTTCTATATGTAGCTAGTACCATTTTAACATTATCATGAATAATCTCTTGATAAAAAGGATTATCGTCAATAAATCATAAACACATTAAGACAAAATACAAGGGTATATGACACTCATTTTCACCAAATTGTTTTTAAATTCTATTTTGCTTATCAATTTATAATAAACAACTTAAATTAATTCAAATCAATAAATTCTAATACTGTTTTTTTTTATCAAGAAAAGGTTAGAAAATTCGGATGTTTAAAACTGTGAAGATCATAAAATAAGGCTAGCATTATTGCTAGAGTTATTATTTTCCTGCCAAAACAACTTTACGTTAAAAGGCAAATTTACTCTCTTTCAAGAAAATGACTTTTGTTTGCAGAACCCATTATGGTGAAGCAAATTTCTTCTCCTCTATCTAAGCCAACCCTCCACACCAAACCTCCACCTATCCCTCTTTGTATCTTCTAACCCACATCTATTGTAATCATCGTTTGCACACTTTCACTGTGCATACCTGATTCTTTCTCTATACTGCTCTCAAAATCCCATCACTGCTATATCTCCCAAACCCCGATATTTTCCAACCTAATTCTAGTTCCCTTATTCTCACAATTCCTGTTCATCTCCTCCCCCACCCAATAGATTCTCTCTCATGTCTCCCTCGTGTATGATGGCGCCATAGTAGTGTGAATTTTATGCGTTGTTAAGCTTGAAAGTATGATGTTTGTAGATTTCAGTTTTTGATGGTTACACATGGTTTTCATTTTGTATAATATTATGGTTGTTTTGAAAAATTTTCATTCAATTTGCTCATAAGGCACTAAATGACTTTATAATTTTGGGTAAATTGATTTCTTGATTTGGAATTGGTGATAGGTGGAATTTTACCATGGAGATTTTGTTTTAGTTTTTAATTTAAAAGAAGTGGATCTGTAGGTTATGATTAAGGGTTTGGATGTTTGAACCATTGACATCATCATCAAATTTAGAGTGCTTTTTTGTTGGCATTTTCGCAGGAGAATTGACTGTATTTGGATTGTTGAACTATATGAAAGGCAATGATCGAAAGTCAGTGGTAGAGAATAAGAAATATCTCATGAGATCCATATATTAAATCTACTGCAATGTTTTACTTTTGTAAGGGTGAATTTGTCATAACAAAAATTGCTCAAGTAGTGACGTAATGGCTCTGTTTGGACACATTTTTTGAAAATTTTTTTCCCAAACTCATTTGGACAAATGAAAAATTTTTTAGTCAAAAAGTTGAAAAGTTTTTTAGTCAAACTTTTTTTTCTAAATTTTCTCACCAAGTTTTCATTCTAACTTTCAAATGAACTTTAGAAATTTTTTACATAATTATTCACAAAAGCAAGTATGTTTATGTTCAAAATTTGTTTAGAAAAATTAGAAAAATCACGAGGAATAGAAATGAGATCTATTGTCGGTAGGTTTTGAAGTGGGACGACGAAGCGGACGACGAAATGGGCAGACATGATGATGATTTGAAAAAAGCAGACATCCGCTTCTTTAAGGGACGAAATGGATGACAAAATGGGCAGATATAATGGTAATTTGAAAAAAGCAAACGTCTGCTTTTTTAAGCAAATATTTGCTTTTTGCAAATCACTATTATGTCACTTCAAAAAATTTTTTACATCCAAACACTTTTTCACATTTTCAAAAAAATTACCAAAAAATAATCCAAATAATTTTTTTAAAAAATGTTTAAAAAACACTTCATATAATGCCATCTAAACGAAGCCAATAGTTCTGGCAATAACCAAAATATATATATTTTAGTGCTACAATAAATAGTTTAGGGTGCAAACCACAATTAGGTAATAGTCAAGGGGCATATTGCATTTACGGAGAAAAAGTTAAAAAAAAAAAAATCCTTCCTCTCCGTTTACAATTACGAAAGCTACAAAATCCTGTTTTTAATTCCAGCAGTAGCACCAGAGACTCCAGCGGAAGTCTTAACCGAGGCTGCTGCGGTTGAACCGCAATCTTTAAACCCAACCAAAAAAAAAAAAAAAATTTAAGGCAGAAAAACCTCATCGAGGCCATTCCTCTCAACAAAGATTCTTCAGTTGCCGCCAGTTCCAAAGGTAAAAACCATGATCTTTGGGGTGTGTTTGTTTTAGGCTATACTTGTTTGGATTGAAAATATTTTTTTAAAAAATATTATTTTAATTTTTCAGTGTTTGATCATTATTTAGTTTAGTATGTTTGTTTGGACTGAAAATATTTTTTAAAAAGTATTTTTTTAATTTTCCAATGTTTGGTCATTATTTAGTTTAGTGAAATATTTTCTTAAGTAAAATATTTTACATCCAAGGGTGGAAAATAACTTACCTTTTCAACTTAATGAAAATAACAAAAAACCCAAATTACATCCAACCCGTGTTTTTTTTTTAAACAAGTTTTAACAAATAAAAGAAAGAGACAATGAGGTGCCAGTGGAAGTGGTGGGCTGCGAACGAAAGAGAAGAGAGCGAAGGGACCTTCTCTTCCGACAATAATCTGCTCTATTCCAGGCAGTTATCTCCAAATCCAGTAGGTGTAATTCTAGACTGGAAGGCTTTAATTTAGGTTTTTACAATAAAAATCTATTAGGTTTTTCTTTGGAAAATACTTTTACATGTTTTTTATTTTTTATTTTGGGAAAAAACTCTGTAGATTTGGTAAAACTTATTGCTCTAACATCTTGTGAGCTTGATTTACATGATAATTTGGGGTTTTATTTTGAAGAATCTTTTTCTTGAAAATTTTGTATGGTTTCAGTTATTAGCAGGATTCTTTGATTTTTTTTTTTTTTTGACACTGAAGTTGGAAAAAACTTGTTACTTTTCTTTTATTCTTGTGATAAAATTGCTAGAAGAATAATGAATTTTTGATAAATACCTTGGTGTGATTGAATTGAGTGTGAAGTTGGAGAACTTGTCATCACATTGAACTCCAGTATATGGCGGTCTGAATTAATTCAGTTAGTTCAAACGGAATTCGATTACCTCATTGGATAGTGAACTTTTCTCTTTAATTTATTTGCATATGTAATTGCATGAAAATTTTTGTCAAAGTTTTAATCTTTTTCACTCTTTTTTATTCTTTTGGAATTTTCAGGTAGCTTTTTTTTTAATTTTTTAATTTTGAAATTGTGGGTTTTTTTTTTTTTTTAATTTGACATGTTAGATTGAGTTTTGGAGCTGAATTGGTTTGATTGGGTGAGGGATTAAGTGGAGAAGAAAAAAGTTACATTTTTTTTATTATGATTTAAGTATTATTTTTTATTAGGTGATTTTGTGATGGGCTGCAATTTTGGGTAATGATTGTTGTTTATACATGTGTAGCAATGTGTATTACATGAGTGGTGATGCGTGGAAAGAAGGAGGTAGAGATGCTATAGGTAATGCCTATTTCAACTTGCATTGTTTGAAGATTGTTATCTTTATCATCCAAATGATGAAGCCAGTTAGTGTAGTTGGTATCAGTGAAGGAAAACTGGTCCAAACGTGTCATTGACTCTTTTAAAATTTGTCAAACATGAGTTGTTGCTAATTACCTTCTCGGAAGAGCGAAAAGAAAAAAGCTTGCAAAAGCTTACATTCCAAAGTTTCAGTAGTTAACATGTCCAATGTTGCTAATGTTGGGGAATTTTGGCAATTGTGTCTGAGGTGCTTATTAGTAAAAATTATACTTACTGGCAGCATTAGGCGATAACGATCATCATCACTGCTGGCGACCACAATCATCTCCACCTGACGAGACAATCATCTCCAACATCGGCAAGGTGAGATTCCTGGTCTCTAGTTTTTCATTTAGATTTCTTGTTAGAATGAATCTATCAATTTTTTTCCTTTTCAGGGAGAAACTTGTTTACATTTTTTTCTTATTTGAAAATCTAAGCAGATTTGGTAATATTTGTTGTATGTTGATTATACTTGATGATTTAGGGTTTTATTTTGAAGAATCTTTTCCTTTTTTATTAATTTTTTTTCAATAGATTAGTTTTTAGAGTATACGGTTTAAATTGATTCTCTGAAATTTTGGAGTTTCTCACCTGAATAAGGTTTCGATGCTACTTGGATTCTACAAAATGTTGTGTCAAGCAGTCACCAGAGGATGTGAGAAAGTAAACTCCGGTGGAAAGCCAAAAATAAAAATAAAAAAAAAAAAACTGGTGTGTTTATGTGTACATATATAATTTAAGAGTACATAAGACATATATTAGATGGGCTTATTTCTAGTATCATGAAACAAATACTATTGTTTAAGCTCGCCTTAAGAGTATCGTATCAGGTTCTTTGATGGCATGTAAAAATATTGCTATATGATGATAGAGTCAAAATATAAGACAAAGGAAGTTATCAAGTGGTAGAATTCTAATTTTACTAAGAACCCATTGTAAGTTAATCCTCTTGCATTATTATGCATGTTATATGAAATCTATGTTAATAGGAAGGCATTTCTCTGGAATTTTATTCAAGCTTTAGTAAACATTAACAGCATGTTATATGATTATATGTAATATAACTTTGTTTGCAGAATGTAATATAACTTATACGTCTAATTCAGTGCAAAGTAACATCTCATTGTTTCTTTCTGTTTTTTCTAATTTTTCATTTTCATGTGTGGAAATTCTGTTTTTGTGTGTGTGTGTGTGTTGTCTCAGTTGAAGTTCCAGCATGTGTCAGTGTGTGTGTGTTTTTGGTCAGTAGGTGTCTGAGCGTTGGTGAACTGGTGTGTGCTTGTGATGTTGTATGTTGCTTTCTGTGATGGTGCTGCAATATACGTTACTCAATATGAGGGTCTAACATTCTAGTTTTGATGTTAATCTATGCTGGTGGAAGGTTGCTGGTTGATTGTTTGGATAGACGATGATGGATGGTGATTGCAAGAAAGTATATTATGTGTATGCTGCTTGTTGCAGGTTTGGTCTAAGGTTGCTGGTTAGAGATTCGGGACCGCATTCGAGCTCTTGAGGACCTGAAAAAAGGCCCTCTGGTAAAGAAGTGTTGGAAGCGTTTTGTGGCCTTTTTCCTGTCTTCAAGATCTCAAATGCAGTTGAAGAATGGGATTTATCTTTCGAAAAGCGACATTCGGAAGGTTTGAAATGAACTAGGGTGCGGTTTCCCTTGGGAATTCCAGGTGTAAGGCAGAGTGCCACGTCGAGCAATAATCCTTCTTGGACATACAGAGGAAACCGAAAGTTTTTTTCTGCTTGAAATAAGCTCCTTTCTCGATCATTGCTTCTCGAAAGCAACATCGGATGCTCGAACACCAACTTTCGCATCCATTAGTTGACCAAAGAATTGGTTATTGAGAAGAATTTTCAATACCTCTAAGGCAGGGAAGAAAAGGATCTTGTTTTAGAACCTTATTCCCCATATTGAGGGATGGTCTTTTTGTTGGGTTATAGGTAGTAAAGGTGCTGGTGGCGTGTCTAGGTTTGTAGGTCCGGTAGGGTGTTGAGCTTCTACTTCTAGTTACTGGTGTGCTGTGCAGGTCAGGACGGAAAGGCTGGTAATGCTAGCTACTAATGTTGCCCGTTGTTGTGATGAAATTAAAGGAAAAAGGGGTGTTAACCAATGAAGTTGTTGATATTTTATGATATGAAATTTAAAGTCATCTTTTTTTTGAATGACATATGATGATAATGGATTTTAAATAATTTATTTATGGCATAAGGACATATTTTTTAGTACTATGTAATTTTTTAAATTTTTTATGAAGGTGAAAATAATAATGGAAAAAGTAAAAGGTGAAAGTGATAATATAATTACCCATATTTTGGGAGAAAGTAAATGTGGTAAAATGAGATAATAATGTTGATGTTAGAAAAAATAGTTTCAATCATTATAGGAAACATCAGAAAATGAAATCAGAAAATATTCTCAATAAGCTACCAAACACCTGAAAATACTAAAAAAGAAAATCATTTTCCTGAAAAATAACTTCCCTAGAAAATATTTTCCCTAGAAAATATTTTCCCACTCCAAACAGACACACCCTTGATGCAAATAAATTTCTCGATTTGTTATTTTTTTCATTTAAATTATTGATTTCAGGCGCTTTTAACTTTCATTTTCTATATCCTTGAATTGTTTTCTAGTAATTGAAGTAACAAGGGTTCAATTGGATATGCCTTTAGTCCTATAGGCATGTTTGGTTTTCCTTTTCTTTTACCTTGTTTTTGGTTTATTTTACTTCTTTCAATCAAAGTACGCTTAACACTTGTTTGATAGATGGGTTTTTGGTTTATTTAACTTCTGTCAATCAAAGTACGCTTCACACTTGTTTGATAGATGGGGTGTTCTTAATTGATTGAAGAAAAGGTATATAACCAAGAGGGTTGCACTAGCAGGTGCTGTAAATCTTGACAATTATCCAATCCTGTAATGTTTCTATTCCGCTTTCACTTGGGCTTTTAGATGCTTTCTGGAGTGCTGGCCAGTAAGAAGTTAATAAATAAATTACTAACGTGGAAGGGGAAGGAAAAACAGTTAAGATTTTTATTTTTTTTCCCTTTTGGCGCCTTTTGGCACGTTTGGGTAGTCATAACGTCAGTCGGAGTCGTGTATTTTGTATGTTCTTTTGGATTATAGAAGTATTTAGTTGTAATATGAATAGGAAGTTTTACTTATTAAGTGATTAATTTGTTGTGGACGATTATGTGGAGCTTAAATCTAAAGCGATCTTGACCTTGGTCTGTTTTAGGTCTTTGGCGGGGGCATTTTGTAGCCTGGAATCAGTTTATCTGCTGGAGTCAGAAGCTATACTAAGTAGAAGAATTGTTGTTCTGTCTAATAATGGCTACATCTGCTAAAACTTTAAGCCATGAAAAGCCTAAACCAGTTGCTGAAGACTGGACAGTCGTTTTGCCTCGTCATGGAAAACAGAAGAGGAATTTTCGCAAAATCATTGAATCTGAACTGCAGAAACCTGGGCAATCCTGGTCTCCAATAGATCTCCAAAGTGATCCTGAGAGTGAATCCAAATTGATGCAGAAGATGCAGAGTTATATCCAAAAACTTGAGAGCTCTCAGTTTTATCAAGCACTCATATGTCAAATCCAAAGTCCTGAGATGTCAGATCATTTTCACAGGGTTTTGGGAACAGAAGAGAAAATGCACATGGTAATATATGGTATTGGCAGCATTGAATCAGTATGAACCACCTCGATTACAACTTAGCCTGGCGAATATTGATAAAAAGGAAATTCACGTGGATAGGGGATGTTGAGGTGTTTGATCCTGTCATTTCTTTAACAGAATCAAAGGTTTTGTCAGCTTTGGGATGTTCTGATTTTATCCTTTAATGAGCAGGGAAGGCGACAGGCTTCAAAACCAACACTATTCTTCATGCCACATTGTGAGGCTGGGCTGTATGACAATCTCCTTCAAGCGAACTGGGGAGTTAGTATGCTGAATCAGATTGTATTGTTTGGGAATAGCTTTGACGCATATGAACAAATCTCGTCTGTCTGCAGAAATGCAATTGGTGGGGAAACAAAAAGGCATATCTTGGCCATCAGGAGATTCACTAAGGAGTTTCCAGTTCATCCAATGTCGGATGATTATTTTCGGGCTTTTCATAGTTCGAGTTGGCACTTCTTTGGCATTTGTAGTGATGAGGATTTGCAAATTATTAAACTATGACAATTTCACTGTTAGTATTGTTAAGTTGCTTGATTATTTGAACCATTTATCTATATTATTGCTCATCATGGACATGTATTGTCCCTGGATAGTATTAATTCTTCTCTGTATGTTGTATGCAACTCAATTATTATATTTGGTGATTATTTTCATATAATTTAATGATTTGGTTTGCTACATTTTTGAGAATGTCCTAAGATACTTTTGTCAGGAAAAAAAGAAAAAAATTGCTGAGTGCATCATTGTAAAGGGTCTGGATAAATCGACTGAACATTCATAACAAGGGTTTGAAAAGTAAAGAGAGCAGTAGAATAAGGAGCTAGGGCTAATGAGGATTCCCATGATGCATAACCCACCTCCTGGAAAAAAATGGACAATGTTCGTGAAAAAAGAAGAGGCATAATGCTCAATATAAAAAATGCTTTTCCTACAATAGAAACCCAGAAATACTTCTCACTACAAAATAACAGGAAAACTATACCACAACTTTCAATTTTTTTTTTATTTAAGGCAAAATAATGCTTGTCCTACCAATTTGGTTCTTTTATTCTCACCTGTGTGTCTAAGAAGTGGTGAAGAGGGAGAATTAGAGTCTCATCTCTTGAATTGCTTATTGTCTAACTGCGCATGGAGAGGTTTACAGCGGGGGTTCAATTTCAATTTGGGTTGGAGAGTTCATTATTCTTCTGGATGGATGAGTGGTTATGATCAGCACCAGCTGCTAGGTTTATAGTTTATGTACTTTTATGCACTTATCTAGGATATAAAGATTGTTGTCAGATGATTGCTAACTATATGCTAACCTTCACTTGAGCCGGGGGGGGGGGGGGGGGGATAAAAAAAAAAAAAAGGAAGGAAAAGAAAAGAAAAAATCCTACGATAACCTTCATAGTACCTTTCTCGAGGGAAATCAGGGAAACTTTAAGAGTAAGATGTATTACAGAACAATATCCGACTTATTAGGGACAAATCTCATTTGGATGATGGTAGTGACTTTCTCCAGTTCTGAGGTTGATGATTCTTTTGAGTCTTCTACAGGGGAAGCAGGCTATATTTATTGGATCATAATGAATCAAGACAGCAGAATTATCATCAAAAGAACTAAACTGCTGCTATTTCAGGCTACAGGCTGAAGCACTGGCATGTTTATCATCAAAGGAACTAAAGTGCTGTTATTTCAGGCTACAGGCTGAAGCACTGCATGTTAGAAGCTTTGAGATAATGCTCTTCAGCCCGGCGCTAACAGGTTTTTGTATTACAGCTGCTTGGTTAATTCATATTGGTCCAATTACTTATTATATGCCATGGCCTTGTGCAGACAATCATCTCTGACTTCTTTCATTTTAAGTTCTTTTTCAGCAGACTTCTATTGTAGAGTTGATAGAAAGATAGCAAGTAGGGCTCATATATTATTTACTAGTACATTAGGCTTGCCCTGAGTGAGGACTTTTTAGGTATCAAAAAAAACTTTGCCATCCATGTCTTTTTAGTCTTTATCCTTCTTATAATATACCCTGACAAACAAATGAAATCTTTGCAATAAATTCTCATCTTGTAGAAGCTTCAACCATAAATAATTAATAATCTGTCTGATTATCATACTTACAATAAATTCAAATCTTGATCCTCCATAGGATGATCAAATTAAGTTTCATTAAACACGACAATATATAAATTCCTATGCAAACTTTTAGAAAGTGAAAACAATTTAACTTTTCCAAAGTTTGAAATACCAAATTCTAGTAAATATAGATTAAGCTGGAAAATATAGAAGTAGTGAGTTAAAAATTTTCTAACAGAATAGTATAAGTTAACCTATTGGGATACATTATGTGAGCAACAAATGAGTAACAAGAACTAGGAAGCGGGGATGTTGGTGAAAAAAACCTTAAACTTCAGCACACTCCACTTTTTCTATGATACCATTTCCTCCCACAACACCAAACTGCTAAAACCCCCAAAGTCATCAATCATCGATCATCGATCATCAATCATCATGGAGGAAAGGTAAAGGGGGAAGAAGAAGAAGAAGAAGAATAAGAAGAAGAAATCCTTGAAGAAGATCAAGCTAGCATGGTGGAAAAAACACACATCAGCAGCATCCGCCTCATCTTCATTGTCACCTCCACTGCTGCCACAGATAGAGTTGCCACAGGAGATAATGGCGTATATATTGCGCCAGCTGGGAGCAATACAGTTGCTTGCGACAGCACAGAAAGTTTGTACAACTTGGCGTGATGTGTGCATGGACCCTGCCATGTAGCGAGAGATTAACATTTGTAGTCTTGGGGATCTGTATGACATGCGATATGACTTGGAAACTGTATGCCGCCATGCGATTGATTGGAGCAAGGACCAGTTGGTTGACCTTAATATTAAGTATTTTTGGCACTGATGAATTGCTTAAATATATTGCTGAAAGATCAGGTCAGCTCAGATGGCTTCGAATTGCATGTTGTTATGGTATGTGTTATGAACGTCTGGGTGAAGCCGTCGAATGGTTTCCACTGTTGGAAGAGCTGCACCTTTTCTATACTTTACTCCCTAGTATTGAAACAGTTGGTTGTTCTTGCTCTTTGTTGAAGTCATCGACATTAAACCACACTGGGAGTAGAGGTCCACCGTAAGTGTGAGGATGAGGCTTTGCTCTTGCAAAAAACGTGCCTGCGTTGCGCCATCTTGTACTTTTTGGAAATGGGATGACAAATGATGGTCTGCAAACTATTCTTGATGGTTATCGCCAGTTGGAATCACTAGATACTTGCAGTGTTTTAATGTTAACCTTAGTGGGGAAATAGGAAAAAGACGTTCTCAACAAATTAAGGATCTGAAATGCCCTTGGAACTCCACTGAAGGCTATGAATGGGATGCCACTATCTTTGAGGATTTTGTCAACCACTCTTCTGGATTTTCTGATCTTGATCTTATTTCTGATGATGATGAAGGTTATTTTGATTATGATGACTATACTGGATTTTCTGATCTTGATTTTATGTCTGATGATGATGAAGGTTATGATTATGATGACTATTGTCCTTATGATCGCAATGACTATAGTCTCTGGGAGAATGTATGAAGATTTGTTTGGTTCTGTTGCTGGACGGTAAGAAACATTAATTAATCTGTAGTGTGTAATTTGCATCTAGTGAAGGTCTTGGAAGTAGTTAAGCCTGGCGCTGGTATTTTCAGAAATACCCTTGGACCTTTGTCTTGGCTTTTTGAGGAGGGCTCAACATAAAGGCAGAACTTTGTGTTATCTGCGCTGGTCTATATTGCTCATACAGGATGTGTTGATCATATACTAAATCTGATTCTGAAGTTACTCTTTGCAACTTGGCAATGGATCTTACAGTGGAACATGCGCAAATAATACTCGCCCTTTACGACAGGAGCTAATATAAAGATTTGATCATCCCTAGCTTAAGTTCTAGCATGGAGAAAGCAATGGGGCAACAGACCTTTTGGCTAAATCTGTACGTAATAGGAATATTTTGGATGTTTATATGTTGTTCTCTGATGTACCGAGTTGTCTCCTTCCCATCCTTTCTAGAGACTTTTGTGGAAGGGGAGCTGCCAGACGCACTGAAATTTTGCTTAGTTTATCATAATCTCTCTATTGTCGCACCAACAAAAAATAATAAAAAGGGTATATGGCAAATAAAAGAAGGGATTAAGAAGAGGGAACAACACATGAAGAATGAATGAAGATTTGGAAACCTTTTCTTTTTTATACTTTTGCCATCCTCGAAAATTATGTGCTACAGAAATATATGGGTAAACTATTGTTCTTGTGGATCTTTTTCTCCATGTGACAGGGCAGCCGTAGCATACAATATAGAAATTGTTGTTAATTAACTTCTTGACCACCTCAGCTGGTCCTCATTGCACATGGTAATGATGTATAAAAGGATCGTCGAAAGATTTTAAAACAACACTAGTGTCATCTTATTGTGTGCCTTACAAGTCCGAAGTCGGGATGAGACAGACGTACTTTGAACTCTGTTTCCTAGTTGTAAAAGGGTTTTGTAACTCATAGATGCAGTTCACTGTTGAAATGAGTTCCTAATGTTACAATCTATGAATATAAAATTTAATTCCATTCGCAAACTTAGGCCACAATTTCAATTTCATGAAAGGGCAGTTAGCTAAACGGGGGAAATCTCATCATCACGGTGGATTATGGTCTCTTAAAAAATCCAAGTTGCATGGCAGCACAAATTTAGGAAGAAGACCATTGTTGAATAAGATTGAGAACCTCTTCTTGAGCTCTTGTTCAGTGCAAAATTACTCAGTTCAGAACACAAACTGTCCTGTGGCTCTTCAACTCGGTCAAAGATTTAAAGTGACGCGTATCGAAACAAGCCAGCCATGAAGCTCCACAAGTTGAGCACACTCCGCAACTTCTAAGTTAGTCTCTGAAAACCAGAAAATTTGTCAGCCTTCCCTGAACTTCCATTAGTCATGACATAATTGATGGGCTATGATGAACAACATGCTTGTGCATATGCACACATGCCTAAGCAGAGTCACAACCCCCAACCCAAGCCCCACAGGGAGAGGGAGAGAGAGAGAGAGAGAGAGAGAGAGAGAGAGAGAGAGATAGAGAACGCAAAATAATTGCACTAAAAGAAAGGAAAAAAGGCAACGTAGAGGAACTGTACAAAGCACTAGTTCTGAATTTGTTGACTAGGAATCTGGCAGCTTCAGGAATGGAATCTATGATGGAACAAAGTTTAATGTCATTGAATTTTTTTTTGAACAGTATAGCACCTGTTCTTTAGTTAATCTAATAAAAGTAAGAACGAGTAGAACCCCAGTGCAAGAAGCTGAACAGAAGCTGCCTCAAAATGTCCCTCCAAGAAGACCAAAAGCAGTCATATAGCACACGTGAGTAACAAAGAAAATGCAAAGACAATGTAGTATAGTTCATGAGGAATAAAGGAAAAGGAAAGACAATAAAAAAAATCTTTAAGGGGAAATTTTGAAGACGTTTAGCATTATGTTAAAATCACCAATTTTAGAGACTTTCGAATCAGCAAAACAGAGGAATAAAATCAAGGTGTAAAGCTATTTATTAGTCTCCAAAAGGGCTCTTCTTCTTTTTCATGTAAACAGTCTCAAACAGGTTCAACAGAGGTCGCTACACATTTTAATTTTTGGTGCAAAGATCATTCACCAATCTCAACTTCATTGCATGGAGCACAGAAACGACAAGTATCATGAAAGTCCAAACCTATACACAACCGCACGAGGTAAAATTGGGGGAGGAGCGAGTAAATAACTACATGACCTTACAAACCCATAGTTACGGACAACTAGACTAGTTCTTCTTGAACTTCACTTTCAGATGACAACCAACTACAGATAACTAACAAAATCATCTAGACCAACAAGGTCATCCGGGAATTGCATTTCGCTTTTAATTCTGTTGTTGCCTCTGCAATTTTCATGACTTGCACTATAGCACTATCTGTTTATGTGCACTATGGCAAGAATCACGGAGTTTTTATGTGACTACCACAATTATTAAAGCAATGCATCACCAAAACAATGTAATTTATCAAAAGTAATAACAAATCATCGTAAGGTAGACAAATTGCATAGAATTCATTAAACACTAAACAGAGATTCTCTAATATGTATTATGTGCAGTATAGTGAGAATCATGGAGTTGTTTGGCTACCATATGACAAGTAAAAAACAATGAAATAGATATCTTACCAATATTTGATCAAACCATCCCATCCGCGCGTAGCTACTTTGTTCCAATGGATGCCACTCGCAGCCAATGCATACTCCTTTATGACATTTAAGGGTCTAAAAGACCTTAATTCTTCCAATCCCAAAACTAACATCTGCCCTCGCTGTCACTCCCCGTACTCCAGGATATAACACCCGCTATGCCTTAAGGTAATTTAAGATACAAGACTCATCGAACAAATATCAATTATCCCAAATATCATATAGATGGATAAATAATTATCCACCACAAGTATTACTTCACCCAACACAATAACATTCAAACCTTCAATTACAATTCGAGGCACCTACTACAAACACTAGAGTCTCAAAGCATATCATAACATAGCATAACATAATCTAAACACATAAGCAAAATCTACTACTACTAGCCTTGTATCATATTATCAAGTTAAGTGGCTACAAAAGCTATTATAGCCCTCCTTTATGAACTCATCCTCCACTGCGTATAAAAAACAAAAAGGTGAGTGACAAAATGACCAAATAAGCAATAAAAGTATCTCTTTGTGGCTTGTGTGTTATATATCTATATCTATATATATATTTCAAACATATAGCATTTACATAAGTCATAAAATATGTGGTCAAATCACATTCATCGCAATTCATATATCATAGAACAAAATGACAAGATGAGTTCAAGTAATAATTCAACTAATGACTCTAGATATCCAGTTATTAACATTTACCGGTTAATACGGCTTAAAACCAACTTTTGTCATAAATTGGTTTACATAAAAATGTTTATTTTCAGCAGTGTCGTTTACGTAAGTAATAAGTACGAATTTCAATGACAATAAATTTTGTCATTTCAATCACTTCTTCACTTTGTCCACTCATACACTCAAACTCCATGCTCTTCCATTCCATCATCGCATCTCCGATGGTTCCCAAAAATCACTTGGCTAACACACTTAACATTTTTCCCCGAGGTGACACTCAAACTTCAAAAACATTTTTTGGCTTAAAAATATTTCCCTCAATTTCTAGTTGAAAAATCAGAAACTCAAAACAAAAATCCATGTTTTAAAGCTATTTCTTTGCTTTCCAAGTTTTCAATTCCATCACCTAAATCACCACCACCAATTCACTAAAATTCCAGCCTCCATCCACGGAGCATCAAACAGCCTCACTTCACTAGCCAATACTATCCACTGTAGGACCCAAAAGCAACCTAAGAGGAGAGATGAATTAGGTAGTACAAAATTTAGCGCAATTATGCTCAAATTTTTACCTAATTCAACTAAGCAATTTTTGTCTAAGTGAGCACACTTAGAACTATACCAATATAATGATAAAGCAAATAGATAACTTAAATAAACAACAATAAGAACAATTAATAAAGAGTAAAGAGTAAGAGACACAACTAATATATAGTGGTTCGGTGTCAAACTCGACACCTACATCCATCCCAAGCTCTTCCACTTATAATTTGAATCCACTAAATGCTCTTTCGATCTGGTGAAGCAAAACCAAAAGTACAATTGAGAGGTCATCCCTTGCACCAACTTTCCTGGCTCTAGTTAAGCCAAAGACATCCTCTTTGCTCACATTAAGCCATTACAAGTTGTGCCAAAGAGTTCTACAATTACCTAATAAACCCTCACAAAGCTACAATTGAATTGCTTTTACACTATAATTGAAAAGCACTTAAAACTCCAAATTTTTAACCACACCAAGAACTAAAAGTACACTACAAGAAGAGTATTTTCATTCAAAATCACTTGTAAACTTAGTAGGCAATAGTCTTTTGCTATTCTACACTTAATGATATTTATATGGGGTGAAAATTGAGCTGAAAATGGCCTCCAACGGTCAAATTGAGAATTTTCCCGACACTAGCCGTTAGGTAGTATTTGCATGATTCAGACATTCGGTTATTATTCATCCGGACGTCCGTGGGAAGTCCAGTTGCTGTTCGCATGCATTCTGCCCAAGGCTACTATTCATCCAATGTGGTTACTGTTCATGTGGACTTCCACATCTCAAGTCTGCATCATAATTTTATTGTGGTTTCTTCCCCTTTTTTATTCCTTTTGATGCCTAAATAGTTTTACTAAAAAAATAGCTCAAATGAACCATTAGATTACTTTATTATTTGTTTATTAATCATCAAAACTAAATGATTTAGGACCATAAGGTCTTCGATCCCTACCTTTTTGATCATGACAAACTAAATGATGAGAAGTGGGGATAAAGTAATTATAAACAACAAAAAACCTCCTCTTAATATGCGTCTAAGTGATTCATGATGAATTTTGAGCTTCCTCCAAGTGTTTGTGGGCAAGAAAGTGTGCCTCAACACATTACACTCATCATTTCATATTTTTCTTCCCCCTTTTGGCATCATTTAAACTAGATTTGTGATGTGTTAAAAATATGACAATCAATGCTTCCCCTCAACAAATGCGTATGTCATTTTGGGTATGAAAATACTTTTTGTTTTAAAAAATATTTGCTCTCCAAAATTGTGAGCATATCATGAAAACATATTTTGGTTTAAACACACAAAACTCATTTTAAAGCTTCTTCCCCTAAATATAAACATTTTTTAAAAACTCATTTGGAAATACAAAGAAAGCTTATTTTTGAATTGCCTTAGAAATACAAGTTAGGATAGACACATATTTGAAAAGACACGCTCTTTCTTTTGGGGCTTTGCAAGAATTGGTAAGGTAGTGAAATGGGGCCAATAAAAAATGAGAGTTTTTCTTCCCTCAACAAATGGTCTTCAATAAATGGGAGTATTTCTCCCTAAATGCAATAATGCAAATTACATTTTCATCATATTCTCATATTAGCATCAATCATATAAATGCAACAATAACACCTTATCATAGGATCACAATGCATTGTGTGTATTGAGCAAATTGTTTCCTAGAAAGTTGCAATCTGTATCGTACCATGGTTATTGCAAAAATGTATTCTTGGACAAGTACATGGTTGAATTCCTCGATTATTCACCTTAATGCATTTGCAATGCCAAAAGTTTTTTTCAATGATTGTTTTTCTTAAATTCCAAATTTTATCTTGTTAATTTTATTTGCGAATCAAGTTGGATCAGTAATTAATTTTTGTACCAAAAAAAAGAAGCAATAACATGGTGTTACTCAATATTTGATTTGTTTTTTGGTTCCAGTTTTGTAACTTTTGTTTCTTAACAAATGTAGTAGGAGCCAACAAATACTTAGGAAGATCCCAACTCATGTTTATAGAATAAAGATTTTTTATCAATTTAATTGCAATGATCAATTGATACGTGGTTTGGCTGAAGAGTGATATGGTTTAAATTCATTTGGAGCTAATTTGATCATACTATTTATCAATTGCGGGTACTTGTGTTGGAACTGAATTTTCATACTGTTGATAACGCGAATGCGTTTCTTGCAGTTAAGTTGAGAAAAGAATTTGAGTTTAGAGATGTGGGTGAAGTTGCACCTATTAGGCATGCAAATTTAAAAAGAGAAGAGGTAGGTTACTTGATCTTCAAGTGCAATTCTCGTAGTTTCAATATATTATCCTGGAAGAATCATTCTAATATTTACAAAATTCTTTGTGAATTACATCTCATTTGGCTTGCTTTTTGGCAACTAATGATAACTCATTTCGATACTTTTAATGCTTGTTTTTGAATGAGCTGCTGTAGTCATGCTCTATTATTAGGCTGTTGACTGCTAAGCAAAATGATGACTTCTCGTAATAGTTCAAGCTACCATACTTTGAGACGAACCTAACTTATAGGTATTTAGGATGGATTTCCAATGGCTGTTGAGTAGACGTGGAAAGATTTGTTTGCATCTCTTTGTCTCTCTTTGTGTGTGCATATTTTTTTTTCTCTCATACACTAATTATCTCCTTTTCTATTTATTAGGATAAATTTCAGGTTGTTAACCTTCAAGCGGACAATGGCATTGAGATAATGTATTACGCCTGTCATACTTCAATACGCCTTTGCTCAATAGATAGGAGACCATTTCATTTCTTACTTCTATTATGAGCCCATGATTTGCTTAAACTAGTTTTAATAATGCTAAGCACTATATTGCAATTGATATGGAGAAATTTTCTTCATTACAGGCAGATTATTCTATGAATTAAATTTGTTAATTAAGGTTATGGTCCTGCTTTGCAGAAAATACCAAGTAAAGACAAGATGTGTGAATGAAGATCAAACTTTAGAGGATGCCAAAGGATAACAATCTGGATCCAAAACAATACATTCACAATGAATTTCAAAGTTTTGTTAAAGAGCACCAACATAATGGAGGCTAAGAGTAACCTGCAATAAAGAAGATGTAAGAAACACGTTGGAGATGATCCCCTAAAGTGCTTCCGATACTTAAGTCAGTAGTTACTCTGGATAAATAAAAGAATTCAGGAAGCTAAATACGCTCAAAGGGAGCATACCTGTTTTGGTACAAGTACGGGTATTTATACCCAAGAAAAGAGAGAGAAAAGGCATCTTGGGGTTGAGACCCTTCCTTTGTGTCTTAAAAATGGATACTTCTAGCCTGATGCTGTAGGGTGATTGACTTAGGTGAATCAGTGCATGTGAAAATAAGCTTGATATATTCAAGTATTTGAGTGGTGTCTATATTGTCATTAGCAGGTATCATATCTAATCATATTAGATTTGCCTTGAGGCTAGGATCTCAGTAGCTCTTTTCCTCAGCAACCTTAGGCTCGACTTTATCCACCTGAGGTTTTTTGGGGTGCATGAAAAGGAGTCAAGATGGCTTTATTTATTGGGTCTTTTTTTTTTTGCTTGATATGCAATTGAAGTTAGATCAGAATCTCGGTTGGGATCGAGATAATCATGAGTGAAAGCAAATACAGTGAAACTAAGATGACAAGGCTCGAAGTGATCCATGACTTGATTAAGGTGGGCCTGATATAGATCAGACCAAGAATGGTATAAGGTTGGACTTAAACAAAATTGTGACCCAATTCAGAATAAACCCCTTACGACATAAGATTGGGCTACTTATACACAAGCCTCATAGCTCGACAGGATAATAATGAATTCCCATTATCATGTCCCTAGCTCATATGTCTCTGCTGGGAGTTTACGAGACGTCAGCCATGTTGCAGTTACTTGATGACTATTTAATTCCAAAATTGAGAAGATGCTACTTTTCACGAGGAAGATTTAATTCTTGATTTATTAAGTACAGGATGGTTGAAACAATGACTCTTTACCTTCCCGAGAGTGGCGCTTTAGGTTTTGAAAATGTCCTTATAAATGGGGAAGTTGCAAGTTCATTTCTTCACTTTGTGCTACTAATAGTCACTAATACTAAAGCGACGAGAGCTTCCCATGTAAAGAAAATGGAATTAGGCCTTCAAGGGCTAGACTCATTTAGCATGGAGTCAATATTCAGAGATGTTGCACATCATACCAAGGCGTCCATTTTAAGAGTAATTCATCATGGAGAATTCACATATTTCATTAATTTTGTGGGAAGAATCCATATCTTCCATTCCATCAAGCCTCTTTCAGTTAAAGAACGATTCATCTGAGGGATTTGAGTTTCCAAGAGAAGCTCAAGGGTCTCTATTTTCACAAAGTCAATAGCTGCTGTGAACGGGGACTTCTAAAAAAGATGTCCACTACCTAACTATTTGTCAGTCAAAGGGATTCTTGCATCGATGGCTTTATCCAAAAACTCTTTGGGCTCCAAATACCTTGGCTTCTCAATTGGAGCATCTAAAATACTGGGGGAGAAAGACAAGATGCCAAGCCTGCTGACTACAATAGGATTCCACCATAGTTATTCTTTCTTAGTCAGACATAATTTTTGGAGATCCATTTGTACTTTTTATGTCAATAAAACATATGTTCCGTCAAATGTCATTTCTACAGGCTTTTCTTTTGTGTTCTTACTTGATAAATGTAAGTCAAATCAATTGAAGAAAACAACTAGTACTTAATCTTTGCATAATCAATAATAAAAAATCTATAATAAGTCTAGGATAGGGACACCTTGACTGTGTCCAAATATATTGATTAACTAGACTCATCAAAGCCTATGAAAATATATGTGCAACTAAGTTCAGCTAAGTATCTTTGTTATTTGCCAATTACTCTTTCGATCTACATTGGTTGGGGTGACTCTGGCCTGAGTTGTCTTTTGGAAAGAAGTGAAGTGTCCAAGCTTATCAGGTTATAATTATTGTAAATTAATGAGGCTACACGTGGCGAATGGCTATGAAAAATGAGATTATGGTGTGTACTAGTAACCAAAGAGACCTGACTTTTTGGAAATTACACCTCTAACTGCGTGCATTTGATAATCAATAATGGTAGGTTTTTTTCAAATTCTATCCAATGGTGATTATCTTTTGGAACCCACTATAAATATTAGGGGATCAATAGTCATTTTCACCATTGTAATTTCCAATTGTTGTGCTACTGAGCTTTCGTAAAAAGACCCGAGTTGTTTTATTTCTTCTTTTTCTAAGACCTATTTGTGTTGTAGGGCTATATTCTCTTCTACTTTATCACAAAATAATGGACACGATCCAATTCACTAAGGCTATAGCAAAAAAACCTCGAAAGAAAAAAGATTCTACCAAAGCAACGGCTTCACAAGAGAGGTCTGTCTTTTCCCCAACTGCTTCTATCTAGGCTGCTCTTACCCAGGCTGCTCCTGTCCAAGCAGTTGTATTACCACAAGAATCAAGCCACATTTCAAGGCCAGCTGTAGAGGTTGCAACCCTATTGAAACAAATCCTAGGTTTTCCCTCTTCATACGTCGATTGGAGCTTCTTTTCCAAATGCAAGTTGCACTTCCGACAAACCTAATCAGGATTTCCTTATGAAACTATTGTCCAATTGCTACCTTTGACCTTTCTAAGGAAGAGCAAAGTTTTCCCACTTTCCAATTTAGCCCTAAGTGGAATTTGGCTAAAATGATCAATTGGCATCATGAAATTGGCCAAGGAATGATTGTCGATATCTACCTTGCTTCTAGACAAAATATATGCTCTAGGGCTTACTATCCCTAACCTCACTCATTGTTTTGTCATTTTGATAGCTGTGGCAAGATAATTTCCTTGTATTTAGTTTTTTAGGCTTACTCGTTCTCTTTTAACATTTTTCATTTTCACAAGCTTATTCCTTCTCTGCTAGAAAGATGGCTTGGATAGAAACTATTTCTACAGCTCAAAAAATTGAATAACAAATTGACAAGTTATGGAAAGAATTGGCTAAAGCTAAGAAAACGGTTACCCCTGATAGATTCGACCGAGATACTGATACTAGGCTTAGGGTCAGCAAATTGGTGGATGAACCAGTTGATCAACTCATTTATGGAGTTAATGCCCTAGACTTCAATGCCTAGAACCACTCAAGAGTGCTTTCTCACAAGAAAATAGAGAAGGCACAACATAAGACCAAGTCTACTACTCAAAAAGGATGAAATGTTAAGACCAACGATTGTACGTAATCTCTCAGATCTCCTTGGCCATCGTAATAAGGACATAACGCAACTTAAAGCCAACATAAGGGGATCATTGTTGATTTGCATCATGAAAGGTACGCCTAGAGAGAATCCTAGAGATTGTCGTGACTATGTATGAATGACAAATTGACTTCTCTTCTTTGGTGGACTCTTAGGAAGGAAACTCTCACTTTTATCCCCATGCCAGTTGTTTGGTCTCATGCCAGTTGTTTGGCCTCATGCCAATTCCAGGGACTCATTTCTCCCCTAGCACCCCACATCTTAAGCTTTCTTAAGCAATTCATATATGAAGTCTTTAGGCTGTACACGTAGACGTCTCAACCTTCTTTTTTCCCTTCCATTTGAAGCACCTTCCCAACTATTCAAAAAGGCCCAGGTTGGTTGTCATGAACTCAATTGTCTTTAAGAGAGCTTCTTCAACCACTAGTTGTTCATATCTTTGTTTGGAGCTATTTCCTAGCTTTAAGGATGATTCTCTGGAAAGTCCCAAATGGTAATAGTGGTGTGTTTGCACAGGCTATGCAGAAATGCTCAAGTGGGATAACTTCTCAAAAGGTTTTCCATAGATGGCGCCAGTTGTGGATGCCAAGATTAGGATTGGGTTTGATACTTGGCCCAAATCTCATTAAGAGTGGCTTGTAACAGAGAAGATATACAAAAAATATAGAGGATGATCCCCCAAAGTACTTCTGATGCTTAAGCTAGTAGTTAATCTTAATGAATAAAAAATTCAGAAGGCTCTATATGCTCAAAGGGAGTAGACCAGTTTTGGAACAAGTAGGGGATATTTATACCAAGAAAAGTGATAGAAAAGGCATCTTGGGTTGAGACCCTACCTTGGTATCAGAATTGATACTTCTAGCCTGATGCCGTAGGTTGGTTATTTCGGGTGTGAACTAGTACATGTGGAAATAAGCCTGATATGTGCAAGTATTTAAGTGGTGCCAGTCTCGTCACTAGCAAGCACTTGTCACATTATATCTAATCATATTAGATTTTCCTTGAAAATAAAACCTTGGTAGTTCTGTAGCTCAACAACCTTAGGCCTGGCTTTATCTACCTGAGGTTTCCTGAGGTGCATAAAAAGGAGCCAAGATGGCTTTATTTATTGGCTATTTTTTTCTTGATATGTAGTTGAAGTTAGATCGGTATCTCATTTGGGACCGAGGCAACCATGAGTAAGAACCAAATATAGTGGGACTATGACGTTTAAGGGCCAGAGAGATCTAGGGCTTGATTAAGTGTGGGTTTGACGTGGTCAGACCAAGAATAGTATAAGGTTATGCTTAAACAAAATTGCGGCCTAGTTCAGAATAAACTCACTGATCACAACATAAAATTGGGCCGCTTAATCTATTCTCCACAGAGACTAACGAGAGCACTGATGGCAAGGAGACAGAAGAATCTTTGTGGCAGAATGGCAATTTCAATTAAAGTTTGCATTTTTGGCACTAACTAATATATTCAATTATTATTAACTACACAATCAACAATGCACCATTTGTTCCTTTGTCCTCTTTCCTCTAATCTTTTATTCTCAGCTGCAAAATTTATATGCTTGTATTATAAGGAAAATATGGCAAACAATTGTATCTGGATGCTAACTCTTAGAAACTTTTCGTTTTTGCCAATTACTCTCCAATTTTTCTTGCTGTTGCAACTTGAACATCTACCAATTTAATTTATATAGTAGCAACAAATTATTTTAAAGTCAATTAATAATCAACACTGTTATGTTCTTTTACTATTTTATGCACAACATGTTTTACCTTTTGCTACTCATATTCTTTTGTTTGTTGTAAATATTCTTTTCTTTTGTAGTTTTGTTTATTTTTTTTAACATTTTCTTGTGGTTCACCAATTTTTTGGTAGTTTTTTTTTTTTTTTTTGTCTGGACATCACAAATTGCTCAAACGCATTGAGATTTGTAATACTTTACTTTTATAACTTCTTTTTTATGAAATTTCACTAATCTAATTTTTCTTGGAAAATTTTGGGTTGATGTATTTTTTAATAGTATTAAATAAAAAGGGTATTTTCATGATATTTGTGATTTAACTATCTTTGCAATTATTGTTATTTTTGTTGGTGCTACTATGGGCGGCATCAAGTAGCTGGTGAGAAATGATAATCCTTTTTCAATGTAAAATATGATCATAGAATTCCTTTAGAGGACTAAAAATAATGGTAATTTTATTTTTAATATGCCAAAGATTAGGATTATTCAAGCAATGAACAATTTTTAAAGTTGTAGAAATAAATGTATTTCTATGTAAAAATGAGTATAGAATTTTTAGAAGACATCGAATGATGATGAAGAGCTTGAGCTTTGATTCACATAAATATAAATGATTGTCTTCATCCATGTATATATGTATAGACAGACATAGATGTGGATTAATAATTTAAGAAATGTTCAAAACTTTTTTAGTTATAAATTACTATAATATCTAAATTTAGCTAAAAACAACAAACAACAATCATTTATAAGTAATGGGTCTATGCAGCACCTTGTGTGGCGAGTCCCTTCTAGTATATGTATATGTATATGTATATGTATGAGAGAGAGAGAGAAAGGGGAGGGGGGAAGGGAGGGAATAGTACTAAGAACTGGACCATCTATCAACCAAGAAAACTGTCTAATTTCCTCAAAAGAGAAAATGTGTTTTGCATTGAATTTTTTTTATACGTCATGTAATGTACTTATTGATATCTTTAATTTGTGCAATGCATGAGGCATTTTATCAAATTAAATGTAATTTCTTATGTTTTATTCATAACATAAAATAATTGTTTTTAAATTTTGGAGATAACTTTGTATACATGCATCCTTACTTAGCCATATTAGAATGCAAACATAAAAAAGAACATATATTAATAGTAGAAAATGTTAGTGTTCTTTTCTTTGTGTACAAACCAGTAGGAAAGACTATGAAAGGCTTAAAGTAGAAATGATAGGCTTTGACAGTGTATATCACTTTCCTTGAGGAAATTTGCCCCCACTATTGATGCTACTTGGGTTATGATGGCAATCCCCTCCAGGAATAACAAAGCCAAAATAGTATTTCCCTCTTAGCAAAGAGAAATACTCCAAAAAGAATCTAAAAGAGAATGATAATTATGATATTTGTAGTGTATGCAATCTAAGGAAGAATAATACTTGATAGATGTCTGAATATCTAAAACTCTAACACTTATAGAGTTTTTTCAGATCTTTTTATGAATATTCATGTCTTTAGAATATATTCATTCATGAAAGATATCTTTTCATTTGAAGACATTCAACTGAAATAGTACCTTTTCAATAGAAAACTGAATGAAAACATATCTTTTGAACATTAAAACTTCTTCCTAATTACATTGTGTCTATTGAAAAATATCTTTTGAAGAAAGCTCTTCAAAATTGCAGACAAAAAAATTTAAACGTCATTTTTTTGGGATTAGCTGCGGCTTGAGCCCCGACCTCTTTGTTCGCGGCTTAAGCCGCGGATCAAAAACGTTTTGCTTCTGTTTGCAAGCCACGGGCTGAGCCGCGGCCTTCCTGCCCGCGGCTCAGGTCATGGCTCGCAGATAGAATGTTTCTGTCCGCGGCCGCGACGTGAGCCGCGCCGCGGCTCACACCGCAGCCCAGAACAGAAAACATTTTGTTCTTTCGTTTAATGAACCGCGGCCTGAGCCGCGGTCTTCCCTACCCGCGGCTCATGCCGGGCTGGCCATTGTGGCCTTGATTCGTGGCCAGTTTTTGGCTTAATCCAAAGACCAGATTGTAGACTTATTTTATGTCCAATTTTCAACATTTGTGAATGAATTAATTCATCATTAATTAACCAAATTCTTTCATTACTAACTATTACCAACAATCCCCCACTTAGTTAGTGATGAAATGTATCAGAATTTATTAAGATATATGCATACAATAGGTGTCTTTCGAATTAAACCTATTATTAGCATAAATAGTTCAAAATCATATTGAAATTAATGGTAAGCTTAAGCTTTTAAACCATAATTCCTTAATAATATGATCAGAAAATATTTATGCACATAAATCTTGCCTTTTCTCTTAAACATTCACCGTTAGCTTTAGCACCGTAATATGGCCTTGTGCTACTTCCTGAATTCATAAACACTTACAAAGTTTATTATCCAACTTTGTTTGAAGCGGCACCACTTCTTGTGTTCATATAGGTGAAGTTACCCTTTTGAAGTCTTATAATATGACTTCCTTGTTCTATCTTCTTGAACACATGTTACTTCATTAAGAATAATTACTATTATTATTCAGCCTACTTTTCATAAGTACTTATAAATTACCAGTACTTGCTACCAGTCAATTGATTAACTTGTTCTTACCTATTAAACCTCTAGCATTGCTAGTGCAATAGTAAAGGTTAGGTTCCTATTACCATTTGACAAAATTAAAATGGTCTAAGTCCCATATCCATTGCTGTACTTTTGACTATATCTCTTGAAAGTCCTTTTGTTAAAGGATCAGCAAGATTATTTATAGATCTTATGTAGACAACTGTTATTACTCCATCTGAGATTAATTGTCTTACATACTCATGTCTTAAAGCAATATGTCTTGATTTGCCATTATATATCCGGCTAAATGCCCTAAACATAGTCGCTTCACTATCACAGTGCAAAGAAATGGCTGGCATTGGTTGTGGCCACAACTCTATATCTAGTAACAAATTTCTTAGCCATTCTGCCTCTTTGCCTGCCGCAGCTAAGTGCAACAAATTCTGACTCCATTGTAGAGTGAGTAATACAGGTTTGTTTCTTTGAAGCCCATGAGATAGCTCCACCACCCAGTTTAAATATCCAACCGGATGTTGATTTATTATCTTTCACACTAGTTATCCAACTAGCATCACTATACCCTTCTAGTACCGAAGGAAACTTGTTATAAAACAAACCAAAAGGATTGTGTCCTTTTAAGGTATCCTAGTACTCTTCCAATGGCTTTCCAATGATAAGTACTAGGATTATGAGTATATCTAGAAAGTTTGCAAACAGCATATGCAATATCTGGTCTAGTGCAATGCATAGCATACATCAAGCTACCTATAGCACTTGCATAGTCTAATTGACTAATTGACCTTCCAGTATTCTCTACTAGTTTATTAGAAACATCAAATGGGGTATTAGGCTTCTTTTACTCCCAAATAATCAAATTTGGTTAATACTTTGTCAATATAATGTGATTGACATAAAGCATAACCCCCACTATGCTTCTTGACTTTGATCCCTAAGATAGTATCTACTTCTCCTAAATCCTTCATTTTGAATTTAGAAATTAGATACTCTTTAGTTTCATTGATACCTTGCATATTAGTTCCTAATGATTAACATGTCATCTACATAGAGACATATTATCACTCCATAATCTTTGGTGAATTTAGAATAAATGCACCTATCTGCCTCATTGTGTCTAAAGCCATTTGATAAAACTACTTTATCAAATTTCTCATGCCATTGTTTAGGTGCTTGCTTTAGACCATATAAGGACTTAGTTAATTTACAAACTTTCTTCTCATTTCCTGGAAGTACATACCCTTCAGGTTGCTCCATATATACTTCCTCATTTAAATCACCATTTAAAAATGCTGTTTTTACATCCATTTGATGAACATGCAAGTCATATATGGAAGCTAAAGCAAATAGTATTCTTATTGAAGTAATTCTAGCAACTAGAGCATATGTATCAAAGTAATCAATACCTTCTTTTTGTTTAAAACCTTTAGCTACTAGTCTTGCTTTAAAGGTTTGTAGAGAACCATCTGTGTTACATTTTCTTTTAAATATCCACTTACATCCTATTGGTTTACAGCTAGAAGGTAAGTCACATAACATCCAAGTACCATTTGTCATAAGAGAATCCATTTCATCCTCAATTACCTCTTTCCAAAAGGCAGAGTCTTTAGAAGCTAAAGCTTCTTTATATGTCTTAGGATCCTCTTCCAAATATGGAATCATAGGTATTTTGTTAAATACCTTATCTCTACTACCTTCAACTAGAAAGACTATAGATTGTGAAGAAATAAAGTCTGGATCTAAATTCTTCTCTTTCTAGTTCTTTTACTTCTCCTAGGTTCACTAGGAGATTTATCAACTTTACGTTTGTTTATTGAAGAAGAATTAAAATCTTTCTCAGTATCTTGTGGTGATTAATTAACTGTGGGTTTCATTGAATCATATAGAAAACTAGTTTCTAAGAATTCAAAGTCTCTAGACTCTACTATAACACTTGAGTCTATATCTATTTCCTCCTCTAGTTAAATGACCATTTAATTCTCATATGTCTGAATGTATGATTTCTAGTAAACTAGACGTTCTATCATGCTTTGGAAATGGAATCTTAGTCATTTTAGATTTTATACAAGTTTCACATTTTTCAAAGTTTGAATTTGAACAATTAATCATACATTGTCTTAACATATATTTAATAGACTTAAAATTAACATGTGATAAACGATCATGCCATAGACAAATTGATGACTCAACAACATAAGCTGAAATATTTATTTTATTGATATTCAACTTATACATTCCATTACATGAGTACCCTTGTCCAACAAATATATTGTTTTTGGACAATATCACTTTTCCTGCCTCTGTTACAGCCTTTAGGCCATTTTTATCAAGAGTACTTGCTGAAACTAGATTTTTCCTAATGTCTGGTACATGATACATATTGGTTAAAATCAAAGTTTTCCCGGAAGTGAACTCTATTTCAACAGTTCCTTTGCCTTCCACTTTTGACAAGTTGTTGTTATCCATCACAACCATTTCTGGCTCTTGAATAATTTGGTATTGTTTGAAGTCACTCTTGTTCTTGCAAACATGAACCGAAGCACCCAAATCATACCACCAATCCATTGATTGAGTGCTTGTCAAGTTGCATTTAGTCACCATGTTGATTGATAGTCCTCCAACCATGGCAACTATTTTAGTAGTTTGTTGGGAAGTGTTTTCTATCACATTTGCTCCCTTTTGTCCAGCATTTGATTCAATCTTCAACTTCTTGAAGAATCTGCACTCTTTCTTAAAGTGCCCTTTTTTCCGACAGAAAAAACATGACTTGTCTTTCTTGTTAGTAGTAGCATTAGTAGACAAATTCCCATGTTTTCTCTTTTTGTCACACTTGTTAGTGTTCTTTTCTTTTGTCGTAGACTCAACATTATTCACTTTAGTACCATTTTCCAAAGCAAATTTGTTTTCTCGAATTCTAGTTGTTTCTTCAATTCGAATATGCTTTGTCAATTGGTCTATAGTGAAAATTTCAGAAATGTGCAATAGTTTCTTTCTATAGTCATTCCAAGAGGATGGTAATTTTGCAATCACAGCACCCCCTTGAAGTTGATCAGACACTTCTATTCCTACATTTTTGAGTCTAGACACTAGTAAGAGCAATTTATCTACTTGACTCATAATGGATTTACTATCTATCATTCCAAACTCAAAAAACTTCATAGAAAGAAATCTATCCGTACCTTTTTTTTCAGACATATACTTGTTTTCCAAGGCCTTCCAGATTTCAATAGGGGACTTGATGTCTTGGAATAGATCATATAAACGGTCTGAAAGAGCATTGAGTATGAAGCCTCTACAACGAACTTCATCTTCTTCTCTCTTCTTTCGTTGTGACTTTGTTTCTTCAGATTCACCCTCCGTTGGTTTAGGGATCTTTGGCAAGTTTTCTCCCAACATTTAGGCCACTCCTAACTCCATAAGGAGAAACAGCATTTTGTCCTTCTATCTTGTGAAGTTGGTGCCATCAAACTGGTCCAACTTGATCATTTCGGATTTGAAGAACTTGTTCATCATATTTTCTGCACTTGTGCCTTCCATGGTCTTCAAAATTTCCTCAAGATTGTTAGTGTTCTTTTCTTTGTGTACAAACCAGTAGGAAAGACTATGAAAGGTTAAAGTAGAAATGATAGGCTTTGACGTGTATATCACTTTACTTGAGGAAATTTTCCCCCACTATGATACTACTTGGGTTTTAATAGCAATCCCCTCCAGGAATAACAAAGCCAAAATAGTATTTCCCTCTAGCAAAAGAGAAATACTCCAAAAAGAATCTAAAAGAGAATGATAATTCTGATATTTGTAGTGTATGCAATCTAAGAAAGAATAATACTTGATAGATGTCTGAATATCTAAAACTCTAACACTTATAGAGTTTTTTCAGACCTCTTTATGAATATTCATGTCTTTAGAATATATTCATTCATGAAAGATATCTTTTCATTTGAAGACATTCAAATGAAATAGTACCTTTTCAATAGAAAACTGAAAGAAAACATGTCTTTTGAACATTAAAACTTCTTCCTAATTACATTGTGTCTGTTGAAAAATGTCTTTTGAAGAAAGCTCTTCAAAATTGCAGACAAAAAAGTTTAAACGTCATTTTTCTGGGATTAGCCGCGACTTGAGCCCCGACCTCTTTGTCCGCAGCTTAAGCCGCGAATCAGAAACGTTTTGCTTCTGTTTGCGAGCCGCGGGCTGAGCCGCGGCCTTCCTGCCGGTGGCTCAGGTCGCGGCTCGCAGATAGAATGTTTCTGTCCGCGGCCGCGACGTGAGCCGCGCCGCGGCTCACACCGCGGCCCAGAACAGAAAACATTCTGTTCTTTGTTTAATGAACCGCGGCCTAAGCCGCGGTCTCCCTACCCGCGGCTCATGCCGCGGCTAGCCATTGTGGCCTCAATCCGTGGGCGGTTTTTAGCTTAATCCAAGGCCGGATTGTAGACTTATTTTATGTCCAATTTTTCAACATTTGTGAATGAATTAATTCATCATTAATTAACCAAATTCTTTCATTACTAACTATTACCAACAGAAAATAATAGGAAAAAGTTCTAACGTAGTAGTCTCCATGTTTCGAAGTAGATATTGATACTTTTTTTATTATTTTGGTGTAAGATATTGACAAATGATCATATGCATTGGCAAGTGTTTAATTGAAAGTGGTTTTGGTTTTGATAATTAGCATGTCATAGTTTTGTTGCAAAATAAAACCTAGCCCAAGTACCGCGATGCACATAAAAATTCAAATTTTGATTATAATTCGCATTCCCTAAAATCCTAGGTCGATAAACAAATGCAGAACGTGATATTATAGCCCTTGATAAGGTCAATCCATTTATAGCCATTGGATGAATAATATTTAATGAGTTAATAAACAATGACAAAATAATGGTTGCCTGCTCTAGTTGTCAAAAGGAAGAAAGGAAAAAGGGTAAAAAAAATAAAAAAAACTAAAAAGTATTGGTTGACCCAATTATAAATAGTGTTGCGACCATCAAAATTGAAGTCACTATAACAACGGGCATTCTGTGGTCCATGGGCCTTAAGGCCTTCCACTGTCCAAGACGGGGATTCAAACACTATCCTTGGTACTTAGAAAAAAGCACTAAGAGAAGGGAGGATAGATGGGTATATGAAGAGCCACACTCCAATTGTGTGTGAGAAAAAATTTGGAACAATGTCTTAACACATCATTGGGAGTTTCATCGCAATTTTATGAAGCAAAAATATGTTGTAGTGCAAATTTAATGATAAAAAAATAATAATAACCACGGGCGTCAATTTGTTTGAAATACATGGTGGCCTAATATATTTGCCTTTTAACTCACAAATATTGCTTTCTTTTAAATTTTAAGATAGCCTACAGACACTAAGACTCTACCTTTATATTGACAAAACCAAATACCCACATCCTTCTACTTTTTCAGGGCTACCATATCACTGGTGCAGAAGCCAATCAAAACTCACAAGTTTTTGCCAATTTTTGCATTTACACTTTTAAGGGAGCCCATAAAGAGAGTTTATTGAGAATTTTTTTTTCAAGTCTGGGATTAGCTTCACCTAATCCGTCTAAAATCACCCCAGCATTATTCCTCTGTTGTGGAGATGGGGATGAACATTTAACTTTCATGAAAATCTGGACATATGTATTTATTTTCTTCCACTTTTCTATTGGTTCACTTAGCTCTATGAAAAGAAAATTAAAAAAAAATCAAATCTTAGAAATTCATAAATTGCATCGTATCAACATTCATATGCAAAATAAATGCAGGATTGAGATGGGTTTTTGAAAGGGAGGAGGAGGGGGAGATAGGAAGAGATAAAAAGTAGAGGCCTATGAAAAAGATGAAGATGCAACACTGGAGATTTTATTTGAATTATGAGTTTGGAAGTGTAATTTTTAAAGAGACTAGAGAAATGAGACATATTATACCGGTAGAAAACTGCAACTGAAGAATTGGATTCCTTCTAAGGCTAAGATACAAAGAGGAAATCAGAAATAAACTTGGAGTGCCGCCAATTCTTGGGCTAAAATTTTTGGAGAGAACAAATTTTGGTAAAATATTTTCCATTGATTAAATATCAAAAAAAGTTTTGAAAGCTATAGCATGAGTCAAGTTCACTCTTATAATATAATCACAATTTTTAAATAATATGGTCTCATATGTAAATGTTATTCAATGAATTAAAAATTTTAATTTTTTTGTCATGTCCAAAAATTTCGAGATAGACTATGTTATATATATATATATATATATATGAAACATCACTTAATTTGTAATGGATTTTCTTTTATCTTTATCTGTTAAAAATTTTAGAAAGTATTGAAACACATTAGTAACTACCCATAATTATAAATAACTAACAATAAATACTTATTAAGACAGTTTAATTTCATAAAATTTTCTATGTTTATTTTAAAATGTAAAATATATATTTATAAAATTAATTATTATACATAATCTTAATTTTTGTGACCATGTCTGTTGTTTGAATGACCACTGTAGGAATCATTACGTTAGGATGAAAGAGTTAAAATTTACCTCTTATCAATCTTGATTTATGCCTTAGATTCCAAAAAAATTAACTCAATAATGTGATGAAGCCCATTTTAGTTCTAAACCAAAAGCGTGGAAGGGATGACATAAATCTATACCAATAACGAAGTTAATGATTTTATCCTGATTTTGATTTCTAAATGTGAATAAAATGGCTATTAAATATAATTATATTCCTTGTTAATGTTTTTATTGAGTTTTTATTTTACATTTTAATACAAATCATAATTCCTATCATGATGGTGTTCTAATTTTTATAATTATTGTAACTTAAAAACTTTAAATCCTTTTGGACACATTAAAAACTAGTTGCCAAGGACAATATTAATGAATAATAACCAATAAAAAATGTTAATTAGGTAAGTACAATTTATTGCCTAATTATCTCGGAGTAATAGCCATATACAAATTAAATAAAAAAATATCATTGTTGCAAGCTTATAGAAAGTAGAGGTTCAAATTTATCACAAAACAAATTCGAAAGATTAGTATTACAAATAACATTATTAGTGAACTATGATGAATTGAAATCGTTACATCAGATGGCTGCATTTATTTTTTGATATGTCTGTTTACAGCAATAGCAAGTTAACAGATTCAATCAAACAATAACATTATAGTTAGTCTATAATAAAGATTCAAATTGTATCATGAAACAAAATTGAATGAAATATCGCAAAGAAATATCAATTTCATTACATCAAAAAACTACATTCAATTGCTTGGCATGTCTCATGGTAATAGGAACAGTAAAATCAAACTACATCACCATATCTAGTTTGCAATAATGGAGATTCAAATTGTATTACAAAATAATATTCAAAAAATTAATGTTGAAAATAATGACGTTAATGAACTATAATGAATTCAAATTGTTGCATTCAATTGTCTCGTTGTAATAGCTAACTAACAAAATAAATTAAACAATATCTACTAATCCTATTGATAATAGATGCTCAAATGATATTTTACAAAAAGTAAAAATATTAATGTTACAAATAGAGATATTATTGAACAATAACCAATCAAAATTGTTTGATTAAAAAGCAATGATCAATTACTTGACATGTTTCATAGAAATAGTTAGTAAAGAAATTAACTCTAAAAATTTTACATATTGATTAGAAACTATTGAACTTGTATTACAAAACTAATTCAAATGATTAATGTTGCTAATACCCATTGTAATGACAAAGTATTATACCAAATGTGTATTTTTTATTTGCTTATCATATATTAACTCGTACCCACTAAAAAATACATACAAAAATATTTCACAGTATTAAGTTTCACTAATGAAAACAAAATTGTTAGCAAAAAATAATAAATTTCTTAATAAATGAATAACTTTCGCTAAAAAAGTGAGAGATTTTTGAAAATTTGATAAAAGTTTGGTAAGTTTTGCTACTACATTTATAATTATTGGTAATGAAGTGCTAAATTTTTCAAATTTAGTACTAAGGTTCAACATTGAAGTTTTAAAATTTTGTAATAAAATAAAACTTATGTAATAAAGAAATAAAATTTGTTAAGAAAATTGGTAAATTTTTAACTTAAATGGTGATTTTTGTGAAGTATTTAGTGAGATTTGTAAAGAAAGAGTAACTTTGTTACCAATTGAAAACTTATTCATCAATAGAACCGAAACTTTAACTATTACAAATTATGAAATAAAATTTTTTACTGATAATTTAATGGTAATTTCAATAAAAAAAGACAGCAATTTTTCATTACCAAAGACAAACTATTTGCCTTTGTATCTATTTTGTGTACTTCCTTTTTTTTATTCAAGGAAAACCATTTTATTCTTGTTAAAATATCAGGGCCCGGTGATTTTCTTTTATTCTTTTTTATTAAATAGTACCTCGTTTTGCGTTTCTTGCTTGTGTCGCGTTGCTATTATTTCCTCATGACTTTCTTCATTAGTAGAATACGGCTTTGTTCTGCATTATAGAGGGATCCATACATGTATATGGTAAATGTACAATAATTGTCCACTGTAAGAGAATCATGTAATGGATAAAGTGATGGTGATAAATAATAAAGTAAGTGACTCTCAGATGGTTCAATAAAAAATTGAAATTTTTTTATTAAAAATTTTATATATGCCAATGAATCCCCAACTATAAATCGAATTCTGATTGCTAATTTTAGTCCTCGTCCTTCTAATAATTAATTTACTAACTAAAACAATTATGGTAGGATCGTTTCGAACTTAATTAAGAGCTCCTTAGGATTATGAACAAGTCATCAAACCCATTAATACCACTAAAAACTTGATATGATAAAATTTTCGAGGACAACAATTCAAAACTACTGGTCTGAATGGAATGCTTTTTTAAAATACTGAATATAAAAAATTTTAAACACATTTTTTAATCATATTTTTATTTCACAAATATAATTTTATAAAAAAAATAAAAAGTTGCCGTAATAATATTTTTTAAAAGCCCTCTAGAAAAGATCAACAAAGCCTTTGGCAAAAATTTGAAAGAAAAAGAGATAAGAATTCAGGGAGAAACTAAAATGAGTCCAACTAATCTACCAGTTGGCCCATATGTGGTGCTATTAATTTGAATATTCGCACCAACTAAAACTATGAGTCTGTCTGCTGACTCCTTGGAACTTGAAAACAGTGAAAGCCAAATAAAGGCCCAAAGATGTTTAGGTGCCATGTTTACGTTGGCCATGAACAGATAAACTTCTGCTTTTCTTTTTCCTCTCCTCCTGTGACATCAAATGCTAGCAGAATTAATGCGTTCAAAATTCAAATTAGTGTTCTCTCTCAAGATAAGTCAAGAAAACTGCTATTACTCTTTTGAGTTTGCAACATTGTTGAAGGACTAATATATTTTCTCATTTTTTCATGGCAAGACCTGAAATTGTTGGGATCTTTACTCTCCCATCGAGGGTATAATTCAAATATACATTTTTTTTAGTTTTACTTGATTAAAAATTGTATAAATTTTGTAATGAATGTTTTAGTGTGTAATTTTACATCCTAATGTGTATACAAGTCAAGAATTAATGACATCAAGGTTCTAACATATATTTATTAGCAAAAAGGTATTGTAGTATGATGAAGTCTTATTCAAATATTTAGCTCAGTGTTTAATAAACTTGCATCACTACCCTTTTAAACTTTTCCAAGTAATTTATTTTATTTTTACTCTGTTTCAAATCAATGTAAGAAATGAGAATATAGATAGTGAAAATTGAAACCTTTCTTTAAAACAGAAAAGATAACCACCCTTTAATCAATTAACTATCTGTGAATAATATGATATCCACCGTCAAGTTCGAGCCATTCTATCATGGACTGAATCCACGAGTCCCACCATGGACTTGGTGGTAAAGATTGGAGCCAACAAGGCTCAGTAGATCCCACCGAGCCTTGTTGGCTCATTCCTCCACCACTGGGTTCACGGGTGAGGCCCGTGGACCGGATCCATTTAAGAAAAATTTGCCAAGTTCAAGTAATAAAAAGAGACTACAGCAATTGCAGAGAACTTAAAATGGTGATTTAAACTTAATTGGCTTGTAAAAGCAGGTAATTTGTACAACATGATGTAAACATTACACTAAAATTATTCTCCAGCTGTAAATGTATAAGCCAAAACCTTTTAAAAAAAAAATGTAAGTAAAAGCCATAGCAAATAAACAATAGTAAATGTAAAAGACAAAGCCTGAAAAAAAATAATTGTAAAATCCATGTCAAATAAATAATAGTAAAACATCTACATTGCAAAATTGGATTGATGTTGAACTTCTATGGTATCTTGCAATTATTTTTTTTTGAAAATTGCAATTATTTCTTTCATGATGCTTTCTTTGGGTTCGATGCTCCTTTATCGCATTCGTTGCTATTCTTTGTCATATGGAGAATTGTAGAACCATAATGATATGTGACCGAGCATTATTACTAAACTTGACATGACTTTTCAGAAACAAATAAATTTGTCATCTTTTCCATGTGAAGAACTAGTAAGCGACTCCTACGGACAAGGTGATGGCTTATTTTTAGTAAGTAAGAACGACATTTACGTCTCTAATATTAACGTTTCTAGCAATGTGACACCTATTTTCTTTGACGTGAGACTACTTTTGAGGTACGATTCTTGTAGTAAGCTACATTGACAGCATGCTCAAAATAATTGAGTTCGACTGTTTGCACTTAATAATCCAAACAGTCGTGGCAGAAGAAGAACTGTTTTCTTTACATGGGTTATCCAAAGTTAATTTTCTGTGTTTAAATTTTTTTTTTTAAAGAATTTATCCGTCCAAGTGGTTTTGGGTAGTATGTGATGAGCTATCAAGACTAAATTACTTCTCTGAGTCATGGGAGTCGTCTCAAATACAGGGCCTTAGTAGTTACTAGTACTAAGTACAAGGAGAAGGAATAAAGGGTCAAGCGGTTAGAACTCTATGACTCCATCTCAAAGGTCGAAAATTTGAATCGCATCAATACCAATTTCTCACCTCTATTGTAAAAGTGTAGGATTTATCTAAAAAAAAAAAAAAAGTACTAGGTATAGTTCAATGCATGTGCTGGTCTAATATATATATATATATATATATATATATATAGATAAAACAATGTTATAGAACTTAATTTCAAAAAATAAAATTAAGTATACAATATTCTTAAAACTTTAGATGTTAATGAGCTGTTAATTGGCTAATTATTGCTTTAACATCCACGGTAGTTGTTCGGAAAAAGAAAAAAAATCTATGGTCGTTACAAATACTTAATAAAACATGAAAGGGAAAGACCAACGGATAAACTGGTGCTCTTCCTTTATCAATTAGTAAGAATAAATCATGAATCCTAAACCATTGCTACAACAGGTTTTAGTAGTAGTAAGATTTGAAAATGGACATTAGAATTTGATTCTTAAGCCTTAACTTTGAGTAAATAATTCTAATAATCTCTAGTTTTTCGCTCATCCTTCTGTTTTATCCAACTTCTAAAAGATACTATTAGATCTCAAACTTATAAATTTGATTGATCATCCCTTGAAGTTTATGCCAATTGTATCCAGCTCCCTTTACATTTCAAAAATTACTTATACCTATCCTCAGAAAATGGATTGGGTTCCACTTTGATGAAGTAAGAATTAAATCTGTATGAATATCCAAAATTGCCCTTGATAAGTTTCAAACAACAAAAAAATAATCATGTAAAAAAATTTTATAAGTCAAGTGTAATTGTATTGTATTAATAAAACTCTTACTTGAACCCAAATCCTCTCCAGTCTCCTAGAACACAAACTCTATAAGCCCATCAATGCTAATTTTTTCCTTTCTCACAATACATGGCACCCAAAATTTTCCCATATGCCAAAGCCATCATTCTTCCCCTTCGCAGTCTAGATCCCCTTATCTATATACAAGTCATCCTAACTTCTTTAAATGCTACCTTTACATCCCCCTTTCATCACATCTTTTCGATGGCCAAGGGAAGGAATAGACAAAGCATCAACAAAGTGAGGCATGAGATAGGATCGTTAATTAATTCTTTCTTCAAGATTTGTAGCTCATTTTTGTGCATTCCAATGAACAATTAGATTGATGGTGATGATATTTTTACTGTCCAGCCATTCTAAGCTAAAGGCATTGAATGGACTTTTGAAGAAAAAAATTTGGAAATTTTCAATTTACTAAATTAGGAGATGTTATATATAATTTACTGAGGTTCTATACAAGTAGAAACAGAACAAAGTTAATTAGGAAATTTGTTTTAAAGTGAGGGCTGTTAAGAGATTAAAGAAGATATCGACAAAAGTGGTAGGAATAATTGAATTGAAGATGGTGATGACTGTACAGCAAAGGGGTAAGAGGTGAGACACATTGCTTGATGGTCCCATTTTGTGGTGGCAGAGAATTTGTTGGTGGGTGGCGATGGAGAAAAGAGGTCTAGGGAGGGAGGGACAATTTGCTAGCCATGGCCAGATATATATATATATATATATATATATATATATATATAGTTTTTAGAATTTTATCACCTATAAGGTATTTATTTCTTGAAGGTTATGATAGTCATTTTGTGTTATTAGGTAAGGATAGTTTTTGAAAGTTGAGGATAGCTATATGTAATTGTAAGAAACTTTAGAGGAGGTTTGTGAAATTATCCCTTATAAATAACAAAATCACTGTACTAAACATTTATGAAAACTCATTTTGTCCCAAAAAACTTAGTAAATGTTTCTTTTTAAGCATTAATTTTAGAGAAGAAACTTGACATAGGCCCTTTAATAATTTTGATTATATATTTAATTTTTGACTAGTTTGACTAACAAAATAATACAACATTTTCCCAAAAATTAATAAATTTACTCTTTCACAAACAAAAAATTAATATTACCTTTGGATTATGAGATTTTGTTACCTTTTTTTAAGTAATACTATCATCTCATTATTATTACTGTTTCACTTAACGTCTAGTAAAAATAATAATTACAAATAAACAATAATCCAACATGAATACAAAAAATTTAAGGGAAAAAATATATTGCTTTTGCTTTTTATTATTTTAATATTTTTTGTAGTCAAGATTATGGAGAAGATGATATTTTTTATAATAAAAATGATAGAAAGATAATAATAAGTTATTGTTCCCAAATATCATTTTATTCGTATTTTTTATTTCTTTGGTTGCTTTTTTGTACTTAAATTCTACACTTTATATTGGCCTTTCACTAAATTTATCACTAGAATTCAAATTGTTTGTTTAATCCGTAGAAGGATATTGTTCTTAATAATGTATTAGATTGTTAAAAGAGTAGCTTTATTTATTTTTGTTAGTTAAACTAATTACCAATTAAATATTTATTGAAACAATAAAATTTAAAAATTTATTAACTCGTAAACTTTGGCAGGAGCAAACTAATTCACATTAAACTAAATTTTAGTGTGCTAAAATAAAAATTATTGTGAATTAGCTTTGGAGGCCATTTAAAACCAAATTAAGAAATGCAAAAGGTTAACAAACTTTTTTAAAAAGAGGGAAGCAATGTCATAAATGAAGTGAATAAAATTTTGTAAAAAAAATAGTTTTATTTTTCTTTTTTGTTGAAAAGTACTTAGTCATGTTTTAAATATACATAAATTGTTAGCTAGTAATGTTCTCATTTTTCCATTAGTAAATTAGTTAACAAATTAAATATTTTATCAGAACTTTTAAAAACAGCTAAAATAAAATTTAGTGTGTGGAAATAAACATTTAAACTAAAACTTAAGGGAAGCATAAAAATTACTTACTTGTATTGGGCTAAAACAACTACTTTGAATCAAATTAATAAGTTTAGAGACTCAAGGCTACTTGATTTTAGCTTCTGATTTTTGAAAAATCTATTTTGTGATATTTTCATTTGCTTTTTGTATTATGTTTTTGGATTTTTTAAGCCAAAATCAGAAACAACTGATTTTCAACTTTCTAAACTAAGTTTTTATAAATATCAGAACCTATTGAGAACAAGGTTTTAATAAGATCTTTTAACACTATAGGGATAAAATAGGAGGATGGGCAAAAGCTGCGAGATAATTGGAGTTATTTAACCTGCCAAGGCACAAAACAACTTTTAGTTTCTTAGGCACCAATACAATAGAATGGCCTTGAAGGACTAAGAAATATTTTTTGAGGTTGGTTGGAGAAGTTGCAAGGTGCTACAATAAGAGCACAGGGCCAGCATCACATTGTTTTGATTGCTTACATTTTGTGGAACATTTGGAAAAGTAGGAATCAAGGATGCTTCAAAAGTAGGACAAAGGAAGGAAGAGAAATCAGTAAAGCTGCAACTGAAGAATGGAATGAATTTGACATGGCAAATAAAGGGAAAAAGGGAGTAAGCAAGAGGGAAACTAAAGCTAGCAGACAGAGAGAATCAGTGGGAATAGCAAATAGGGAAGGAATCAACATCACAGTGGGAGTCATTATCAAAAAAACATCCAAGAAAGCTGGATACAACATTGTGGCAAGGAATCAAAATGGCAAACTAATTATAAATAAGGTTGTGGTAAAGGAAAGAGAAGCTGACCTTAATTTAGAGGAAGCCAATGTAATAAAATTAGCCTTGCTGCTAGCTAGAGAAAGACAGCGGACAAAACTGACTATTAGAGGAACTAACAGATGTTTGATTCAGCAGTTGATGTTGAAAGAAGTTCAAGATTGGAGAATTGCAACAATAATGGAAAATATATTAGTCTTAAGCTCTCTATTTTCTTACTGCTTATTTCAACTTATCAATTGTAAAATAACATAGTAGCCAAGAAGATGTCAAATTTCACTGTAGGGCTTAAGGATGTTGTATTGTGAGAATATGTTTTCCCCCTATGGATCCAAAAGATTGCACAGAATCAAGGACGGGTAGTGGCCTCTAGTGATCCTATGTGAATTCACAAATCAATATACATACTTTTCGACTTTGGAGAAAAAAAAAAGTATAGAGTAACATGATTTTTCTTTTTAAAATCAATCTCTTCACCACATGGAATTGGAGAAATCATCTAAAAATGAACTATATTAAAGATCTGGCATTTCATTTCTTCAAACCTTTGTGGTATACAATTGTCCTTAAAACCTCAACCAACATATGCAGTGAATTTTGAAATCTGAAAGATTTATAGTAAGATTGATAAAGTCTTCACAAATGAAAATTGGATAAATGGGTTCTCTAATACTAAAGTAGAGTTTAGTGACCCAGAATTTTAGATCACTGCCCAATCTTCATTGAATTCAAAGATCAAATAAAAACAGGACCTAAACCTTTCAAATTTTATAACTTCTAGATGCAGCACAAAAACTATGGGGAAATTTTGCAGGAGGCCTGGAACATTGAGGACAGAGGAAATCCAGTCATCAATGTATGTCAAAAACTAAAGAGATTGAAGCAGGGTCTTAGAGAAATGAACAAGAAAAACTACTGCAATATATCTACTAGAGTTATGCAAAAACAGGAACAAATTTACACTACACAAAAATTACTATAGGATAAGCCACAAGATGAAGATCTAATACAAATTGAGAGGAGACTAATTATGGAGAGTATGCTGATCTTAGTAAAGCGGAGGAAGACTTCTTCAAACCTAAAGCCAAGATAGCATAGTTGAAAGCTGGAGACAAGAACACAGCTTATTTCCACAGGAAGGTGAAAAATCACATAGCCAGAAATAGAATAACAGCCTTGAACAATGAAGAAAATGAGAAAGTCACATAATATGAGAAAGTTAAGGAGGTGGCAATCAACTACTACTAGAAGCTGTTAAGCAAAAACGGGAACAACAATAGAAATCTACAAGCATTAGAGGAATTCATAATAAAACAAATTACCGAGCAACAAAGTGAGAAGCTAGTGGAACCAGTTTCAGCTGAGGAATAAAAAATACGATCTTCAAGATGAAATATGGAAAAGCTCCGGGACCTGGCGGATTCACAGTAGATTTTTTCAAAAAGAACTGTGAAACAGTGAGGGTTGACGTAATGAAAGCTATCCAGTATTGTTTCAACAAGAGATACATGTACTATCCTCTCACTCATACTGTCTTAACACTAATTCCAAAGGTGGATAACGCTATGAGTATGAAAGAATTCAAACTTATTGCTTGTTGCAAAACACTTTATAAATGCTACTCAACCATTTTGACCAATAGATTGAAGGAGATCATTCCATATTTAATCAGTGAAAAACAATCTGCATTCATTTTAGGTAGGAATATACTGAATAATGTTCTGATTATGAATGAAATTGTTAGAGGATATGGTAGGAAAGGAGAGGCAGCAAGAGCAGTGCTTAAAATAGACATTATGAAAGTCTATGACACTGTAGACTGGAATTTTCTTTTTACAGCTATGAAATTGATGGGATTTCCTAAGATATTCATATATGGACTGGATAGGCAAATATGTAACTACTGCTCACTTTTCCATCAATTTAAATGGTGGACTAGTGGGATATTTCAAAAGTGGTAGGGGCCTCAGACAAGAAGACCCTATCTCCCCCTACTTGTTTCTGTTGGCTATGGAAGTGTTCTCCAAATTGTTGGAATGGAAGATCAAGCACATTGGATTTGACTACCACCAGAAGTGTAAGCAAATGGAACTCTCTCATGTGGCATTTACTAACGACTCATTTTTCATTGCAGGTGCCACAGAGAGATCGTTTAAACTGATCAATGAAACTCTTAAGGAATTTGGGGAGATGGCTGGCTTACAACCAAACTTACAAAAGAGCCAAATATTCATAGCTGGAGTTGATGAAGCCAAAGGCCAAAAACTAAGTGAGTTAGTACAAATACCTCTTGATGAACTACCTGTGAGGTACTTGGGACTACCACTTCCCACATCTAAATTGTGACAGCCCCACCTTACCCAGAGGCGCACCAAAGGACTTAGCGGATTGCTGCCTAGCTCTCGCTAGGACTCAAATCACGCACTCGCTCAAAACATACAAACATACTTAATCCAAAATAAAATACATTTATATAATTCACTTGAAAGTACAAATATCAATAATATGTTTTACACACCAAAAGTTACATAGTATTTACAATAATAGCCTAAACAATTGGGCTATTAAAATACATAAAACAAAACATTTACTACGTCCAAAATCAGCTTTTCCAGCTTTAATATGTTGGGAAACCTGGTTAAAGAAAATAAATAAACGGGATGAGCTATAATAGCCCAGTGAGTGCTCAAGTCAGCAATCATACCAGTGACTTATGATTTTATTCAATAAAAATATTTAACGAGCTAAATAACAATGTATGAACAATTTAATTAACAAGGTAGTCAATGACAGATACATAGCTCAACTACGGGAGCAAGCTCAACCGCAGAAGTAGCAAGCACTGAACATGTAACCATGACGTTGGGACCGAGATGATAGCTCAAGGTCCTCGCCAAGGATCATACCAGTATAAACAAGCAAGTACCCTAACGACCATTCACCTTGTAACCTCCGTACAGGCTACCATATCCAGGGAGTAATCTCAACCTTGGAAGGGCTAACAAGCAAGAAAGTTCAATCCAGAGTTGGCCTCTTTGAGGAATTCAACTCAATTGGGAAAGAACAACACGTCCTAAAACACCCAGCACCTTATGACCTCCCAATCACGATCGGGTTGACTAACCGTGAAGTAACAATGAAGTTAGTCACGGAAGTCTCAAGCACAATTAACACATTGGATAGTGAAAGCATGTAACACATTGCGGAATAGATGCGATAAAGTACACATCTTTCCTCAAGTAACACACATTCATTAAATAATAATTGCAAGTATAACATAGCATTTCATGCATCATGCACACATAGAAACACTCACATGAAGTGCCTAAGAAAAGATTTCGTAAAATGGTCGGGTATCACTTTCGGATCCTGAAATTCAAGAGAAAATAGTCATATAAAAACCTGACTAAAATCTAAATAATTTAATAAGAAAATTCAAGAAATACCCCAAGTCGTTCTAGGGTTTAATTTCTAGGGTTTTGGAGTTTAGGGTTTTACCCTGGGTTTAGGGTTTTTAGAATTAGGGTTTTCTAAATTTTTAGAGTTTTGCTCGGAAAGATTCAATTTGCTAATAGTTCATCCTCGGAAATTTCTGCACGTTCAAATCACTAAATTACAACTTATATAACTTTAAATCATAGCCTAATCACTTTTACTTCTTAGGTTTTACCGAAATTTCGGCAGCATTTCCCCTATAATCGGACTAACCCAAAATTTTAACCTGCAAAGAAAACAGCCAACCAACCCAATTTCAAGTAGTTCTACCACTTCCATATCAAAATCAATCCAATTTCACTCAACTTTGCCATAAAAACACATGAACTACACCAAGGTTCTTCAACCAAGCCATACTTAATTCTTGTCATCTCAAGATTCAATCACTATCTATAAGTCATACAAGCCTATAAATATCATAATCATGGAATAAAACTTCATTTTCATGGCTTAAATAAATCATGCTTAACATTAAGGACATGGGTATAAAGCTACAAAACAACAACTCATACTTGAAAGAATAAGAAAAGTTCATGGTGAATACCTTTAACAAGTCAAGATCTTTGCTTAGGAGGAATATTAACTCACTTTCAATGGAAGAAAAGTGATCAAATTGGAGAGAAAAGCTCTAAGAAAATGAAAGCAAATGAGAAGAAAAGAGAGAGTAGAGAGCCAGCCAAGGTTAGAGAAAAAGAGAGAAAAATGGTTAAGTAAAGAAGAAAAGAAATGGAAAAAGAATTGGAAAAACATTGACCAATTAAAGCAAGACAAACTTAAACATAGGGTTTTGACTTCTTGCACCTTAGACTCCACTTGGCTAGGTATAAGTAGAAGTAGGATTTAATATTTATCCTCCTATTTAATCTTGCCAGAATTATAAGGTACAACTTCTAAAGGAAATGGTACAACATACTACATAAAATAAAAATCATCCTATTATTTATTTTCAACTAATTTCGGCCCTCTTTTTTTTTTCTACTAATGGACATAATGCGAATTAAATGGTTTTGCATGAATTTCTAGGGTGTTGCATAAATTATCATATAAAAATTGCCAACCAATATGTATTAATATCCAAGGATAGGCTGAGAAGAAGTTGAGTTATGCTGGCAGACTACAGTTGGTAAAATATATTCTCAATGGTATCCAATTATATTGGGCAAGTGCATTCATACTCCCAAAGGCTGTAATCAAAAGAGTTTCCAGTCTAATGTCTCAGTTTATTTGGGTTGGGGAATTGAAACTGCACTATTGTGCTAAAGTGAAATGGCATGATATGTGCTTGCCTTACAAGAATGGGGGATTAAACCTGTGAAAACTGGAGGACTGGAACAAATGTCTTACAATGAAATTGATCTGGAATACATGTAGCAAGGAAGAATCATTATGGGTCAAATGGATTCATACAATAAACCTCAAGCATCATTCCTTTCGGGGATACAAAACTCTAACTGATTTCTCTTGGAGTTGGAGGAAAATTTTGAAACTAAGGGAACATGCTTAGGATTGGATAATGCAAATTATAGGTGAAGGAAAGGAAACTTGGTTTTGGTATGACTACTGGCATCCATTGGGACCACTTTATAAATAGTTCAATGGCAACATTCTCAACAACCTGGGAATGTCAAAGAATAGTAAAGTCGCTAACTTTTGCAAGAATAGAAATTGGAATTGGCCAATAGGCAGGAAACTAACAGGTGAGGTGACCTTACTGAAACAGGAAATGCCCAATCACTTATTGCCTAGCAATGGAATGGAGGACGTAACATTCTAGAAAGGAGATAAGACTGGAAATTTCAGAATCAAATCTACCAAGAAAATTTTTTAAAGGCAATGAACCAAAAGTGTTGTTGCACAACTTGGTGTGGGGAAAAGGCCATATCCCCAGGTACTCTCATTCATTCTTTGGCTAGCATGTAAAAAGAGACTAACCACTAAGGATAGTATGAAATCTTGGGGCATTATAATTAATGACACTACTTGCGTTCTGTGTAACCAGCTAGAGGAATCAGTTGAACACCTATTTTTTGAGTGTCAAACTATTGCTGCAATCTGGAGGAAAGTGTTAGAATCTGCTCAACATTTAAAGGAATCTATCCTTGGAGAACTGAACTTGAATGGATGTCCACAACTTGGTGAACAAACAGTTTTACTGATAAGTTTCAGAGAGTGATGTGTTCTGTTACCATTTATCAAATTTGGAAGGCAAGAAACCAGTTGATATACCTAGGAAAAACACAACTGCTGTTGACATTGTGGGAGCAATTAGAAGGACAATGCCAGAGGTGACCCTTGCATGGACAAAAGTAACAGTTACAAAGCAAAATTGGCAGCTGAAGTTGGAATGGGGACTACCAGATAAAATTTTTGATATGTAGATAGACTACTATTGTAATTGAGAAGTTGAAATACTAAATGCAAAGCTTATATCAAAATATCATTAATAAAATCTCACACTTTTGCCCAAAAAAAAAAAACATTTTTGTTTAATTAGTTCTAAACTTTTACACTGTTTGATGGTTAATTTATAACATTCAATTCTAAGTCCTATTTGACAAGTATTGGATTATATACATTTACTGTCATTATGAAAGTGAGTTTCCAAATACAAGAAATCCTAATTAAATTGATGCAATATAAAAGAAATTCAGTTTGTTAAGAAAGGGAGGCCAAATCGCATCAACCATGCTCGAGTCGTTTAATTAAGATATGCACGTTTTATATAACTGTAAATAACAATTTCATTTATTATTTTTGGTCACTTTGTGTATCATATAGAGCATTACTATACTTCTATTCCACACTAGTACCATCCATCCAAGTATTGGGATTTTGACAGTTCTAACCCTTACCATTTATTTGTGATACTTTAATATCTAAAATTCTTTTACGTGCCACTTTGGACCAATTAATATGTAACTGCTATATTTTGAATCCAAATGGAGTACTTGAATAGCAGTTTAATCATAGATGATAATTTTTTTAGCATTATTTATTTAAGAATTGAAAATTTGATGTTTAAATTTGCAATTTTATTTCAAGAATCAACATTTATTTTCTAGTCGAATCAATTTGGCAGGAATCAAATGTTTAGTTCCTAAATTATCCTAAATTCAAATTTGTGGTGGAAACTTTCAATATTTTAATAGTTCAAGGACGCGGAGTGGTATTAAACATTCATACAAATGTGAGATTGTATTTTTTTTTCCTTTTTGGGAATATTTCTTTTCATATACAACTATACAAGGAATTAACCTTCATGCAAATTGAGCTAAGAAAATCGTTTCTTTCTTTTCTTAACCACAGAAAAACATGCAAAGGAATCTTAAAAGAGAAAGACGCCAAACTGCATATCATAAATACGATTTTCAGGTTTTGTCTCATCATCAAATGATTTTTGGGAAAGGAAAAAGTGATGGCCTAGTATAGATACATATATCATCCTTAATAACATGCTCTAATATGCACATCAATTGTAGGATGGTGTTTAAACATTTTTATCTCATCACTTTGTTTTAGAGTATTGTCTCTATATTCTGCCCAATGAGCAGTTGCTGTTGTTGTTTCCCTTTTGAAGACATAATAAAATCGAATACTATACTTGAATATCATCTCAAAAAGATAAATTTAAATTTACATGCATGGACCATTCAAAAAATTTAAATGCATGGTCAATTTTCCATTTTCACTACTCTCCTGTTTGTCCAACAACTTAGGCTCCATGTTGTTTGTCTAGCAACTTAGGCTCCGTGTTGTTTGGTTTTGTTTATTAGAAACATATTTTTTAAACCTTCAAATATGTTTTTTAATTAACTTTTATTCTCAGAAATATATTTATAGAGGATAATGTCTAAAACTGCTACAATAATTTTTTTAAAAAAATTCCAAAAAAAATAACCATCCAAATGGATTTATTTACTTTTTGCTGTCAAGCTTTGAGTATAGTTCTAGTTTCTTGATAAAAGAATGATCAATTCGCTAGCCTTGTTAGTTACAAATTTTGCACGTCAAACATGGGGTAGGAAAAGAAAAACAAAGTGACTTGATAAAAGGCAAATGTAATTCAAAATGATTGAATAAAATTATAGTAGATTAAAAAGAGATCATGTTCAACTATAATTTTGGAGAAGTGGACAAACTGATTGGGAATGAAACTTGACATATTTTTAGGGGAGGTAAGAGGACTGTTGGCAAAATTTTTCAAACTCAAAGAGGGCCTTAAGAAAATATCGGAAATTTGAGGGGCCATTCTGCCCACCAGTGGCCCAATTCTCCCCTTTGATCAGAAAATTTATATAAACCCCTATCGGCTCAAAACCCCAAAAAAGGAAAAGAATAAATAAAAAAAAATGTATATTCATGCAAAATCCAAAGAAGCCATTCTCAATAGTCTAAGGGCATGTTCTCAATAGCTTTTGTTTTACCTGATTTTAGTTTCTGATTTTTAAAAAATTTATTTTGTAATGTTCCCAATTGCATTTTTTTATTCCGTTTTTGGATTTTTTAAACAAAAATCAGAATCAACTAATTTTCAGTTTTTCTGAAATTAATTTTTATAAATATCATAAACTATTGAGAACAAGTCCTAATTCAATTATATACAATTGACTTTAGCATAACGATTTATAGGAATTCTAAAATTAATAAAATTGCACACACAGAATTATCCAAATTAATAGCTAATTCACAAAATATCCAAATGCATACATGCATTTAATACACATTTGTGTACACATAACCAACACTATGCTTCCCTTTTAGGACTTTCAAGACTAAAAATCACAGTTCAAGATCTATTTCATTATCAATTAATTAGGAAGTAATTAACGCATAGGTAATATAATTAATAACCTATATATATATGTAATATAATTAATAACTCCAAATAAATTTACCTTTTTGTCTGTTTCTTTCCAAAAAATAAGAAACCAAAAACAAAAACAAAATCCTACTTGTTGCATACGATCAATACAAAATCAAATACGTGAAAACATGGCACGTGTATGCTGTGTCAAATTTCCATGCTTAGCAGCTCATCATATATAGTGTCATGTCTAAACCACTTTTTTTTTTTTAAAAATTAAAAATAAAAAGTATCATGTCTAAGCCTTTTCAATGCAGTTTGCCTACTGATGCCTCACTTCCATTGGCTATGTATTATGGGACGGTTTTATGTTGATTTAAAAAGTAGACAACGTGTCTTTTGTTTTCAAAGTCGAGGTTTTGAAAATACATTCGCCTTTACCAAACAATGGCACTTAAACTTCTGTAATTCCATTTTGATTGGGACACTTGAGGTAATAGATTGCAAATTATTTCTTAGGCAAACATTCATAAGTTGGCTTCGAAAAAAACAAATAAATACACGCGCTTACACACATACAGACACACACATATATATGTGTGTACTGTTAAATAAAAATTGGATGCCGACCTTTTTGACTATTCAATTTTAGTTTTTTCCGGTCAACTACACAATATTTTTTTATCCGTATCCCTGTAGTTTAAAACTAATTTTGACCGTTGATTGGATAACAATAAACGGTTTTTTTTTTTTTTTTTGAACTAACAATAAACGGTTTTAAGAAAATGACTACAAGAAAACTTTGTAACATAAATGCTTAAACATACATTTACTGAACATATAGAGACAGTAGCACTCTAATTAAACGATGAACCATACAAGACATTGAATTTAGGTCAGAAAAATTAATACAACTGTGAGGAAATAATTGTGCAAAGTGTCAAAAAAAAATTATGCATAAGTGTCAACCACACTTGGACTAGCTATCTCTTTCATCAATTTCCTCTCTCTTAGGGCTTAAGCATCCCATCCCTCTTCTCCAATCCCCAAACATTCCAAGGCATTAATATCTCCTCCCCCTCGTCCGCTACACAGATGCGCAAGACTCTTAATAAAACGGATGACTCCCACCCACTCATTCCCTCAATCATAACACACCCTTCCCCACACACACTACACACATTCTCACTCAAAAAATAGATCTTGGAACTCACTCACAAGTTGAGTTCCGTCCAGTCTGTACCCGTTAAAATCAGTGTAACTGTATAATATTTTGTATAATTATCCAAAATTTTAGTGTAACTCTCTAACGTTATGGTGTAACCACTTTCATATTAAAATAATGTCATTTTTTATAATTATTTTTTAACTTACTAGTTGCATCTCATCCATTTATTTTTTATAATTTTAATTTGGACCAAATATTGATCCCAATTGAAACTTGTGAGCCCTTCTTCCTCTCAAAAAACCGCATTCCATCTTTCTCCAGAAAAACCCTTAAAATTTTTACTTTTCTTTTTTTTTTTGGATTTTTCACAAAAACAACAAAAAAGTCTTAAATACCACTTCTTACATCCGTACTCCCACTTCACTCCCTTCCATTGGCCCAGTGCCCACCAGACCAGTCCCATCCTCTCATCTTTGAGTTTTGTACACTACTTTCTTTTACACCCCCATATTTATCTCACCCCTTGTTTTCTTCTTCTTTCCCACTGAGTTGGCTTTTCATTACTGCTTCTCTTTCTTCTGTTTGTCTTTGAGCTAAAAATTCTGATACACATAATCAATCCTTCTTGATCTGCCAAGCTACCTATCTAGCCAGCTGCCTAGAGCTTTCAGCTACTGCTTCATCTTCTTTAGTGAAAGAAAGGGTTTTCTTTGATCCGGCGATCCGCAATTTTCGGCTAAAATGTCACTGGATATCACATCTGATCGTGTTTGCTATGTTCACTGCAATTTCTGCAACACAATTCTAGCGGTATACCATATATATATATATATTTTATTTCTTTCTATTTTCTCTAGCTTTTTATATGCTGGCTCAAGGCTGCCATGTTGCAAAATCAACCCTGGCCTAATTAACAATCTTACAGATGATTAAACTCAGTTTTTTTTTTTTTTTTAGTTTAAATCAACTTACATGTGATCATGTTCGATCATTGTCGATCCTTGAGCTTTTACAGGTGGTGGTGAATGGAAATCAAGAAACATGTAGCAAAAGAATTGCTCCAAAAATTTTCGAAAACTGTTTTGCAAATTCAAGATACACAAGCTATATGGACTCCTCTATCAAAATGCAACCCTTCCAATGATGGAGGCAGTTGAATTAATTTTCTGAAGTTTTTTCCTATTTAAAGTGATATTTTATGGCATTTCATGAGTGTGTTCTTCCTAAATAAGCTTATATGTAGACAGTACCATGTAGTCCAATCCCACAAACACACGAGGAATCTTTGTTTATCCAGGTTAGTTTGCAGCTTCAAAGCATGTTTTTGTTGCTGGAAAAAGCAAAGCAATTTTCACTCTAGTTTTAACTCTTACAAGTTCAGAAACTTAATGGTCTACCCACACAAATAGCAAGAAAGTCCTACGTCTTTAACCAGAAGGAATCTAAAAATGCCACAATTGTGCTTAATGTAAGGGTTGCAGATGTTAGGGTTCTTATTTCATCTCCTTGTAGATTGCTTATTCAACCTACATCGATCTTTCCATTTCTACCTTTCAACAGTATGCCAACTTCATTTCTTTTCCTGTGTATTAAATTTGATGGCACACTGTTACCTTGCTATTGATCATTTAGTTCTCCAATTTAATACTTACCTTTCTTCTGAACATTTCACCGTTCGTACTTTGCAGTCACAACCCGCAAATAATTGCACTAAATCACAAGTTTCTTTCTTCTTCCTTTTTTTTTGAAAAAAAAAAAAGAGAGTCCAGAAAAAGGATCTTCAAATAAAGAATGATACCTTAATTACCTTCTTCTCTTCCTATGTGAGGGTATTTTTCTTTGGGGGTGTTGGATGGATGGATGGCTGGCTTCTTCTGTGCCCACTGAAGCATAAACGATCATCTGCAATGTATCATTACATAGTTGTGGGCTGTATATTTTGTTTGCTTTTGTAAGATCTTCATTACTGTTGGCCAGCTTTCTTTAGCCAAGCAATTGAGAAGAGAGCTGCCAAAAGAAAATGATGGCTAAAATATACAAGTGCTTTTTTGCACCCTTTTCGACTGCCATTTCATCATAAGATGTCTCTGTTGATGAAGCCCCTTTTAAGAGCATATATGTAGCTATATATGGTGGTGAGTTACACAACAAAAAGACCAACCAAAGGCATGGATTTCAAAAACTGAATTCAATTGAAATTATTATTAGCTCATTTTACAAAGAAACAGCAGAGAAAAAAACACGATGTATGATCTGATTTCTCTCTTTTTTCATTTCAAAATCATGTCATTTTCGTTACTGGCCTCTCTCTCTCTCTCTCTCTCTCTCTCTCTCTCTCTCTCTCTCTCTCTCTCTCTCTCTCTCTCTCCCCCTCTGTCTCTCTCTCTCTCCAGTGTCAGAAAAAGTCAGGAGCACCGAAAGAAAAGGGGAAGGGGAGGTGAGGACATTGTGAGGCTCTTTAAACATAAGTAGCGTACTTGTAGTTATTACAATGTGACTATAATGTGAGTCAAGAGAGGTCTCTTGGTTGTCTGATCATCACTGCATCACTGAGCATTACTGATCAATGATAATAGCGAGCTGACTAGCTCCAAGCAAAGATGTGGCCAGTCCACCTCGTTTTTAACATTCTGAAAACAACACTAACGAATTAATTCCATCCATCTCCATTCTCCCCAGTAAAGAAACAAATGAAGAAAAAATGATATATGATGGCATAAGCATTAGCATATGCTGAACCATTCTGCCAAAAAAGACAATAATTTTTTATCTTCTTCTTCCTCTTCTTTTTTGCTCTCAAGAGAGATCTGTTCACCTTATCCTCTCTCTCTCTCTCTCTCTCTCCTCTCCCCCCCGGCCCCCAAATTTACTTCATCATTCCCTTCTGGTACGTTAACAATATGAATTTTGAGAAATGATGATGGATTTAGACTAAAAGCCCCAAACTCTTCTGGGAAAATGTGAATCTGAAGAGAAAAACCAGAAGAAACCAGGAGGTTTTTTCACGAGAAATAGGAAAATGCTTATGCATTTGAATTTTAGAAAAGGCTGACTTGGTTTTCCTTACAACCTCTGAATATACCTGTGTGTTGGTAGGTTAGCGTTCCATGCAGCAGTATGTCCATCATTGTCACTGTGAGATGTGGGCATTGTGCAAATTTGCTGTCGGTTAATGTGGGAGCATCACTTCAGGCTCTTCCAATAGAAGATCTCCAGGTATTTCAAAGAATTTTGTGCTTTTTTTAGTCTCCAAGCTAATTCACCTGGAGTATCAGTTATATCAGCAAACTTAAAAATATTACACTGCTTTGACTAGATTTATATTTTTTGGCCGAATGCATAAGATTCAGTGCCTAAGATTCTTAAAAACACACCATAGTAATTTCTTTGACTTGTTTTCCATGTTCAAGGTTCTTCATACATGGTGTAATTGCACTTTTCTGTAGAAACTAATTTTCACTGTTAAATGACATTTCTGTAACCACATCAGTCGGGTTTCCTCCTTCAGAGACGGTCTCTTAAGCTTTTTATTCCAAATTTTTCTTCTTATTTATTTTCCATTTTGGAATTTTTTGGCAAAAAAAAAATTTTTTTGAACAAGAAAAATATATGGACCTCCTTTATGGGGTCATATTTTATATCTGTTGTAGGTTTCTGGAGGCTTGGAGTATATTTGAGTGGTGGCATTTGTGTATTAAGGAGGATGATGAATAGAAGGTAATGAGTAAAAGACGACTAATGCTAATGTCTTGTTTTGATTGAAAGAAGTTGCAGAAACAACAGATCAACGCAGAAGATGCTAGTAAAGAATGTGGCTCCTCTTCCAAATGCATCAAGTTTGCTCCGTTCAACTCTGCTGAGCATGATCAACCAAGAATCACTCCTATTCCCCGTAAGCTCTCCCACTCCCCTTCTTTGAGGCCATCACTTACCCTCTTCCACACCTTTCTCGACAAAAAACATTAAGGCATTTTGGAACCGAACCTAAAACCAAAAAATAAGAGAAGAAATGAAAAAGAAAAAAGCAATTTTGAACCAGCTTAAAAATTTGTTTGGTTTTAAAAAAAATTGCACTGCAGTTACAAATCTCACTTTAAACATCACTGGTCAATTGTCATCAATTGATTTTTGATGAATGAATACGGAAATGGGCTGAAAAAGGCACCTGAATTTTCTGTTTCACTCATGAACTGTTACGATTGTGACATATCATTTCAATCCAACTCATCAATGAGACTGGCAACTTTCAGAATTTGCCCCAAAGTTTTTTTTTTTTATTTCAGGACTTACTTTTTTCCTATTTGCATTGAGTCAGTAGGACAAGAGGAATGACGGGTTTGCCATATAAGGATGGGGTTTGTAGAAATCGATTTTGTCCAGCTTTATATATGGTCACACTATTTATCTGCACACATAAGAAAATGAGGTTGAAGTGGGACTCCCCTATTGTACCTCCGACGCTTAAGTCAGTAAGGTATTTAAAACATAAATAAGGAAGAGTTCGGCTAAATTGATAACTTACCTGTAAGGCCTGGATTTATGATATCCCATAAGGGGTATTTATAGTTGTTAGGGGGAGAGAGGAGAACTGAGGGCTAAGGCCCTAGTTTAAAAAGTCTAGTTGAGGTAGGTCGACAATGTCAAATAGAGACTTGTGTCAGAAGAAAATATCACATCAATCATATCTAGTCAATTTTGACTTCTCAATCAATATTACCATATTCAATGGAAAAAATCTGTCTCTACAAGGTTGTGTACCACTAGACTTTTCTTAGTTCTGTCCAAAGGATGTGATCAAATTTATCATGGATTTAGCTGAGATGGATATGGAGATAATTACAAAACAAGAAACATATGAAAATGAACTCTTACGTTAACATCAACTTATGTCGTTCTCCTTTTTACCCAAAAAAAAAAAAAAAAAAAAAAGAGAAGCAGAAAAAAGAACAGAGATTAAACATCTACCATGTTATTAATAACAAATGTTGCTTCTTGTCATTCATTACAGATTTTTACTAGAACATAGTTTATTTACGCCCTTTTATGTTGAATACATAAGCGAGAAATGGTTGTAACATATTATTTCACTAACCTCACATCAAGTTATTTCCATATAACTATTAACATCTCGACGCCATCGTATTGCATGATCATCACTTTGTACTCTCACCAGTTGTATGTTGTGTGTTAACACGATGGTTATTGACCACCGGATGCTTTTCATCTTTTGTACCCGTGGACAGTAGTGTGTTTAAACTTTAAAGAAACTTAAACAAATGTATGATGAACGTTTTCATAGAGCTTACGGAAATTTAACGTCCCATCATTTTCAGGTTTATGCTTTTAATTAACATTGCACAATTGACTGAACATAAACGAAAATTATCCATCACTTGATTAATTGATCAAGTGCTAAAAATATCTGCCTGGTAAGCAGCATACAAACATATTAGGTCCCATAGAGAGACTGAAAGGTAGTGTTGATTATTTACACTTATTGGGTGGCTAGTGTTCTCCTCCGATGTTTTCCAGGAGTGGAGCACTCGGATTTATAAATCAATAGCCACGACCAAGAAAACAGACACATTCATAATCGATGAAGTATTTGATTATGAGATTCTTACATGCTTCCAACATTTTCTGAACAAGCAAAATAAATTCGGGACTTCAGATCTTCTGGACTTCATGCATAGCAAGTATAATTGACATATATGGAGACAATCTACTTAAAAACAAGAAAAAAAAATTGTATATTGGGACCATGTTACTTGTCTTTCGTCAGTTGATTTGTTACTTGCTCAGAGTTTCTTGGATGCTAACGGTCCCGTACAAGCTACAACAGCAAAACCATGCACATCTTCTTAGGCCTTTTTCGTGTAAAAATTATTGATACAAAGGCAAATTGATGGATACTTTTGTTGATGCTTTTATTATCGGTTAACAAGTTCATTAATTTCTTTTTGCCATGATTTTGCAGCTCCTGAGAAAAGACAACGAGTACCTTCAGCATATAACAAGTTTATCAAGTAAGTTGGACCTCAAATTTATTGGGAATGTCTTGTATTACTTAGTTACAAGAAAATCCATACAAGCATAGAAGAAAAATGGCTGATGAAAGTTATGATCAATTGATTTCGATGTTCCTTACTAGAAATCTGAAATTAAATAAGAAAAATTGAAAGAGAAGGATAAACAATAGACTTGATTACACGTTGATATTTTTACAGGGAAGAGATACAAAGGATAAAGGCTAGCAATCCTGAAATTAGCCACCGGGAAGCTTTTAGCACTGCAGCAAAAAATGTAAGTAGTAGTATCAGAAAATCATTGAAATGATTACAACCTCAGGTTATAATCCACAACATTATGATTATCAATAGAAATTAAAATTTATGTTACTTTTAAAGCTCGTCGGTAATACCGGGGAAATAATGGGGTTGCATCTTAATCTTCTTAAGGTTTCTTGAAAAAATTAGTTGAAGTTTAACAATGTGTTATGCTAATTCGAAACATATCGAATCATTGTACTCCAAAAATTGCTGTTTGCTTCTACAGCAACCTCATTTATATTGCTTGGACCATTTTTTGATATTTTGACTTGGCACTATGCTGGTCATAAATATCGATAGTGTAGTAGTTTGAACATAAATTGGAAGGTTGAAGGCTAGTGCATTTGTTCATTGAAACTTGGAAATATGAAGCCGGATAGTTAGTCCAGTTACATTGTTTGAGAGTAAATGAAATTTAAATGCAGGAATGTGTTTAATGATTCAAATGTACTCTAAAACTTAACTGGATGAAGATGGAAGTGAAAATTTTAGTTTTCCTTGCACTAGGCATTTAATAAGTTTATAGCTCTATATTTGATGTATAAGTATATAGTCACTTTTAATTACTATAACTCACAATAAAAATAGTCAATTTCCATGAAAAAGTAGAAAGTTTTAATATTAACTTACCAATTTTTTTTATAACTCTTCTCTACCACAACACTTTCTTATGTTTTTAGGGTTTGTTCTCGACAAATTTTGATTTTTGTAAAAAATTAATTTTAAAAACTGAAAATCAGTTACTCATGATTTTAACTTAAAAATTTTAAAAGCAAAGTAAAAAAGTAATTGAGAGTATCACAAAACAGAGTTTTTAAAGTCAAAAGTTAAACTCAAGTAAAAATAACTATTGAAAACAAGCCTTCAGTTCTTTTGAAGGGAAAATAGATTGATGATGGTTGATATTGGGTAGGAAGACTTACTTCGAGATAGATGGTATGGCGTTCAATGCACGTATTAAGGAAAAATAAAATGCTTCAATCATAATGATATTTATATAGGCGTAAGAAATAATAAACTTTTACCAAACCAAATTTCCTTGTGCTTTTACCACAAAGAAAAGCTTTATTAACACGGATATAGCTTACGTTCATATTCTTTATGCTTGTAGCACAAGAAAAAACTTTATTTACACGAATGTAGCTTACAATCATATACTTAAACTTTCTACATTTGAATTGCACTCTCTGACACTTCCTACCACGATTGGAAAATTTTTTTAATTATGTACTTTGGAACATCAACTTTCATGAATGAATTTCTTTACAATCTATCTTATTTCCTTTTCACTTTGTTCCATTAAAACTATAATCCTGCCTAAATCATTTATTAAGAGTATAATCCACTTTAGCATGCAGAATCACAAGAGAATAATATGTGGTGAAGGATTTGGAAGGTCTAAAGAGATGATTTGAGGTGAAAATGAGTCTTTTTGTCACTATAGTCTTATATTCCTGTGGTAGGGTATAGATAAAATATCTCAATTCTGGCTTAGGCTAAATGAACTTTATATCACTGTGTCATCAAATCTGTATAATTTTAACCGTGTACATCTCCTGTTTAAGCTATTTAACTGCTTTTATTTGGTTGGAATGGAATGACACATATGTGGTAAATCGACAAGGAATTGTATATACAAATATTTACCTAAGTTAACAAGTCCTTGACACTTTCTTAAATTGATATAGCTATAAGAATTTATAACATCTCCGAATTGAAGTGTTACACACACAGAGACACATATGTATATGTATGTACGTATTCATGCATGTATATAGGTATATATAGATGAAATTATGTATACAAATTTAATCATGTCAGATGGTCATAACCTATATGTTGACATGTTATGTGACCAATAGGTCCATCCAATTAAGAACTTAACCTCTTTAGCCTCAAATTTGTTAACATTTCTTTAAGCTAATAATGTTTGGTTTACGTTCAAATTAAGTCGATTATCATCTGGGAAATTGTGACTGTAGTTATAATTTATGAACACCAGATTCGGATAATCACAAATTTCATAGAAACTCTAAATAAGGTACTTGCTCTCTTGTCTGCATGTATCTGTTTTGAATTTTTCAAAAGTCAAAAAATTCTCTCAAGCATTTGGAACATTTTTATGGGAAAAAGACTTGTGTAGCTCAGATCAAAGCATCGATCCTTTATTCAGTCTGTTGTGCTAATTACTGTATGTGTCAAGATATACTAAATGTATCAAATTTGTCCATAATGAGGGGAAAAAGACCATTCACAGGGTCACGTTGAGGCCTTCAAGCATGTGTGAAACCGATTATAGTGAACTAATTACAAGGCAAACAGCTAGCATATGTGATGTCCTGATAGGTTATTGCACATATTCCTCAACAACCGAAAACAAAACCAAGACCTAGCTCTCCTCATCTTGTGATTAATTTTACAAATGATATTTTGTCTAGAAAAATGTCGTAGTAACAAAGAATTATACAAAAAAAATAGGAAATTTTTAACGAAAAGTAAGAGATTATTATTGTTAAAAATTATGATTTTTTAACAAAAACTTACTATTTTTAGTTTGAGTTTGGGTACTTGTTTTTTGTCCCCGGTCTCAATGGAAAAATGGCAACAAAGAAACCAAAGCAAGCTGTTTGTACGTCAGATTTTTCCTCTGCCATCACATAAAACATGGTAGGAACAAATTAGAACTGGTACCGTGACTCTGATGAAGAACCATGTTTTTCGTATGCAGTGGGCACATTTTCCTCATATCCACTTTGGACTCAAGATTGATGGCAACAAACAATAAGTTGGATCATCCAGTTGCAGGAGATCAAGGTACTCAGAAATCTCGTGTGTTCTACTAAGATTGATATATGCTATCCTAAAACAGATGACGAAACAAGTGAGGAGCTAAGTTCATCAGTGTTGTTCCCGACACCCAACAGCGCCCCCCCCCCCCCCCCCCTCTCTCTCCAACTTAGACTCTGTACTGAATTTGTGAATTATTTGTCCAGTTAATGGGAAGAATCTCACACTTATCTTGGCATCCTTACACTATCTTCATAATTAGTACGATCCTACGTAAGGACGGAAATGAATACTTCTATATACCGATGAATATTGTGGCTTCATATGTTTGCTTTAATGTAATATATCCTGTATGTTTCCTCTATATATACAGATATATTCAAAGTAATTACATATATTTTCTGTTTTAAATGAAATTGTCTCCATTGTTGAAAGTCTTTCTTGGTCATCTTTGCAATGTAACATGCTCCATTTATAGCGCCTTGGTTTGTTTCTATGGTTTTCTTTTTTCCAGAGGAAATTAAGAATTAGTGTTAGTTTTTAGGTGATTAAAGATCGAGAAGGATCACACCATAGATAAGTTTATATGGTTTCTGTGTAGAATCTTTTAGATTCTTGATGAATAACTGGCCAACCCGAATGAGTATTTGGTGATGGATGCTTTGAAAATAAATAGACCAACAAGAAAAGAATGACGACCCAATCCGAAGTTCGGCAGGGAGAGATCTCTTATGCTTAATTCAGTAATTATTAACTAACCGACATGATAGTATGATGTAAAACAAAAAAATGCTATATATGTAATTTCATGGCACATTTAGACAAATGAGTCCAATTTACACAAATGAGTTCCTGTAAAGTCAAATGACCAAAATACATTAGTCAACGACACATGTCGAGTTGTAATATGCATACCACCTAAAGGTGATATGTAGCATACAGCAGCATACTAGAGCTGAAAATGGATAGTGATATATTACTGGCATGTCTATTTCAAGTTTGATGTATTGCTGGCAAATTTTACAACCATAAGTAGGGGTGAATAAAAATAGTCGAAAAATTAAAAAATTGCATAAATTGGTTCATTTCGAATAAAAAAATAAGGGTAACTTAATTTAATTATGAAAATAATTAGGTTAATCGAACCTCGTTACAAAAATGGTTCTGAATCTGGGTATCAATTTTTAAAAACCGTGATTAACTAAAATGGTCCACATATATGTCTTAAAGGCTAATATTTGTGAATATTATAGAGGAATTGAGGAGTACTAAATCATTTTATTTTCTAGTCTAACATAATTTAAAAACTTCGATATTGTATTTGATTTTTATTTTTATTTGATATTTTGATTGTATACTGTCCTTTATTTTTATACTATTTTCTTGATAATAACTAAAAAATTACTTTCATATAAGTTAGATGTGGAATATGAAACAATGCACACCTATTTTTCTAATTACTTGTGAAAATTTTTTATTTCTATCTTTTTTTAAAAATAGATACAAGAGTAGTAATCGAAATTGTATAAGTATTTTTTTTTAATTTGAAGAAGCATTTATATTGTAATATTTTTTTATATATTTATCTAATTAACTTAATATTATATGGTTTTGATTACTCGCGGTGCTTGACCTCTTTATTCGGGTAACTGATAAACAGTTTAATGACTAATAATGGTAAAATATGATTAGCAAATTAGGAGAACCGATACAATCAGTTCTGGAACCATTTTGAGTGTATGTACTGATCAATTCTTCTTTAATGTCCTGTGATAATTTAAATATGCATGGCCCGTCTACTTCATATAGATAAAACATAAATGTGATAAAAAAAAACTTTACTCTTCTATTCACAATTAAATGTACGAAAGCAACTACTAGCCCTCGCAAGTAATAATTACTTGAAAGCTCATTTCCTTGTTATTTACAATAAACTCAATCATATTCAAATGCACAATACATTTTAAATTTTTAAATCATTTAATTTTTTGAATGTGAAAATTCTTATTTTGGTATAACAAAATGCTCAACTTTAATATCAGTGTTATATGATATAGGTAAAACTCTTAAAAAGAATTATCAATTCCGTCATACAGCGTGGGATGAAATGTTATAGAAGACAAAAAATAAAATGTATCAGATGTTTTGAGTACATAGCATAAGATATATCATCGTGACAAATAAGTTTTGGGTAGTGAATCTTTTATTGCGCAAACAAAAATTATTTTGTGCAATTATGAATTCTTTTGATGGATAAAAAGAAAAACAAAAATTGGCTTTAACCCAGAAAAACAAAAATTGGCTTTAATCCACTAAATTTACGTTGCCATCTTACTTAAAAAAACACACACACACTTTCCTAAGTGCATCGGGCTACTAATCCAGGGAAACAACTTAGGGGATGTTTCATTTAGGAAATCAGGGAGGAGATTGGATGTCAGTAATAATGATACCTATCATTGATATTTAGAAAATAATTATCACTACCTTTCAATTGTAATGAAAATGATTAACTAGAGTCTTTATAATTTCTCCTAAAATAAGATTCTATCAAACTCATTAACTTTTTAGGGAATATGATACCTATTTCATTACTAAACTAAACATGTTTTGAAGTTCAAAACACATATTTATATTAGAGTTAATGAAATTCATAGTAATAGTGACTAAGGAATTTGAATCAAAACCTATCATCTCATTCTAGTTACCCTTTCTTTTCATTTATACAATGGTTTTTTCTTTTTTTTTTAATGAAGTGCAAGCCTGAACTAATAGATATTATCATCGACTAAAGAGCTAAGATTTGAAGATCAAATGGTCCTCCAGGATTAATGTTCCTAGGAGAGGTGACTCAATTGTCAACTTACCCCATTTTTAAGGGCTTTTTGTTTCACCAATATAACATTTGCATGTGATGTTTGATGCTGTGATAGTTACAGCTCAAGTGTTCATGTGTCGCATTCAGTGATCAGACCATATTAATTTCAGAATCGAGAAACTGAGACCTGTAACACCGAATTTGATGGCACCACACAGAAATCAAGTCTATCAAAACTATGGAAAAAATAAACACTCATCGATCCTTAGTTGGAGGATACAGAAAAAACGATGATTTTTATGCATTTGAGTTGATATAGATCGTGAGAAATTTATATTAACATTCTCTAAGTTATGCTTGCCTTTTTTGGCCCTCGAAACATTTAAAAATAAAATATCTATCGAACAATAAAGGTGGGAATTCTTTTCTTTTTCTTCTTTTTAAAAGAGTGCCAATGTGTAGGAGAAAAGAAACAAAATATAAAGCTTATGAGTTAAAGATTGAGACTAATATGGCAGAATGATAATCTTTTCCAAATTCACATCCAAAATTGAGACGTTAAATATATCTCTTCTCCATTTTAGGTGTTTTAGTAGTTCTTTAATCTGACATTTTATTCGGAATATGTGGAATTGGGAATTTCCTCTATCACCAACTTGGTTTGAGAGATTTCTTAGATATTCCAATCATGTCTCACCGGTGTTTGATAACTCAATCTAATAATGAAAATTGATGGATTAAGAGATTTTTGAATTTCAACACTTTTTATAACAAAATTTTTTATCTCTTATTACATTAAGTATTACTTAATTTATATGCAAAACTTTTAAGTAAAGAATTTTCACTTAATTTGTTAAATTTGAATACATGTAATATATGCTCTCTTCCTCCTACACACACACACACACACACACTCTCTCTCTCTCTCTCTCTCTCTCTCTCTCTCTCTCTCTCTCTCTCTCTCTCTCTCATATTTGCGCGTATAGACATAGAACACCCTCTCTCAACACACAAATACTCACACTTGCTATTGTTTCTCTCACAACACGCAAACATATCGACTTTCGCATATACTTTCTCACACGCACATTTTCACTTACTTTCACACATACTTGTACTGAAATGCACACGTTCTCTCTCTCTCTCTCTCTCACACACACACACACACATGCACTCACATACAAAGTTTCTAACACATATGCACACGCTTTCTCTCACATGCTCTCACACACATACATGCACAAACTATGATATTTATGAAGTTGTATATATAATTCAGTATTTCTATGTGTTATTTGAATATTTGAGAATTGAGAAAGACAAAAAGAAGAAAATTCTTTTATAGACTCGATCTATGCCATGTTTATGGATTTTGTGATCTAAACAATGACTACGTGAATCAATGAGGCATGTTCATATAAAAAAAATGTTTTTATGCCTTTTATTTAGACTATATGATCTATAAGTGGAGCTGTGAAATTTACATATAAATTTTCCAAACAAATTGAGAACTAGAATATTGATTTTAGAGGATTTCTTTTTTCACAATATTGATAGCACAATTACCTTACTAGTATGTCCATAAACGATGTGGACTATATTGCTAAACACTTTATTAAGAGGGTTTAGTACATTTAACCCTTCTTTTGAATATTAATGAATTTTGTGTCTTTTCTTTGCTGGGATACGGCTAAGCTGGTAGAATCTGAAATGTCAAATCGTGTTGTTGGGGTTTCGAGATTTGCTGAAGGCAAGTCTTTATATAAACGTGCTGCTGCTGATTTCACTTTACCTTTGAATTGCCTGGCTTAGTTGTCATATCACATGCAAGGCAAACCTAGCAGCACAATACTTTCAGAGCAAGTGCAAATCAAATGAAAGGGAAAATGTAGGTCAGAGTTTTCAACCCCAGACCCTTAAATATCCTCTTGGACTTCCAATTTTCTTTTTCTTTTCTCAATTAGGGATTTGGGAGATATTTTTCATGGATTAACTTTGCCATATCTTCGTTTTCCAGTTCTTCCTTACTTTTTTTTTTTTTTTTTGGGTTGGGGAGGGGGGGGGGGGGGGAAGTGATGAAAACTATATATCATGAGAAACTAAAGTATATAATTATTTTATAAATTCTTTTTTTACTATGAAAACACAATGCATTTGCACTGTAAGTTAAATTAATTTGTTTAGATAGTAGCACAATTATGTAGTTTGAGGATGAAAATATCCATCCAAAATCCGAATCAAAGCTATCTTTTATTTTGCCCCCTTCCCAACGCCAATGAAACATTAGTTCACCTCCACCAGTGATATCCTTTCTTTCTCTTTTTTGGAGATTCAGAACGAGGTGGTTGGGGTAGTGCTTAGGAGTTTAATCCTATGTTTTCAAATTCGGATCGGGTATTGACTCGGCCAATGTCAAGGTCAGAGGTCAATGAATTCGATTGGAGGTCAATTCAAGGTCGAATCGGAAAATGTCATAAGTACGCCATATTTATATGTGTAAATATAGGTATATGTTATATATGTCTATTAATTTTGTCTTTTTTCAAGTTTAGTTGTTAGTCAAGAGTTAAAAAAGATCAATGAATCCAAAAAAAAAAAATCATAACTGGCTAAAAATATAAAAAATCTGATTTTTTTTAGTCAAAACCAGTTTTTTACCGATCAAACCTGATTTTTGACCAGGTTTGACCGATTTTTTTCAAATTCGAGTTTTACGAGTAAACTCAGACCGGATGCTTGCCCAGTTTCCGTTTAAGAATATAGGTTTAAGCTAATACAGACAGAATGGGGGGATAAAATGCAGTACAATAAAAGAAGAAGTGGTCCTGGCACCAAACTGACTACAGAACTTGGGTGGGTCAGCCGCACATGTCATGCACCTTGGGGAAAGATCGAGGTGGTCCATGCAAAGGAAGAAAACTTCATCGTAGCAGCAAGATTGATCTTGTGATTCAGTATAATTTCCTTAACCATACCGTGTATACTATATAGGGGTTGTTTCGTAGGAACCATGTTGTAGCAAACTGAAAGTCTGACCTTGCGTTGTGTGTGTCATAATTGTTCATACCTGATTTTGGTATCAACCCATTGCAAAGAAGTTTTAATCCATTCCAATTAACAAATTCACCAACACCTTTTAAACCTAACTTGCGCCTTGAATTTTGATGGGAACAAAGAGTGGTAAAAAAATTGATGGCTTAGATTCCCAGTATCCAATAGCTTAAATTGCAACATGTAATCCCGTATGCATCTTCATTTAATTATAGACAAGGCAATTGTATGTAAACAAAAAGATCAGAGTAAATGCTTACACAATTTATTTGTATTGTATGCATATTTCATTGAAAATGTACATATATTGAACCAATGGATTGGCAGGCCCCCAATCCCCTGCGCAGACAATGATGAAACATCGTATGGAGCAGGGATTTAAAACAGCAATAAACAGTTCAAGCCTAACATATCCTCTTCTCAATTAGGAAATCATATAGTTTATGTGATGCCAAGTAATAGATAAGCCATCATTAAACACTGATAATAAGAAAGAGCAGGTTGAGTAATGCAATGCAACTTAACAGCATTATGGAATGTGATTTGATTAATTAAGTCAAAAACCCAACTGATAAAACATCACATCAGAAAACTGCACAATTTAATTTGTATAGTTGCCTCTTGTAAAAGGAAATCCATCCGATGTCAAAAAAAAAAAAAAAATCTACTAAAGATACACTGTAACATGTATGGAAGGCTATCTTTTGCACACTATTTCCTGTTTTTGCTGCAGAAAAATAAACAGATCTCTGTCAATCTCAGAAGGTTCTAGCTGTAAAACTGCACCTATATGAATCTCTAGAGTGAGTTGTGACTGAGCTAATTGTCCTTGATTTTCACTAAATTAAAAGCATTCTCTCTTGTCTGTTCATCAAGATTACTAATTAGAACTAAACAATCCCAATAATGAAAGAATTCTACCTTTAATTCCAGGTCCTAACCAATAAATAATTCTTCTGGCCTAGTTAATAACTATCATCTATTGATTTTCATCTTCCACTCTTCTATGGGAAAGAACATAGGCAGCTGAAGATTTGATCTTGTCCTCATTGATGAGAGAAGCATGAATGTCGTCAAAGGCATACAACTGACCACCACGGTGCTACATAAGAATAACAGGGGTCAGTATTTTGTTGAATCAAGGAAGAGAACAAATATGGAAGAATAATTGCATGGTATGAAACTAGAAAAGAACTTTGACCAGTTGTTGGGGGCAAGTACAGGCGGAGAAAATACTAAACAAACACAAGATATCCTGGCACCACCCAGAATGACTGCACATGGTCCAGTTCTACAAATTTCTAAAGCTGAATTGCAAATAAAACGGTTTTCTAATTTCTCAAAATATCAATTGGCGCAACAAAGTGGTAAAAGGAGAAAGAGAATCCAAAGGAAAGCATGCTAAATTGTAAGTTTTGTCTGGGTAAAGGGCCCCTTACATGAAAATAACCACCTCCGATGCTTCCTTGGTGGTTACTAATTGCATAGAGCTAGGCGATATATGCAGACAAATCAAGGTCGTGGATAGGGAAGTTAAGATGTTTCTTTAATTTGTTTTCAAGAAATTGCTGTATGAGAATCTTTTCAAATGTATGACCAGCACCTCAGGCAATCACCAAAGATCTAATTTCTTATAGGCTTGGCCATCTTCCTTGCACACAGATACCTGATTCCAAGCATGATATGAAGGATACAAAAATATTATAACACCAAAAATTTTGTGGCAAAAAGCATAATAAGAAGTTTACAAGGCAAGCACAAAAAAAGCAAGAATAACAAGACCATGCTTGCAGAAATGTGAAATCTGACGATACGTAAAATATCAATAACGTACATCAAGATTGACTGCATCAAAGGGTAAAGAAAACAATGGAATTAAGGGGAAAATCATAAAAATACAGTTAAAACAGTGTAGATTTGAACAGTTGGGTGGTGACAACATGCATATGGCTTTTAAAGACTAAATTAGAAGTAGCAAAAATAGTTCACTCATCATATGGGATTCCAGTTGCAATTGATCATGGCTTCCCAAACATTGTTAAGAAAACATACACATCTTGTGGGTTTACGGTCGGGAAAGCGTTGACAATTCATAACAACTCTGATCAATAGAGGTGCCACGCAAACAAGCATAAAACGAATTTTCATAAGCTGATGATTAGCATACTGACCACATATCTTCGCGTCCTCGAGGCCCCTCCAGAAATTCTTCAAGGCACTTGTACAAAGAAACAGATTCCATCAAGCAACCTGACCTGAAAACTTCTGGCAATGAATAGAGAAATTGTTTATTGTAACGTTCAACCATCTTAACTGGCCAATTTACAATCACATTTAACCGTCCAGGCATTGCCATGGAATTCAGTAGCTCATCCATTGCCATTTGAGAGCCTCTAGCATTTCCTTGCTCATCTACTAAATAAAGTTCGAAATCACAATCAAAATGTGCTTCAGCCTCTTGGGGATCAGCTTCCTTAGTACACGCATTTGAACTGAATTAGTTGCATCCTCCATTTGCTTCATTTCTTCACTTAAAATATTTGTTGTGTCATGACAGTGGTTGACAGAATTTTCTTTTGGTATTGAGAATCGGAGCAGCAATTTCAATATAGGTTACAAATATCGGATCCACTGCTAACTCTACTTCTTGCTACCAAGTGAACTCCAAATGCTTCCTGACTGTTGTTCGCTTCCCATGGATAAATTGCCTGACAAACTAATAGCTATTAGAAAGCTGGAATAGAAATACAAAATCCAAGAATAGCAGAGAACAAATAATAAGAAACGAAATTCTCCAAGTTCTCATTCCTCAATTCTCTTATCAAAAAGCAAACATAGATACAATTAAATTGAAAACAAAGTAATTGCTTCATAAATGAATTCCTACAGCTGGTCCAAAGATTAGGTGAATTCCTATCAAAAATTTTACTCCACAATGCTCTACTTCAACACCCTGCTCTACCTAACAATTATAGGGTGTCTCAGCCTATTCGTGAACTACTATTCCAGAAGCTATTTGTTTGTTAAATTAATTAACTTTATGGAAATGTCACCTGCAGATTAAAGATTGATAACAATTATTTGAATCTGGAAATTTGTAGCTTATAAAAACACGTAGAATATGTTCCAAAACACTAATAGTCTAACTAAAAATACAGAACTTAGACAGATAGAATGTCCTACTATTATTTATTATTTATTACACCAAAACTCATAATTATGGTTCCCAGAGACACTCAGGGCCGTTTGGTAAGAGGAGTTTGGGGTTGGGAATGGAATTGAAACCTATATTGAGAGTTTGGATTAGGGGGATAGGATTTGGGATTTGGGAATGAATTCCAAAAATTTGGGCTTTGCCAAAACCCAACCATTTTGGGAGGTTTTGTCAAAACCCAAATTTGATTCCCAAATTCACACACACACATAAATACATATACATATACATACATATACATACACGCCCACACACACACACACATATATATTTATTTCTATATATACACACACATATACATATATATATATATATATACCCACATATATATGTACATATACATACATATACATACATACATACATACATTTATTTCTATACACACATATATACATATGTATATACGTACATACATACATAAATACATACATATATATTTATATATTTATAAATATATTTATATTTATTTATTTACTTATTTATTTATTTATTTATATTTGTTTATATACACACACACATATACATATACCTACGTGAATACGTACGCGTACATATGCATACATACATATACATAAATACATACATACATATATTTATTTATAAATATATTTATATTTTTTATTTACTTATTTATTTATTTATTTATATATATTTATTTATATATACACACATACATATACATATACATATACCTACGTGCTCGGGACTAGCTACGGGTCTAACTCCCCCTTGAAGAGCATAAAATCTTCATGGAAGCGGGCATGCTGGGGTGAAGAAGGTGGCTCCATACTGGATAGGGCAACCTCTATCCAGCCCTAGATTATGCTTAATACTTCGTAGGATTTGAAACTACAACCTCAGCCCTTGCTCCACCAACAAGAGCTCGTCTAGCTGTCCACCTCTGATTACCATCTCTTTCGACTCCTTCGTTACCTAGTGATAAGCTTGACTGGTGCTCTAAGACGAAGGCGGTCCGACCTCCCAAAAGGAAAAAGATGTGTCTGTCAAGTTCGGTTCTTCTTAGTTGGGTTGGACGGGTTCGACCAGAAATGCTATGCTTACACACAAGACTACCCCTCTTCATGAAAGCTTCGCAGGGACTACTTTACGACAACGGACGACCGCCCATAGGGGTTTACTGCACAAGGCCCCTGCAGAGGAAAAGCTTTATCCCAGCGATATTTATATTTATTTATTTATTTATTTATTTATATATATTTATTTATATATACACACATACATATACATATACCTACGTATATATGTACACGTACATATACATACATGCATATATATATATATTTATTTATAAATATATTTATAGTTATTTATTTACTTATTTATATTTATTTATTTATTTTTATTTATTTATATACACACACGCACATATACATATACCTATGTAGATACGTACACATACATATGCATACATACATACACATACATACATACATACTTATATTTATTTATAAATATATTTATATTTATTTATTCATTCATATATATTTATTTATATATAAACACACACATATACATATACCTACGTATATATGTACACGTACATATACATACATACATATACATATTTATTTATAAATATATTTATATTTATTTATTTACTTATTTATATATTTATTTATTTGTAGACACACACACAAATACATATATCTACGTATATATGTACAAGTACACATACATACATACATACATACATACATACATACATACATATATAAATATATTTATATTTATTTATTTACTTATTTTTATATATTTATTGATTTATATATAATTATATACATAAGTATTTATTTATTTATTTACTTATATAAACACACACATATACATATACCTACATATATCTATACATGTACATATATATGTGTGTGTGTGAATATATTTATTTATATATTTATATATACATTTTTATATTTATTTATTTATTTATATATGTACACACGCATATACATATATTTATTTATTTATTTACTTATTTATATATTTTTATTTATTTATATAAAATTATATATATTATTTATGTATTTATTTATTTATTTACTTATATATACACACACATGTACATATGCATATACATATACCTACGTATAAATGTACATGTACATATACATGCATACATATACATATATATGTGCGTGTGTGTGTATTTATTTATATATTTTTATATATTTTTATATCTATGTATATATTTATTTATTTATGTATATTGATATACATATATATATTTATATATATACACGCACATATACAAATACTTATGTAGATATGTACACGTTCATATGCATACGTACATATACATATACGTATATATATATTTATTTATATATATACATTTATATATATATACACACGCATATACATATACATATAGTAATGATACCCATTCCAGGTATTAAACTAAACAGTAATTATAGTAATGATACCTATTCTAGGTATTGAACCAAACACGTGTATTGAAACTGCAGGTTTCATTCCAAACCCATGAGTAATGATTCCGATTCCGATTCCGATTCCTAAGTGCGAACCAAACGCCCCCTTATACTTTTGTTTTTCATATCTCAAACCACAAGACTGTGTAATGTGGATCAGGAACCATTTACTTAAAGGCACAAAAAATGAAAAATTATAGAAAAATGTAATGTCATACTCAGGTGCACACTGAAAGTCCAGAATTTCACATAAAACTGTATGAATCGTCAATTCAAGTACAATAAGATATTGAAGATTGTATTCAAATTCAGAAGGAACACAACTTACTCTGCCATCTGTTGGTGCATAAAACTTACTAACGGCCCATTGTCAATTTCTTTTGCTATTTGATAAGCAACCAATTGATCCTCATCTCTAATCAACGATAAAAAATTAGCTGACTCCTATAGAAAAGGTATGATGCGATTATTGAATATCTGCGCATGACTAATTATTATTAAGAGACTGAGATGAAAAAAAGGTTAAGTAGATACACAATAATCAAATCAGAAAAGTTTGTATAATGCTCAATGGATTTGCAACATTATACTTCAGCCACCAACAGGCTTTCATCAACACCCAAAGAACATGCAGTGCTCAAAGCCTGAATGAGATCATCAAGTTTTCCAGTTTTGCGAACATTAATGGTATATGGGTTTGGCCTATGAATATCATCAGTTTTCACAACTTTTAGGTCATCGTCCGCATTGATGTTGATGGGAGAGGCAGTGACAAATACATGAATGGGTGAAATGTAATGGAAACTTTCTGCAAATAGGAGACACTAAACTGGACCTATCCGACCCTGCAACGTCATAATTCATGAAACTTTAATCAGAAATGCATAAGAAAAATTGACAACCAACACAAGCAAGTTACAATATATTTCACATATGAAATTGCTTTCTTAGGTTCAAAATAGTGCCAAAATTCCTGTTAGATGCAAGCAATATTCAATATCCAGAAGGAAGAATGGAGAAAAAGCATCACAATTAGACAGGCGTAACCATCAAGGATCCACAATCAAGCCAAGCGAACAGAATTTCTTAACATAATGAAATTGCTTTGGGACAGCTCATCAAGCACAAAACCTTGGTTTTATGGAACCATCGTGGTGCTATTTACCTCTTGGTTTTTACAACAGATCAACAATAGACAACCAACTCTAACATAGCTAGATAAATGTACACAACATAAGGTAGTAAATCACAAAAATGTAAAAGGCAATGAGGAAATGATATTTACTAGGCATACATCAACAATTATAGAATCGTTTCTAGCCAAATGATTCCTCCAATATTCATTAGCAACTTCTTCATCTGGCCGATCATCTCCATCTTTAACCTCAGCATATGGTTTGCACTTCACTCGATTCAAATCTTCATGAAGTCTATCCCAAAAGAAATACAAGGTATTCCTGTACTCAATAAGAACAGTTGTATTCAGGACACATTTTGGTACAATAAATATTAGACCATTTCCTGTCTATCAAATATCCTTACACACACATGCACAATCAAATGAAGAGAGAAGGAGAGAGAAGGAAAGAAGAAGTTAAACAGAAAATTAACAGGATAAACAGAAATCAAAATCGAAAACTACTAAACAAAAAGGAGAACACAAACTTGGAATCATGCTGATTAAACCCACTGAATTGAGGAGAAAAAAGGGCAAGTTTTAATTTGAATACTCTTGGTGCTACTGGAGCTGCCCCAGCGTCCACAACTTCTTCAATAGATCTCCAAATGCTGAGGCAAGCTCACCCTGTTCAACAAATGAGAATTGTATGAATTTAACATGTGAAGCCAATGACACCATGGCCAAACGTGACAAAAGGAAATGAAAACTATGAAGGAAAGGAAAATAAAAAGGTGCAACAAGACCAATGATGCATGAAGCTTACATCATTTGGAGGATAGATGCGCATGGCCTTGCTTTTACAACCAGAATGGCTCTTTCTGTGTATCAAAGCCAAGGTCTTTCAGTCCCAATGGGACAAATATATAAACTGAAACCAAGGCTCAAATAAAGATTAAAATCAAAAGCAAAGAGAAAATAATAGTGAACCCATTGCACAGGTTAGTGATGGTATGAGAACGTTAAGGCATAATACAGTGTGATATCGTGTTTTATTTTGGTCCTGTAATCTCCAAGGAAGTAATCAATAATCTTCATAGTGTGAGCTAGACACTGAAGAACTCTGTTCATGAAAAATGTATTTCCTAGGTTTTGTAACCCAGTTGTGCTCAAAGTACCAGCTTCACATCAGCTGCCAACAGAGGCATTAGAGTTTTTCTGGAAGTGGTTATATCAAATTTCCAGCAGTCTTTCATCATAAGTGAACCACCATCAGTATGTTGCACTGTCATGTCCTCTTTTTTAATTGATTTTTGACAGGATCAGATAAACCATAAACTTGCAACTCCAGCAGCATTTGTTCAGGAAAAGCAGATGGAAATGTAAGAGAACAATAAATAGTCTAATAAATTATCTAATTAATAGCAAACATGATAATAGAAATACACATTATTTATTATAAACCACTTAATAACTAAGAAAGGAAAAATCCCATCAAAGATCAAGTACAAATGCCAACTATGGTTGCAGTTCTCCTAACATACAAAATGAACACGTCGTCGATGCTTTAGAAAAAATAGCGACAAGACATAAGCATTTTAGTAATTGAGTACATTCATTATTGAATATATTAGGATTATCGCCTATAAAGCCAAAAGAAGTAACTCGAAGAGATGAGAAAGAACTTTCTAGAATTAGTTCGCACATATGTTTTAAATTTCTAATCAATCACACCAGAAATAAACTAAACGTGATCATGAAATATTTTCCTGTAAAAGTGCCTGATGCATATTGCTATGCTCACTAATGCTTCTCCAAAACTTCTGAAGATCCACCAGGATGCAAGGGCTGAGAGAGAGAGAGAGAGAGTGATCATCTTTCAAACACAAACATGAAGCAAAATTTAAGGTATATCCTCAGTCTATGTTATCTAAAATAACTTGTATAACTAAACATATCACCCAGTGGTATCCAAAATCACCCCATATGTGCATCATTTTATAGTACATGTCACCCATCAGAAATGAAATCATACAGTATATTTTCATCATTATTTGTCTTCTGATGGCTCCAAGAAAATCAAATCACCCAAGGCAATGCAAAGTAACAATGAGATGCATCTACAACTTCGTCTTCCCAGACATGCAGACAGCTCTTCCAAGGAGACAAAAAGCACTGAAGTCTAAAAATGAATTCAAAGTCCAATATTCATTATTACTACTACTTTTACATTTATTGTTTTACTATTTAACTTCCAGTACTTTTACACAGTCTCCGTTCCCATAGAGAAAAAAATAAGACAGGAAATGTTTGAGTAACATGTCAAATTACCATAATATCTAAATCTAATCTGTTATAGGGGAGAGTAAATTAATGCGTCCAACATGCCCCTATCATGTATAGGCTGAATTCACTGCACAAGCACATATTAAGGTGGTTGATCTATCATGTGCATCGATAGTAATATCGATCTCATCAAAATTCACCCAGAAAAAGGAATTCAGGGTTTTTTGTTTCTTACCCTGATTTTTTTGAATCAAATAAACTTTGAGATAAACAGCATTTATTCAGCATAACATGTCTTCTGCATGATGGTGGACTCAACATGCAGCCAGTTAGAGAAGAATCAAGGAAAAGCAAATTACGATCAAGGTATTACCCAATTTGTTGAACTACTAAAGTATGCTCATTCAGGATAAATTGTAATTGATGCAAGGATTGCTACCAAAAAAAGTTAAAAAGCACAACTTATACTGTTCTCAGATGCATAAAATGAGCTGTTATCACTTAAGCTAAAGATTTTTTGAGGTGTTAGGTTTGCTTTGGCTTCTGCTCTTAAGCTTATTTGGAGATGAATGAAGTTGAATATGAGAATAAGACCTTAAGGTACTTTTGGAGACAATTTTTGGCTTCTCAAAACTTTTAAAACAACAACAACTATAATCTTTTAAACGGCTTAAATAACTAATTTTTTAAGCAAACTTAAAAACAAAACAAATGAAAACACATAATTTTTTTAAGCAACTTAAATAAGCAAAACAAATGAAAACAGACCCTTTGTAAGGTTCATAAATCAAAATAGTATAAAATGTATGAACACAGCAAAGAAATGTAAAATGAGGCCATAAAACATTCTCAAAGAGTAGCACTTACGTCCTGCTCAGACTGCCATTGAGAGTAATTTAGCGTCATTTAGCATCTTAAATTTCTTGTTCAAGAAAGAAAGAAGAGTCTCCCCTGAAAAATCCCAAATCCTCAACTGCATGGAAAAAGACGTGTCAAATTCCACAAGAAGCAGCCACATAGTGTTAAAATTATACTCAACATGATTGCTCACTAGCTCAGTCTCAACAGTGTGAATCTTGGAGGCTAACCTAAAGCATTTGAAAGTGTTTTCCTGAAAAAGAAATACGAAAGTAAAATAAAACCCAAGAAATTCAAAGGCAATTCAATGAAGAAGAGAAACTTTAAAATAAAAGGAACTGGAGAACAACACTTAAAGGAAACACTCTTTCTCTGTCTCTTTTTTTCTCTCTCTCACGTACCCAGATACAGTGTGCACACGCACACACAGAGAGACTCATTTTAAGATTCTCTCTCTCTCTCTCTCTCTCTCTCGTGCGCTCTCACTCTATCTCTATCTCACACACACGTACACACTCTCACACATGCACATAGACTTACACAGGCACTCCTCTCGAGAAACTCCGCATATTCCCATAAAATAGCAGCTCATAATCTCTCAACCTTAAGCAGATAACACAGACCACTGCTCATAATTAATATTTAATGAAGATTTCTTCCTCAGAACTGAAGCTCTACACTATCTCAACAGCAATGGTGCAGCCAAGAGCTTACAGTTGCAGGAACAAGACGTAGGCTCGCAGGCCAAGTCTGCATTTTTCATTATAACTTTAAGGGGACAATATATAATTCTTTTAACAATAACTCTTAATTCTATAACGTGAAATACAACAGTAAATTATGGATGGCAGTCCAGACATGGCTCTCAAGATCCATATCTTCATTGTAGTGTCAGCTTAAGAAATTTTGCTAATGTAATTGCAGGTAAATACTCACTTCCACAACTTCTGCTCTCTTTTTATTCTTTTTGGAAAATATCTTATAATAGTGGTACAAATCCATTTAGGTAGTCACTCTTCTTGATTACCTCATCTCATTTCAAACTTGTGCACTGTATGTCAACTACGAACCCCAGTGACATCTGACTTCCAAATACATATAAACACAAAGCTCTCTTTGTGAAGGCTAGTCAATATTGTTCAAAATTCCCCAACTGAAATGCTACAAAGAAGGTCAACCACACCTGGTTTAAATTGTCATCCCAAAAAGAAGTTCAAAGAACAGCATCTATTTGTTACACTATCTAAATCCCAACTCCTTTCCATTTCATACTATCATATACTGCTCATATCTGTCTTTCATAGGTTCCAAAGGCAACTGTTTCTACATTCATCTATGACAGGTAACCGTAAAATCAAGGCAACAACCAAGAATTTATGGAAGACCTTTCTTTATTAGCAAAGAATTTCTTCAACAATATTAAGAAATTTTGATTGCTCCCTACAATCTTGCATGCCTTGTTATCAGTCTATGAAGCACAGATAGCGATAAAACTCAGGGACAAGACTGAACAAATAAGTTAATATGACTTTTGATCTTGCAAGGCAACCAAAGATGTATCAAACGTGAAAGACGTCGTTGTTCTTGGAATCCTCAAAGATTGCCGGTAAATATTAATGCAGTACCAATTTAAAACATGCAAATCCCAGCTCATTACAAGAAACCTCAAAGGGAAAATAAATCAAAAGCAGCCAAAAAAGCCACATAATCCCCTCCCCCAGACAATAGCAATTAAATGCAAGCAGTTTACTAATGGTCTAACTGGCAACTGTTAACATACCATTCTACATGACTTTCATTTATTATGAATTTGAGTATAAATGCAGCAGTTTGAATTACTAGGCGTGAATGATACTAATAATTTAGGGGGCAGCATAGACATTATCATCAATAAAATTTCCTTATTCGGCACATTAATCAATAGAATGAAACAAGTCAGGCAAATGATCTGACATCATAAAAGGTGTGTTGCTTCCAGATACAATAAAACTTCAACTTAGAATGCTTTCCAACTCTCCAAGTGTGGACTGTCATGAGATATTTTTTATGACGCTATTTGTTGTGCAAATGAACAGAACCAACCTCCTTTGTCGATGCAAAACTGGAACATTCCCAAGTTTCTAGTTCTTCAGAACCTTTACAAGTGCAAGTAACACAAGGCACAAGCAGAACATTGATATTTGATAAAACAAAGATGAATCATTACGTCACGCATGTGTAGCACTCTTGAAGACCATTCATTAAATTAGCAATTCAGATATTGACCTTTTAACTTATCTTCACCCCATGCGTGTCAGCTTCCCACATAACAGAGAGCTTGAGCTGTAAAAGATACACATCTGATGTAGCTTCTTCAGCAGAAGAACTTCTGCCTTTCTTTGTTGCAAGTTTAGAGTCGATGTCCTGGATTGAGACAAAAGCATTTTATGGATAATTATGAAAAAGTGCATGTTATTCAAAGACCAGAACCAAGATAAATATCTTAGTGTCTTTATAATCTAAAGATAATGCTTCTTCTTCATATAGAAATTAATAATTTTAAGAGTTGAGTAATGAGAGGAACCACAGTTTATGATCATTTGGGGCTCTGTAATTGTACATCAGATTATAATGCTTCTTCTTCATATAGAAATTAATAATTTTAAGAGTTGAGTACTGAAAGGAACCACAGTTTATGATCGTTTGGGACTCTGTAATTGTACATCAGATTCAGAAAAAGGAACAGAGAAAGGGAGATGTAAGTTGGTCAGTACCAAGAAAATAAGATAATTGATGCATGAAAACCACGTGAAGCAAAAGTTTAGCTATCTTTCAAGCTGCATGCAAAAAGTCTAAGTTATGGTTCAATCCCAAAAGGCATGTGAAATAAATCTATAAGAAGAAATAACTACACATGCTTATATGAGCTCACCATTAGCGTGGAACGATGTAATTAATGGCAGGCATGGCTAACAACTACTGAAGTTATACTTGCTGTAATTTCATGAACATATGCTGCCATATGCAAATTCAGCGTCAGCCCCAAAATATTGGAGAAGTCATGAAATTAGAAGAACTTGAAGTATGACCATCATAGATAAATAATTGAAATACTGACCATTTTAGTGCCTGAAGCCACGTTTCCCTAGAGACCAAAGCGTAGTCATGACCTGATATCCCACATTCACCATTCTTACAATTCTGCAACTATGAATCATCCTCTTTTCCCAGGTCAGATGAAATATCAGAAGTGAAGAAATTGTTAATTAGATTCATTGGCCCTTCGTATGATGGCATATGTGACACTGTGTACTTTTCATCTGATGATGATATGAAGAGTCATGTGCTTCCTTCCACCACCTACAACATGCATTTCACACTCAGATAACTTAAAGACAAATAAAGTATTGATCAATGAAAACAGTAATGTATCGTCACCAGAATCAACTCCCCCAGTGATATCAAAGAGCTCATTGAACCAAGAAAAGATAGTTCAGTTTTCATTCTGTTTTAGGATTCAGAAACTCAAAAAGTGAATCGCCCAACAACATCGAGTTTGCAAACTAGGTAAATCACTCAACATGTAAATTTGCACCATCCGTTATCATTGTTTTTCTTCCTTTACTGAATGGAAAGGGATACACTAACAAATATAACACTAATTAAGCAAAACAAAATTGGGGAAAAAAATTTCTTGTGCATTTTTCATGATTTGCTGACAGTACCAGCCCCCACATTCTACAACAGCAAAACAATTTATTTGATGTGTGTAACAAACGAAACACCCGACATTACCTTTAATAATCCTAAACACCAATCAATCAACAGGATTAAATTCAACTGAAAGCAAATCACACAGGCATTGATGCACCACAACAATTGCTTTTCACCTGAATTTTATCAATAATACTGCACATTGCCTATCCAGCATAACAACAAAATCCCACATCACATGAACTTTTCCACCTCTTTTCTGCAAATGGTTCCTCTCAAACAACAAAAATAGACAAAAAAAAATTGAAGAAAAGTATTAATGATTCAAAGAATGAAGGCATCTAATAAAAAAGAGTGAATGCGTAAGTGTGCGAAAATACCTGAGCGGGACCAAGGACACCCGCTGCCCATCATTTTTGAAGATGGATTTTTCTTCTTCTTGCTGTTCTTGTCGCTCTTGATTTTGCTCTTATTGTTGAGATTGAGACGAAGCATCTAAGGATTCTTCAGAGCTATTAATAATAAGTAGTAGGTGCACGGAAAAGTATACAATACACCACGTGCATTGCCACGTGGTATACTAGAACCAATAATTTATCGCCACGTGGCAATGGTGGGTCATACCTTGTATTATTTGGCGATATGTGATTGGTTCTAGTGCACCACGTGGTGCGCGTGGTGCACGCAATACTCACTCGTAGGTGCACACGCAGCACATTAGAACCAATATATATTATCAAATACTATGAGTTATGGCTAAAGGTGCAATCGAGTCAACTTAAGTCTAAATGCTAACGACCTCGAATTCGAACTCATAAATATTACTGGCGCTTGAGATCAAGCTAATATTACTGATGCTCGAGATCGAGCTTAAACTCAATTTAGTTTGTAATTCAAAGTTCGAGCTCGACTTGTTAATTTAAGGCAAAACTCGAGCTCGACTCAAGATTGTTTGTGAAAACATGATTGAACTTGAATTCAAGCTCGAACTCAAAACTTGAGTTTTATGGAGGAGTATGGATAAATAGGTAATTTCATATACAAAATTTAATATATATATATATATTTTTTTTTTTTTTTGAGCTGTTTAACTTTATCTTTTACTGCTCGAACGAGCTCATTTAGCGTATTAGCTGCTCAAGTTTGACTCGAGCTCGGCGTTGACTGAGTCTAAGTCAAACATTACATCGAACTGCTCGCAAACTGCTCAGTTTGCTAACATCCCTAGACATGACTCTCTATCACCACATGACGATAAATTATTGGCTCTAGTGCACCACATGCTGCAAGTGATACATTTAATATTTTCCACTAATAATACTATTATTTTCCATTCTACTTTATTTTTAAAAAAACAAAAAAGTAATCCGATGTATTTATTTGTGCATGTATAATCTATCAATGTGAGGAATGATGAGAGAGAGAGACAGGCTCAGAAATGACGGAGGAGATTTGTAGGCAAAATGCCCATTATTTTTTTCCTTTTTTCCACCCTTAAGATAGGGAGAGACAAAAAAGAGAATGGCAAATTTGCAAAAAAAAAACAAGTAGAACTTTTTATTGGGAAAAGGATTTGAAAGGGTAATAATAATTTGTAAAAATGCAGTGCAGTATAGTGGTTACGTTTGAATATGCATTATTTGGAGAATTATTGAAAATAAATATTTGGAAGATTTTTGAAAATGTGAAAAAGTGTATAGATTGTGAATTTTTTTTTAATTTGACTTTGTTTGAAAAATAAATAATTATTGTGGAGAAGTGTTTGGATAATTAAAAAAAATTTCTAACAACTTGGACATTTTTTTAAATGATTGTGGCTAAAAGACAGCAAATTTTGGTTCACAATTTGTTCAGAAAAATTGTTAAAAGTGCCACAATTAAGATGAGAGCCAATTAATAAAGCTTTTAAGAACGAGCACTAGGCATCCGACATTGGTCACTAGGTCAGCGTATATTACAGTCTGTCATTGAAACTTTATAGCAAACATAAACAATTTTATACATTAAGTAGCTCAACAAATCACATAAATTAATACCCATACAGTATGTTGACATACAAATTAACACAATCAATTCTGTAAACAATCATGGCTAGAATGAAAACATAGTGTTAATGATAATGTGGAAAATTATTCTTCAACCCACCTTGGCCCTTTTGTTTCCTTTTCACCTAGACCTTCTCCACCACTATTTTGCCGTGAAAAGAAGGCCATCCACATCTCTTCTTGCCATAAAACCAATGTCGAGTTGAAGTCCTCAGCAGGCCCAAACTTTTGAGCATAGTGTTGGTTATGTACTAAAACTAATTAATTCTAACATTATAATTTATATTTATTGCTAAGTGATTAGAAACCTAAAAAGCCACACACAATAGAACTGATTCTTGAGTTAAATTGATTTAAATAATTATGTGATAATTATGGCGTTAATTTGTAAAATAATTAATCTTAAGAACTTATTTATAAATAGAGGATTTATAGTAGTGGAAGAATTTACTTTTGAAGGGAATTAAAACCTACAAAATATTTTATTTGATAAGATATCCTAATAGGTAAGGATTACCTCTTACCGAATTTTTGTAGGACAAGATATCTTAATCATTGCTTTATAAATATGTTCCAAACACTAAGATTTGACATGATATACATTACAACATAATAAAAGTTAGAAAATTAAAAAGAGAAAAGTAGTTTTTCTTTATTCAATTTTCTTCATGTTTGTGGCGTGTCAAATAAATCTAACATATTGACTTGATATTGATCAATCCTGACGAGGATCCTATAAAAGTGTTCGTGTGGATACCTTAGAGGCTAGATACTTGTACAACTTGTGGTTAACGTTGCTGTATCTTTAATCAGGTTAATTGTTTATTTACATCATTAAGAGATATGTTCTCAATTTTGTATAGATAATCAATGATCATAGTTGAAAATCAATTTTAAATTCTGTTGTTTTAACTTATTATTGGCATATTGATTTTCGAACCCACAGTTGACTCAATCTATGATGCTTGGTGCTGAATTTGGACAAGAGAGGTGCATATCAGTTGACTGCAACTGTGAGAGGTTGGTATGAAAGGGGAAGACGAGTAAATCCTAACTTTAGGTTGTTTTTTGAAATTTGGTTGAAACTAGAGGGGGGGTTTGGGGGTTTGACCAAGTTTAGGTGCATCGCATTTTTGAATTGTGATGTCATTTTTTTTAAAGATGCCCTCCCACAATGCAATTGTGAATTGCGCTGTTGGAATGATTCCCTATTGCTGCCAAAATTGGCAGCAGCTCGTGAACTGACAACGCAATTCACAATTGCACTATCAACTCCTTTAATAACCGGCCATCCTTCCCATTTCAACAAAGCAAAAAATTCTTCAAACCATCTCAGCAAAGTAAAACAATTCTTCAAACCAAAACAAACTTGTGCCATTCCCCTCATACTCAAACCTCAAAGAAATTTCCCTCGAATTGCATGTTGGAGAAATTTTTCTTAGTTCCCCGCCAACAGTTAGATTTCTCCAACTTTTCTAAGAGTGCATCCTCAAATTCTCTTAAACATCTATTCAGGTTAGTTTTCGTAACTTTAACTTAGTTATTAATTGTAAATTATTTACTTTGTATTGTAAATTATTTGGTTTTTCATAATGTTTTTTTTTAAACATGATTGTTATATCTAATCAGAATTTGCGAATTGGAGGAAAGGATTAAGAAAATTGAGAATAATGGCTTTATTTCTTTTTTTTTTAAACAACAATATGGAATTTATGAACATAATGGACTAAATCCTGATAAATGTTGCTTAGAATTGAAGCCATTTCTTTACTTTAGAGTGATAATGCCTGGGGGCATAAGATCATACAAACACAAACCTTACACTCTAATTAATCTTGAAGCAACCTAATATAGAATTACTCAGAGACCAAAAGTTGGAGAATATTGTGATAGAGGTAGATTCCCAGTTGTTATCTTCACTTCTCCAGAAACATCAAAATGGTCAGTGGCCTCTCTGTCTATTGCTTAAGTGTATTCATCATCTTCTTTCAAAGACCTGTGGATCGATTCATCATATTCATTGTCAAGCAAATATGGTTGCGGATGAGTTAGCATCAATGTCACCATCTTCTTATCATGTGTTTGATTCTTCAAGGCTACCTCCAATAGTTAAACACTTAGGTGCCGTTTGGTAAAATTGAAATCTGAAATCTGAAATCTGAAATCTGAAATTTAAGTACTGAAAATATTAAGTTGCTGAATTGATAAAGTTGTGCCTGTTTGATAATTAACTAAATTTGTACACTGAATTTAAATATTTACCTTATTAATATAATTATTTTATCTTAAAAAGTTAAAATAATTTATCGATAATGTGCATGACAAAGAAAGATATTACTTGTTTGTGAGAGACAAATGACAAGTGCATTTGTGTGTGTGAATGTGTGTGAGAGAAAGTATGCGACAAAAAGAAAGTATGTGTGAGAGATAAATTATAAGTGCATTTGTTTGTGAATGTGTGTATAAGAGAGAGATTGTGCATATTAGAAGGAGTGTGTGTATGTACTAAAAAGAAAGTTTATGTTATTGTATGTGTGCGGAAAAATATATATATCGTGCTTGCAAAGGTGATTGTGTGTGTGTTTCTGTGTGTGTGTGAAAGAATATATTTGTGTATGTGTGTGCATCAGTAAGTGTGTGAGAGTGCATGTGTGTGTGTGTGAGAGAGAGAGTAATATATGTATCCAAAATTTAACAAATTAAGGGAAAATTTTTTACTTAAAATTTTGTGTACAAATTAAGTAAGTACTTAAGGTGTTAAGTGATAAACAAATTTTGTTATCTAACGCGCTGAATTCAAAAAGCTCTTAATGTATTAATTTTTAGCATTAAGTGGAGTTATCAAACACCTCCTTAGTTAGATTAGATTTTGTGGGATTTCCTTCTTTAAGACGCACCATTGTAAGGGAGTAGCACTCTTTATTTTTTTTCATTTGCTCTTCATTACTACACGTGTACTGAAGGTTTTGGTTTATGTCCCCCTCCAAATTTGATTGGTTTTAGCTTTTTAATAAAATTGGGACTGACATCCCTCCTCGTGCACAGAGTTAGCCAAAATATATATATATAGAATTACTCAGGATTTAGTTATGGCATTTTAAAAGAATGAAATATAATAGAAGATGGATTAAGGACGACTCAATTGCATGATTCGTTAATATTATGGGAAAATGATACTTATTTTCTTTTATTTGGGGAAATAAAATATGTACATGGGTTAAAATATGTAAAATACGACTCTAAATTATTTATATTGGTTAAAATTTCCATTATTTGGAAATTAATCGTGATGAATACTCTGTGAATAGTATCCTTGAACATGGATTAGAAAAGTAAAAAAATAACATGGAATTCAACACGACAGTATAGAATATGTTTATTTTGCTTTTTGTTCAAACTACTCTACAACAATTCAATAAAGAACCAATAAATGCCTACAGCCCCCTTATTTTGCAACGTTTCTTTTGCATTGAATCTTGTTAGATGAATTTATTATGTATATTAAGCGTGTGGCCATTTATTTCCTGTCCATATGCACAATAATTTATTTTGTTCACCCATAATTTTTTTTTTACAGTTTCAATTTATTATTAAAGAGAGATTGGTTTAATGAATATAAAATGTAATATTGGCAAGTATATGGATTAGGTACTAAATGAGGAAAGATGGAGAATTACGATGTGATAATTGAGAATATTATCAATCTTTTGTTACAAAAAAAAAAAAAGTCAACCCAAGATGGGATTAAAGTAGGTAAAAGTGATAAAATTATATATTAGGCACAATCCCTTCTTCTTCTTCTTTTTTTTAATTTTTTTTTCAACTGGTCATAGGTTAAACGATATAAAATTGGTGCCCATAGATTACTCTGTCTGAATGTCAAAGAAATTCAACAGATCAACTTACTTTGTTCACCAACATGTGGCTGACGGAATACCAGATAAGAGATGCAAAAAATACCTTGTTCACCAGTTCCTTTTTCTTTTTTTTTTAATTTTTTTTTGAACCAATCCTAGGTTAATTTCAGGGAGGCATATTTTGGCAAGTGTTAAATACTCCTTTAATTGAAAGTACTGCTTAAGAAACTTCTAGCAAAAATAAAATATAAATATTATATTGAGGTCTGTAATTACTGCCTTCCAGAAAAATTTAACATTAGATATGGTATAGGCAATATGCAATTCGACAATATTGTGAACTCCTACCATTTTGTGCATTTTGTGTGTATGTTGTGATTAATCAAAGTTTTGAACGAGCTCTTCTAGGGGATATATTGTTGATATTATCAAGTCTGCTTGGTTGCATAGATCTTAAATAATTATTGAAATATTATATAAATTAGATAATTATTGAAATATTTTCAAGTTAAGAATTATTGCATAATAAGTAAGAAAAAATTATGTAATCTCTTCATCACATTATAAACAGGAAGATGGTTTTAACTTGTCCTTTTGGAATTATGCTATGCTGGAGAGGTGAAATATGATATGAAGGCGAATTGCATTACGAGCCACGACATTGTAACACCGAGTTCATACTCAAACATAAAATTGGTTATGATCAACTATTGGAGAAGATATATTATTACATGAGATTGGAAAGGAGTCACTTCAAGTTAAATATTATCTTGAGATATCCATGTGGTTCCTCGACATTTAGGAAATTTCTGTTGATGGACAACGATCCCCTTGGAGATAATGTATAGCTTGAACGATGCTATGGAAGGATATATCGCCGAATTTTACATCCAAACAGAGGAAATTGTTCAAGTACCTGCTGCACAAGCTGACTGGGAGATCAATGATAGCGGTCCTATAATGTCTTTGCTAAATCCATTTCTGTATCCACAGAACCCGTCATATGTTCCGTATCCTCCCCAGTATAACAGTTCAATGCTGTTATCTAGCATGGCAAATACAGGTATACCAGTAGAGAGTTTTGGGCAGCAGGGTCATTATTAAGAGGTACAATGTGATACATCCGGCATGTATCCTTATAGTGGCATTGGAGAAACGCCCACACATGGTATTGATTCTATCTCTAGCACCAGTCATAATAGCTCTCGATTCGATAATTCTATAGAAAGGTTAGTGCAGTCTGAGGGAATAGTGGTACAATCTAACAATTCATCATGGGATAAGGATAAGGATGATGTCGAATCATAGAATGTTGACTCTTCTGAATCTGATGATGACTTCGAAACTGATATTGGCGATCGTATGCACCAATATGATGCACAGTATTTTGGTGAGACTTAGATGCAAAATTACCAAGATTAGACTTGCACTTCAATCAAAAGGTGACAAAACGTTGTCCAATCCTAGTATCAAGAAAGGACAGTATTATATGTCTCTAATTCTAGTCACCCACCTGCTCAACTTGAGCGTTATTAGGGTGACGGTTCTAGAGAAGATTATATTGTAAATTCTTCAAAAATATTATTTTTTTTCTATTCCTACATTGTGTAGATACCAAATTTTTACACGCTGTTTATTTTTCAAATATTGGGGAGGTGTTTATATTTTTTTGGGTCAAACTCTAATTTTTCAATAAAAAATGGGGAACAAAATCAATAATCTCAAGGGGCAAAATAGTAATTTTTATTTATAAATATTTTTTCATTAGCTCTGGGGGTTTTAAATTCATATTTTTACTTTCATACATATTTTTTAATTTTCTGTAATTTTTTCAGATTTGATTGGTATTCTTTTTATATTTTTTACCAGCACAAGGGCAAAATGGTAATTTCACCTCACGAACACCGTTTTCACTCATTTAAAGTCCCAAATTTATTTTTCTAATTCTTTGAGCATGTATTTAAATTTTTTTTTATTTTTTCGGGGACGATTGTTATTTTTTCTATAAATACTGCATATAGGGGCAAAATTGTCATTTCATATTTTTAAAGCATTTTCACCAATTTTTTAGTCATAAATATATTTTCTAGGGTTTTAAACTTATTTTTAATTTTTGATAATTTTTTGAGACTAATAACTATTTTTTTGTGAATTTTTATTGTTCAGGGGTAAAATCGTTATTTCATATTTTTTAACTCATTTTTCATCAATTTTTGAGTCATAAATGCATTTTCTAGGGTTTTAAATTATTTTTAATTTTTGATAATTTTTCGAGACGAATAGCTATTTTCTGTGTATTTTCGTTGTCTAGGGGCAAAATTGTCATTTCACACCCTAAACGCGTTTTTGATCAGTTTTAAGCTCTAACTTTTATTTTGAAATCTTCTTTCAATTTTTTAGAAAATTTTAAAAATTACTCTCATTTCTTTGTATTAATTTTTTATTTTTTTATGTTAAAAAATATTCTTTTTAAAATAAAATTAGAATTTTTACTACCAGTGGTATTTTTGTTATTTTGTAGTATTCTTGGTGACCAAAACAACTTGCTCTATAAATACCCCCACTTAAATCAAAAAAGAAAAGGAGAGGAAAAAAATGAAAAACCTTAAAAACACTTTTACTTTTATGTCTTAAAGATCAAAACACACAATTCACACCCAAAAATACACACACTAACTACCATTCTTTTTATCTCTATCCACTGTTCATCTTCAACCCTCTACTGTTTATCATCAACAGAGCTCAATCTCCTATACTATTCATCATCAGGTTCTCAATTGCTCTTCATCTGTCATTTAAGGAAAATATCTTGCATTTTTTTAATAATTATTTATTGTTTTGTTCACCCATTTTTCTTAGACAAATCTGATTAGTTGTGCTTATTTGTTTAGAATCTTAGCTGAGTTCTGAAATTTTTCTACTGTTTTGTTCTAGGGTTCATGTTTGTCTGAGTTTTCCTCCATTTGCTTCAGGATTTTTGTTCTTGAATTTTTTTTTCTTTTTTTCTGTTTGTTTGTTCTTCATCTTCTTTAACCTCCTTCCACTTGCTTCTTTCCTTCATCCCAATTTCTTTCTCCAATACCAGTAATCACCATCCCTCCACCGTCACTTTCTCCACCCAAAATTCCACCAGAACCACCTCTGCCATCACCTTCCTCCACCATCAGTCTCCAATCACTATCACTTCTCACCACCACCCAATTTAACTCCAAAATCACTTCCACCTCCATCGTCAATTTCTCCCCTTCCATCACCATCCACCGCTCAGCCTCCACCTTCCTTTCTCTCCTCATTTCTCCACCAAACCCCTCACAAAAGCCACCCAATTTGCAACCTATCACCACCAAAACTCACTCAACAACAGCCCCAAGCCAGCCATAACCACCAATCCACGAAAATCCATTCCACCTGCAACCTTCTTCACCACCAAAGCCCCACTAGTTCACACAAACAGTTCAATTGCCAGGAATTATCACTCAAATTAAACAACCCAGGAAACAGACAAACTCCATTATAACCACTAGGAGCCCAAACACTCAATTTCATATCCCCTACAGCCTCCACTCAGTCATAAACCACCGTTTCGACCTCCTCTCACCATCTCTCCTACCACCAAAACTTATAGAATGTCCACAAACAATTCCAAAGGCTTCACAATCCCTCAGCCCTTTTTATATTCAACCTCCAAACCACCGTCTAAAGGCCACACTATACTAACAAACAGCCTCCATTTACCACAACAACAACTATCACTGTCCATTGCCCTAGCCAATTAGGAAACCAAGAATCCAAATTCCACCAATATCCTATCCACCATATCTCCTTCTCCAACCTCACCAATAACCATCGCCGGACTCTCGTTTTTCTTCTGTTACCACATCAGATAGCCCAAACACAACAAAAATCACGCCCAATTTCAGTCACTGTCAATCAAAATCACTACCAAAGCTTACTGTCAAACCTCACATACCATCACTTGCTTCAATAATTCCACCAGTAAATCATAAACTAGTCAACCACCCCGCACTCCACTGAAACACTAGTGAACCATCCCCTAGTACCAAATCAATTTCCACCACAAAAAACCCTTATCTAATTCCCTCATTGTCGTCAAATCCATCCCAGCTCCTCCGACGCCACCGGCGAACCTCAGCCCACCTCTACTATCACCTCACTACCTCCCCTGTTTTCGGAGGATGAATTGATTCGGGGAAGTTGTATGCTGTTTCTAGAGAGAACGAGTAAGACAGATTAGAGAAAATGAGAGAGGAGAAGTGGGTTTCGAAAATCTGAGAGAAGGAAAGAAAAATGGAAAAAACAAAAGAATTGAAGAAAACAAAAATAGAAAAAAAGAGAGAGAAATCAAAGAGGGGGGAATTTCGGTGAAGAAAAGAGAGAAAAGGGAGGAGCAAAAACGGAGACACACAGAACGGAGAGGGATTCTGAGAAAGAGAAAAAGCTAGAGGAGAAAAAAATAGAAAGAAAAGAGAAGAGAAGACAGATAGATGAAAGAATAGAGAGAAAAATAAAAGAGAGAGGGATGAACGAGAAAAGGGAATTGTATATTAGGGGAAGTTTCTGCACTTGTGAATTGAAAATAAGAACAACCCATGGACATCTGGGGTTTGGTTTATTTTTGGGCATTTTATATTTTTGTATAGTTTTGGTTGTTAATTGGGAAAAGATTTGAAGATGACCAACTGAGGGAGTTTTCATTGTTTGGTGTTAGTTTGCTTGTTTTCTTTTTCTTATTTTTGGTTAAGCCATTTATTAATGCTTTATTTAGTTTGTAATTTGGATTATTTATTTTAGAAAAATGAGTTATTTTAGCTAATTAAATTAATTTAGTTAATCAACTTACTTCAGCCTAATATTTTCTCTTCTTTTTGCTTTGTTTTTATATGCTTTAATCCTTGCTTTATTGTGTATTATTAATCACCCTCTCTAAACTTCTTTTGCTTGATGCAATTAAGTCCCAAAATTTCAGATTGACCCCCCAGATTTTACTGTCATTTCAATTAGGTCCCATAATTCGCAATTTCCCCCTTCATATTGCTGAAATTTTATTTGTTGCCTCCTTTACTTAGCTTTAATTTACATTTTTGTGCACCTTGCTAGAATTCATTGTTTTGTTGCCCCAATTTGTTTAATTCACATATTTGCCCCTTGACTTGTGTAAATTTCAATTTTATCCCGATTAGTTTAAATTTATGATTTTGGCCCCTAATTTGCTCTATTTTCTATTTTTCCCCCTCTAACTTGCTATAATTTATATTTCCCTAATTGGTTAATATTTTGTATTTTATTCTTTATTTTTGAAAAAGTGGTCCCCTTAACCCGTATGTTCATTTTCTTAAGTATTTGTACCGAATCTTCAAAGAGGTATATCTATTTCTCATTAATTTTATCTTTATGTGCCCCAATGTGACTTTATGTGATTTTTATGCATGTTTCTTCATATATTTCTTATTTTACATGCTTTTTGGGTATTTATTTATTTTATGTTATTTAAATTCAAATTTTATTATTTTGGCAAAAAGTATAATATTTTTGTATTTAGCTAGTCAATGTAATAGTTAGGCTACATTTCTTATATTTTAGCAAAATTGTATATTTAGATAGATAAATGTAATAGATAGGTAGTTTTATGTTTTCACCCCTAAAAAATTGTAGCTAAATCCCTGGTGTAATAGTTAGGGCTTGTGTGCTTTTGCGTGCTTACATGTTTATGTGTTTTACCGCTTTCCTCACATCTAGATATTATGTTTGTATGCTATGTGCTCTTATATGTTTTTATATGTTTGTTTGCTTTCAATTTATGTTTTGTTATCTTGATTTATGTTTTATTAGTTTTTATTATTTCGTCACCGCACTAGTCCAATGCTAGTTGTGACTTTATTGTTTCCCCACTAGTCCAAAACTAGTGGGAATTCCTAGAAAGGGCCAGTTCAACGTTAGACTCTTAGGACATTTTAGTGCTAGGTGCACTTGTGTGCATTTCATATCATCTCACACACTAATTTTTTAAGAAATTTTCATTTTCACATGATTTGTATATATTTTATTATCTATTATCTATTTTTGACAAAAAAATTCAGTGCATGACATTTAGGATGCATTTTCACTTCGAAGTTAAGTCATTTGTGTGATTCGACGAGAAATAGTTGTCTACTAACATGGAAAGCGGTGGCATACATGCCATTTCTCCTTCCGTGAGTAGAAACATTCAGTCACGAGATATTAGTCTCCTGTACCTGTTATGTTGCATTCCCACTTTTTTGGACACTTACTATCTATACTACTTTTCTTTTTCTTTTTCTTTTTGTATTTTTATTTTGCATTTACACTCGTGATTCCTTCGAGTTCTTGATTTGGGTTTCGCAATTAATGTGATGATATCGATCAAGTCTCAATGAAACATTTTGACCATTCCGATACTCACATTTAGATTTAGGATTTGCATTCATTTAGACACATCCAAAACACGATAGAATTTAGGATTAATTTAGGAACTCTTGATTAAACCTCGCAACTAGCCTCGACTAGGTTGAAAGGGTGCCTTAGGTGCAAGCCTTTGCCTTCCCTTTCTTCAAATGTAACTCCCGGACCTTTTTCTCTTGTTTTTCATAGACCGGAGTCGGAAAATGATTTTTCCAACATTTTTCTAAAAAATTTTATTTTTGTTTTGCTAAATGATTTTTCGGGTGACTTGGAATACTCTAATTCCATACCAAGTGGCGACTCTATTTTTAAATAAAACCCTTTTTCAAAATTAGTTGGTCAAAACTGTTGCACTTTTAGTCCCGGCCTTATTTTCTTTTAAAATACTATTTTTCTAAAAATATATTTTTTCACTAAAAATTCGATTTTTATCACACACGTATGATTTTTTCAAAACTTTATCTTTTCAAAAGGGTCATCAAACTGGACTGCCTTTTTCGGGGCAAGATAGTCAACGACTCCATTAGTACTTTTACGATTTTTAGGACGCGACACATTGCATCTAACAACATATTATTTTTTTCACAGTCAAACATGGTGTTACGCATGCATTACCTATCTATCAATAACTTGCTAGATGTTGAGCCTGCAGCCATTGAGGTTTGGAGTATCATACGGAATATGACATATAAGGCACTGTGTGGGACTGGAGAGTTGAGCCATCTTTTACATCATCCTCCACCATTGCCTATTCATGTTGCTAAGGGTCATATAGATGATATGTGCGCGATAGTGCCTATCTCAAACTTAGACGCTACACCAATGATTTCCTTTAGCCAACGTCAATCGGAGGGATTCAAGGACTCAAAAAATGACCTAAATACCATGGACTTCATCATAATTGTTCATTATTCCTTTGTTTGGTGCTCTAGATAGAGGTCAAAGGTTCGAGGAAGAGTTTGGTGTGGAATGAGTAGTCCAATTCAAGAGGCATGTGCAGGGCTTAGTGAGCAAAACCAAAGTTCTGGAATTAACCGCACCCATATCTACACCTAGGAAGCACCCACGGTTACAAATAGGCTGTGGGAATGAAGGGTCATAGTTTTTGGTCCTATTCGTGCCGGCTAACCCTGCACAGATAGCCCGTGCAAATAGGGACATAGACTTTGGCGTGTCAGAGTTTTCGTTCTGGTGCTATTTGCGCCCGTAACCGCACGCAGATAGTCTCACAGATAGCAACATATTAGCTTTTTTCATATTTTATTTAGTATTTTATTTATTTTAACAAGTTGTAATCTTTATGATAGTCATTTAATAGTGATAGTTTTTAGTAAGTTTCTAGAATATTCCTTATTAGCCTATAAAAGGCAATTTTTGTATTATTTTCATAAGTCTAATAGAAAAAGTTTGAGTTTTCTCTTAATTGATATTACTTTGGTTCTTTGCTGATAAAGAATAACTCCCAATCTTGTTAAGTGATTCCAAGATCAAAATCCCCGCTTAGAGTTTTATCTTTTGTTCATCACAAATTCTCAAAGTGATAAATTAGGGCTTATTGTTTATGCACAACACCCCCTAGTTTAGATCTTAAGCGTCGAGATCTTCAAGTTTGTGAGACTCGAGGCAAAACTGGTTTCAAGGAGTCCTTGGTGCAGCATATGAGTCCGCTTTGCTATCAATAGATGCTCGCCGAATCCATAGGACTCCCCAGAATGTTTGAGGAAGCCAGCATGGTGGAAGACGTCATCGCCTTGTTCGATGTACGAACCCGACTGAAGGTCCATCTCAGCAGACTAGTCATAGTGCATCTTAGCTGTACCATGACGATAAAGGTCTATCCCAGGTGACTGCTTATGGTGCATCTCAGTCATATGATCTCAACGAAGGCTCATCACAGCCACCTAGCACGTCATCCCCGTTCACTATGTGCCAACTCAAGATTCGGCTAGTTTGCCGTTTCTTTCCTTTAGTGAGCCATACATGAGACGAGCTTCTACTATAGGCATTTCAACCTCACCTTTGCCTTTTGCAGGCTTTAGTTCACAAGCAGAGGACGTTATGCAATAATCAGAGTCTGGACATATACCTATAGACATATCGCGTAGAACTCGTAAACCTTCAAGATGTGGGACTCATGGCACATTAGGAGCATCGCACTAGATCTCAATTCCTATATTATATCCTCAATATATCTAATTTTTATGCTTTACCATTATTCATTCATTATTTTATTTAAGCTAAACTCAATATATATATAACCCAATGCTCTAACGTATTCTAAACCTTAAGATCGAATATAACATAATTCTTAACCCTATATTTCAAACCCTCTAATGATGTATCCAAATTCTAAACTAGTCTAAAATCTTGAACCCTAAATACAAAAAATAGAAAAGGACAACAAAATAGAAATAAACCTTTAAAAAATAACTTATTATAATTTACCACAGTACAAAAAATTTAAACTCTATTCATAAAGTACCTATGAGGAAATTGCTAATATGGATTTTTAATCAGCATTTCTAACTATAGAAGTCATCAAGCCCTATAATTTACAATGAGTTTAATAAGAGCAACAAAGGTTATGACCTTGACATGAGAAGTAGGTGTTCAATTGAATACCTTATCAGTAGCAACTGTAATTGATATGTCAACTACAACACATAATACTGCTTCACTTTTTTAACATTACAGTAAGCTGCATATTTGCATATTAAGTTTTATGACAAGAAAGAACACATGAAAAAAATCACAACACAGAGCCAAAGAAGTTGGGAAGTAACCGAAAATTATGATCCATTATCGATGAAGTAAAAAGAAATCAAAAGATATTTTTCATGACTTACTCTAAAATGCAAAGTAGGCTTCTAAGACATTTGATACTCGAGTATCAGAACAACTTCATATTAGATCGCCTGATGCTTTTACTATACAAAAGTGATCTTAATGTGTTAATTATCACACATCATCCCTAAGAGGAGGATTCAAATTTGAAATTATCTTTGTAAACTCACAACCTTAAATTGAAATGAATGTACATTAAAAAAATATTGCAATTTTTTCTAAGCCCATAGTCTTCATCATCGGGCATAACAACAAAATTTTAACAGTTGAACATTCTCTTACTTAATACTTCTTGAGACATAGCCCAAAATATTCCATATGAAAAGAAATTTAAACCAATTAGCACCTAGAGAGAAATTAGAATGATTAAAGGTAGTGATAACACTAAAATTTTAAACACTCTTTCAATGATCCGGCCAAAAATACAAATTAGAAAGGGATGATAAGGCTTGCAAAGGACCACCAGACGGAATTCTTTTACTTTTCTAGATAAGATACAAGTATTAGTAACAAGCAAATGTAAATCAATTCACAGTAATTTGCCGAAAACTACCACATGACGTTGTTAGTTGAGGGAGCTAAACTAGACAACGCATTTTGGAGACAACGCATTTCCGCATTGCATTGGCAGTTGACAGCGCAAACCACAAATGCATTGTCATCAGAAAACCCATTTGTGATTTGCGTTTTCTACTAACATCACATTTCCAAAATGCAATGTGCCTAAAACCAAAACTCACCTCCAAAATCATCCCAATTTCATCTCAAATTTTAAAATCGGCCTAAACTTAGGATTAACTTGGGCAGGCAGGTGAAGAAAACCAAATGAGCTCCACAGTTTTCTAAGGATTTTTGTTATTTCATGTTTGATATGTTTGCCTCTTTCGTTTGGTTGTAAAGGCAAGTCATGTCAACAACTTTTGTTGAAAAAAATTTAACAGTAATTTTCTTGACTTTTGTTCAAAAATTTTCCACCAATTCAAGCACAGGTTCAAAACGTTTCCCCAAAAAATTTCAGAAAAATGCTATCCAAGCAAGCTCAATACTACAGTCAGTACTATTTTCTTTTTAATCATTAAAAAAAATTATCATTTTGGTCCTAAAGTTTTACCTCTCACTCAAATTGGTCTCAGAGTATTCAATTTTAATATAATGTGTACCTTAATGCTTGGGGCAAAATAAATTAGTCAACCAAATTAATTCTCATTGCCGTAAATATTTAAGTAGAAAAAAAGAGAATTACTACTTTTGTCTCCAAAAAATATCATTCTAACGAAATTAGTCCCTGAAGACTCATATGAAATTATTGTATTTATGAAAATATTAAATTTTGATTGGTCCCTATGGCTTTAATTGAAATAAATGTAGTTCCCTAAAGTACACAACTCCAGTCAAATTAATTATTAATATTTCATAAAAGTTTAAAAAATTCAAAAAGTAGTATAAGAGCATATAAGAAATTATAAAGGCATAAAATTTATGAAAAAATAACAAAAATTATAAAAAGACATGAAAACATAAAATAATTCCCTATCTGTGTGTTTACCTTTTTGTGAATAGATTTTTAAAACATTAAGCAATAAAATTTCAAATTTGAAACTCATAGTTTTCAAAGTATTTGAATTTTGGCTAAATTGGTCCTTGATATTTTATTCAAAATAAATGTAGTTTTTAAAGTATTCAATTTTGATCAAAATAGTCCTCAATAGCCATAAATATTTGGAAAAAAGGAGAATTACTATTTTTGTCTCCAAACCTCGTTATCCTAACCAAATTGGTACCCAAAGTCTCATCCGATGGTAGTGTAATCATTAAAATGTTCAATTTTGATCAGAGTGGTTCTAATGCTTTAGTTGAAGTAAAAGTGGTCCCCTAAAATATTCAATTTTGGTCAGATTAGTCTATAATGTTCTAAAAAAATTAAAAATTTAATAAAATAGTATAAAAACACATAAGAAATCATAAAAATATAAAACTTACAAAAGAATCACAAAGATTTCAGAAAGCCATGAAACAATAAAATAACTCATGTTCATTTGTTTTACTTTTTTTCTTTGTGTATAGAAATTAAGCTTTTAAAATAAAGCAACATGTGTAGAGCATGTGACTTATTGTATTTTAAATTCATAACATCCAATAGTTATCCTTATTTGGTTAATTTGAGTACATTACATTCATTTTAAATTTTTATAACTTAATATAATTGTTCTGATTTTTCTTCAATTTCTTAATTTTTATGATTTTTATGAATTTTTATCATACCTTTTAGGACACATTACACAAATGTGGTATATTGAACCTTAGCATTACCTCCTTATGGTTTAAAATGTACATTTTACCTCTTTATGGTTTAGACCTCAGTGAAATGTTAACTTTTTTTATATTGATAATGGCCAAAGATTTAAAGTTTTGACTAAAAAGATAGAGGTAGTCCTAAGTCAATGGTCGGCTTTGACCATTGTGCCTATCATTAATGAGCGGTGAAAAAAAATAAAAGACGCATTGTGCAATACTTTTACAGGGAAAACACTTGTAAAAAGTCTATTAAAAGGCCTATTAGGCTTATTATAGGAGTGGCAATCATCTTAGGTTTTAGAAAAGAATGTAGAGTAAAGAGAGCAAGCTAAGAGAGCTTGGCAACCAATAATTCAGCAAAATCAAAGGAAAAATTCTACAACAACATTGAAGATTCAAGAGCCGATGATTAGAATGAGTTTCTTGTCACCTATTTGTCTTTTGTTGAATTTTCTTTTGTATTTATGCACTAATTTGCTCTAGATCAAGATGGGGATGAATCCTAATCCTATTATTGTTATGATTATTTGATCATTGGTTGATGATAACCCTATTAGGTTTGTGTTATTTTATGGATCTATTGTTATTTGGATTGGTACTTGTTCACATCCTTGATTCAATATCATACGATTGGAACTTGTTTATATCCTTGATTCAATATTAATTTCGTATGAGTAGGTCGAGAATTTACTTGTATGATTAGATCACCCCCAAATAATGAAACTTACATAGGTTATTAGAGATAGGGCTATATGAGTTTTCTGGATTAAATCAAAATCTAACCACACAACAAAATGTATTGATCTAAGTGCACTTGCTTGGGACAATGATTTGGGGAGAGCAACCAAACACTTTCTTCTAGTTGAAGGATAATTGAAGTTTTAGTTCATCTATACTATGAAATCTAATTTGTTTTATTTATTTGATGTGTTGTGGATATTTATATATTCTTTATTTAATTATAAGCTGATCTTGTTCATTTTTGAGTGGTTATTTTGCATAATTAAATAACTGATCACTATTTAATTGTTGAATAATCATAACCATCTAAAATGTCAAATTTGTAATTGTTGATGGGTTAAGTATTTGTAGTAAGTGATTAATTCAATTGTAACAAAAAATTTTTAATTATGTCACAAGAATATATAATTGAATTTCAATAAACCCTCGGAGCGTGTTTCTTGGTTAGAATTGATGGTTTTTCTAGTTTTTAATGCTATCAAAAGATTGAATCCTAAGATCATACCTATAGTTATTTTTTGATTAGGTAAGTAACTAATGGTCGTATTTAGTTACTGACACAATAAGGAAAAACAATTTTTTAGAACATATCGACAACCATAACTAATCGATTCATGAACGTGTGAATTTACCCTTACATCAATGATCAGTTAATTGAACCATAGTGGAAAGTAATCCTTTGACTAGAGCTTAGATTTTTATTGATTTCGTTTGATTTAATTTTGCACTTCTAACTTTTCTTAAGTTAAATTTTCTTAGATTAATTATTATAAACCCCCTTTTATTTTTATTTGGTTAAAAAGAGAAAATAAATTTTCTAGTCCCTATGAATGCAACCCTATTCACTACTATATTTTAGTTTAATTTTCTTGGAATAGAAATTTTATTTTTGCTGGTTTAACACCCAACAAAATTTGGTGTCGTTACCTGGGATTGGTGCCTGCATTTATTTCTTTTTAAATTTTATTTTTTTGGCTAAATTATGCTCCGTTCTCGTACAGGTGAACTTCAGTTTGATCCCGAGATAGGGTAAACTGCTCAAAGATTGAGGAAGGAAACTAAGCAAATAGTTGAAAAAGCATCCTCATCTCTCGGACTAAAGTTGGCAACTAATGTAGTTGAATTTTCTAGCGAATCAGGAGAAGTAAAAGCAATTATAGCTAACAAATGGATTTTGAGAGAATTGGCCAGACCGGATTTGAATCAGCAACCTTTATGCATTGAATATTTTTCTTTAGATGCAGTTGTTGAGTTGAAATCCGGTCTTATTCACTTATTTCCTTCTTTTCATGGTTTGCCAAGTGAAGATCCTCACAAGCACCTCAAGGAGTTTCATGTGGTGCGCTTTACTATGAAGCTCAAGGGAATTACTAAGGAGCAAATTAAATTAAGAGCTTTTCCATGTTCTTTAGCTGATAAAGCTAAGGATTGGCTCTATTATTTGACTTCTAGGTTGATTATTATTTGGAATGAGATGAAGAAACAATTTTTTGAGAAGTTTTTCCCTGCTTCGAGAGCTGCAAATATTTGGAAGGAGATATGGGGATCCAGTAATATAATAGAGAAACTTTGCATGAGTCTTGGAGAGGTTCAAATAGTTATTTGCTAGCTGCTCGCACTATTGAATTTCATATCAATTGCTTATCCAATATTTCTAGGATTGATTGTCTCCTATGGATAGAAAAATAATTGATGCCGCTAGTTGAGACGCACTGATGAACAAAACACATATCGAAACAAGGAATCTAATTTCGGCGATAGTTGCCAATGCATAACAATTTGGTAATATATAAGATTTTGTCCTCAAAAAAGTCAATGAGGTTTGTATTTCTTCTATTGACAAATGTTTAGATGTTCTAATTTCCATGATTGAAAAGCTGGCTATAGAGCCATTGCAACAAGCAAAAACTTGTGAAATTTGCTATACTCCGGGTCATCCAACTGACATGTGCCCCACACACTTCAAGATGATCCGAACGAACATGCCAATGCAATTAGAGGATTCCCAGGGTCATTGCAAAGGTGATATGATCCTTATTCAAATACATATAATCCAGAATTGAGGGATCATCCGAACTTTAGCTATACAGTAAGACCCCTTGGTTTCCAACAGTAGTAATTTTAGCCTAGGCTATGAATTCCATCACCACAGTGACAACCATCCTTCAAGCAAGTTATTTCTCTTGAAGAAATCATAAAATCATTAGCTACCAATACTCAATAATTCCAACAGAATACAAGGACTAGCATTCAAAACCTAGAGGGTCAAGTGGTCCAATTAGCATCTACAGTAAGCCAACAGGAATCTCAAGGTTTGGAGAAGTTGCCTTCACAAACTGTAATAAAATCGAAGTAAAAGAGTTGAAGAGTCAATCAACGTATTTACAAATGAAGTTGAAAAAGAATTTGAAAAAAAAAAGTTATGGCTCAACCTCAAAATTATCAACAGTCAGAGCCTAAAAGAAATTCCAACCATGGTGACACCTCATTTCCCATTCTCTAGCAGATTTGCAAAATCAAAGGACAAGGAGTAAGATTAAGAAATCCTAGAGACATTTTGAAAAGCTGAGTTAACTATTTCCCTTCTTGATGCAATTAGGCAAATACCTCGTTATACTAAATTTCTTAAGGATCCATTCACCAATAAGAGAAAGTAGAAGAGAAATGAGAAGGTTCACATAGGAGAAAATGTTTCGGCAATGCTACAAAAAAAGTTGCCACCCAAATTCAAGGGCCTAGGTATTTTAATCTTCCTTGTAAAATAGGAAATCTTAGGATTGAGAATACAATATTGGATTTGGGAGCTTTTATAAATGTTATGCCTCGTTCTATTTATGATTCATTAAATTTAAGACCATAAAAAGAAAAGAGTGTAATAACCTAACTTCCTGATAGATCTAATGCACATCCTAATAGAGTTTTACAGGATATCTTGTTTCAAGTTGCTAATTTAGTTTTTCTTGCAGATTTTTATGTTCTTGATATGGAAGAAGATAATTCTTCCAATTCAACTCCAATTTTGTAAGGAAGACCATTTGTGAAGACAACTAAGACAAAAATTGATGTGGTTACAGGAACTTTGACTACGGAATTCGATTGTGACGTTATAAGATTCAATATCCATGATACAATTAAATTTCTAATGAATCTCTATTAGTTTTTATTTTAGGTGTAGTTGACTCTTTAACCTAGCAAAACTTCGAATTAATTGATGAAAATGCATTGAAGGTCACTCTTACATGTAATCTTGATTGTAAGAACATTCAAGGAGTGTAAGGAAAGTTTAATTTTCCTCTAGAATTGCAAGACACTATTCTTGATTTAGATTCACTTCAACCAAGAAAGGTTGATGTGCCTTATATTGCTTTACTCTTGTCCCATTCAAAACTTTTGCCATCTATTATGTAGGCCCTACAGGTAGAATTAAAGCCAGTGTCCGACCACTTGAAGCATGCATTCTTAGGAGATAAAGAGATACTTCTAGTGATGATCTCATCCAAATTAAGTGCATTGGATGGAGAAAATTAATTAGGATGTTTAAAGATCATAAAGAAGCAATTGGATGGATAGTGGCAAATATCAAGTGAATTAGTCCAGCCACATACATGCATAGGATCTTGTTGGAAGAATGTGCTAAACCTTCTAGAGAAGCACAACGTAGACTAAATGCATCCCTGATGGAGGTAGTTAAGAAAGCAGTTCTAAAACTTCTTGATGCCAATCTCGGATAGTAAGTGAGTAAGTCCCTTACAAATGCAATGACTTCAGAAAATTAAATGTAATGACTCACAAGGACCATTTTTTACTACTTTTTATTGACCAAATGTTTGAAAGGTTAGTGGAAAAATCTCAGTACTTTTGTCTTGATGGTTTCGTAGGCTTCACCAAACCCCAGTTGCAAAAGAAGATCAAGACAAAAAGATTTTCACTTGCCCTTTTGCTACGTTTGCATCCGAAGGATGCCGTTCGGTCTTTCTAATACCCCGACCACATTTCAAAGGTGCATGTTTAGCATATTTTCTGATTATGTAGAGAACATTATAGAAGTTTTTGTGGATGATTTCACTGTCTATGGTAATTCTTCTGATTTATGTATAGTTTACCTCTCTAAAGCTCTTAAGAGATGCATTGAGACAAATATTATCTTAAATTATGAGAAATTTCATTTCATGGTAGATCCAGGCATTATTTTAGGGTATGTGGAATTTTCTAGAGGAATTGAAGTTGATAAGGTCATGGTAGAAGTTGTTAAGTGTTTACCTTAACCCACAAGTATGAAGGAAGTTCGCTCTTTTCTTAGCCATGCAGGTTTCTACCGACGCTTTATTAAGGATTTTTTAAAGATTGCTCAACCCCTTTGCAAATTGCTCTAAAATGATGTAATCTTCAACTTTGATGAGACTTGCAATGCTGCTTTTGACAAAACTTAGGGAATTATTGACATCAGTACTAGTTGTCCAATCACTAAATTGGAATCTTCATTTTGAAATCATGTGTGATGCGAGCAACTACGCTATTAGTGCTGTTCTTGGGCAAAGAGATAGGAGAGTCACCTATGTCATATACTATGCATCAAGAACACTAGACAATACTTAGTACAATTACTCCACAATGGAAAAAGAGCTTATAGCTGTAGTTTTTGTTTTAGAAAAATTCCGTTCATATTTATTTGGTACTAAATTGATTGTCTATTTTGATCATGGAGCATTAAAGTACCTACTTACTAAGAAGGAAGCAAGGCCAAAACTTATCCGATGGATGCTCTTATTGCAAGAGTTTGATTTGGAGATTTGAGATAGGAAGGGTGCTGAAAATCTAGTTGCAGACCATCTCAATTGTTTGGTCACAAGAGCCAAATCCCTGCAAGACAATTTTCCAGATAAGCTTATATTTAATGTTCATAACCAATTTATTCATAAGCGTGTGAATTTACCCTTGCATCAATGATTAGTTAATTGAACCAGAGTGAAAATTAATCCTTTGACTAGAGCTTAGATTTTTATTGATTTCGTTTAATTTAATTTTGCACTTCTAACTTTTCTTAAATTAAATTTTCTTTAGATTAATTATTACCAACCCTCGTTTTAATTTTTGTCTGGTTAATAAATAAATAAATCCTTTAGTCCTTGTGGAGACTACCCTACTCACCATTATATTTTAGTTTACTTTTTCTGGGATAAGAATTTTATTTTTGTTGGTCTGACACCTAACAATATGATTGACCTATATATTTATCAAGAGAAATTACCGAAAAGTTTTTTGGTTTTCAGTCTTTTGCACAAGTCCTACTGGTGAAATAAAATCTAGTCCACATTTAAATCAGAAAATCGATTTATAAACCAGTTTGCCATAATCGACCGATTTTAGACCGAAACAATGATATGGCTTAGTTGCATGTCTTTGTTTATTGAAAGTTAACTTGGGCTAATTGATTGAACTTTTGGTCCACAAACTATTGATATATAAATTTTTGGATCAATACCACCACACTTAACACCCACGGGTCACAACCATATGTACTCTTTGGGCTAACTTAGAAATTTTTTCTTGTTCTAAAATCTAGCACGACTGATAAGGACAACACCGTGTAAATTGCGAGTTTCTTTGTTCAACTCTCAAAGCCTTTTTTTAATTTTTGAATAATCTATGGACATCTAATTCGTAATTTTTTGATAGTTTTAGCATTTGTGACAAATAATTAATTCAATTGTAATAACAATTTTTGGATTATATCACGGGAATATATAATTTAATTTGAACAAATCCTCGTAGTGTGTTTGGTGGTTAGAATTGGTGGCTATTCTAGTTTTTTATGCTAACGAAAGATTGAATCTTAAGATCGTATCTAGGGTTATTTTTTAATTAGGAAAATTATTAACGTTCATACTTTAGTTATTGATATAGTAAGGAAGGCAAGTTATTAGATAGTATTGACAAACATAACCAATTTATTCATAAGCGTGTGAATTTAACCTTGCACCAATGATTAGTTAATTGAATCATAGTGGAATTTAATCCTTTAACTGGAGCTTAGAGTTTTATTGATTTCGTTTAACTTAATTTTGCACTTCTAATTATTCTTAAGTTAAATTTTCTTTAGATTAGCTATTACCAACCCCCTTTTAGTTTTTGTTTGGTTAAAAATAAAAGAAATAAATCCTCTAGTTCCTATAAATACGACCCTACTTACTATTATATTTTAATTTATTTTTTCTAAAATAAGAATTTTATTTTTGCTGATTTGATATCCGACAATATGATTGACCTATATATTTATCAAGAGAAATTACCTAAAAGTCTTTTGGTTTTCAATCTTTTGCACAAGTCCTGGCAAAAACAAAAGTTAGTCCACATCTAAATCAGAAAATCGATTTATATATCAGTTTGATGTAATCGACCGATTTTAGACCGAAACTGTGGTATGGCTTAGTTGTGTATCTTTGTTTATAGGAAGTTAACTTGGGCTATTGATTCAACTTTTGGTCCACAATGATTTTGAAATTTAAATTTTTTTATCAATGCCACAGTTAACACCCACGGGTTACAAACGTATGTACTCTTTGGGCTAACTTAGAAATTTTTTTCTTGTTCTAAAATCCAACTCAACTGCTAAGGACAACACCGAGTAAATTGCGAGTTTTTTTGTTCAACTCTCAAAGCCTTTTCTCTTTTTTTCCTCCCATTGTACGACTAGAGTCCCCCGAAATGCAAAGAAATTTGTGCTGACCTGTGGTTTCATCAATTGTTATTTTGCTAAAACTGTCATAAAAATTGAATAGCTAAGATGTGAAAATTACAAAATGAAAGGCAGTTCAACGCTAAACAATCAACACGAAATGTCAAACTACTACGGTTTAATTGGCTTTTTTCTCCAATTAGATCAAAGTTTGTGCAATCGTGTCTCAAGTTCTAAAAGGGTTTTCATGACTTGCACAAGATAAACATTCCACGGGCTTGATAAGTCACAAGTAATTATAGTTGGCTACTTTTGCCACTGTGATACTGCATTATTCTAATTATTAAAGATTTCTAAGAAAAAGTAGAAAAGCATGGAACTTAAATAATGATACCAAATCTCAAGAGAGATCCACGGTACATCGCTAACCAAATCTCAAGAGAGATCCTCGTAACATTTGCCATTCTAAACTCATTCAGTAGCAAGTTATCATGGTTTGGTAATTTCACAAACTCATGTTGTCTTAAGAAACTAATCTAAGTTCAAGGCCTATTTGAACATTTATGATCATAAACTGCAGAAATTTTCTATTGTGCATTCATATTTTGAAAGTGTCATACAAACTGTCACGCTCCAAATTCAAGATCCATAGACCAGATTTAACACGCTGTACTCATGGGATCATGCTCCATAAATACAATGCATCATGAAAATATCTACATTGCTCCAAATGGTTCGCAGCAGAAGTACACATTCGTGTAACTTAAAATTCATCTTAATTTTTGCTAAAACTCAATTATTGATTTACAATCTCATCTCTTGGTAGGCTCAATATAATCATAACGACATCGTCTAAAAAAAAATTAAATATTGTTTTGTGTGCGACAAGTCGCTCAACAAGCAGACTCCTCATCCATTTCCGGTCAAGAAAATAGTACATACACGTATGCAGTTTGATAATTCTTTGCACACAAGTCACATATATGTACCCATTCATTTCTTGCAGTATAAATCATTTCATAATGCATGTATAGTCATAACGTATATCGTTTAAAAATGGGAGTGAGTGGCAGCAAAAATTATGAGCAAAACATGTCACATCGTGTTCATGTTTGTACATTTGTCGTGACCGTGGTCACGGACGTCATATTCGTCACACAAAATCATCTTAAAATCATAGGATATGGCACCAACACTTCGGTACATGGTTTCATTTTGTACGAATTATTCAGCCTAGCGCATCAATCCTACTAGGTAGGCAAGTCGCATGAGTAGCTTTCTTTATCCTTACTTGGCATACACTTTTGTATAATGTAAGTTCATGTTGCCAGGAATATGGCTGCAACTGATTATCTCATGACCATTAGAGTCTGATATTATCTTACTCCAAAGTGTATGCTTTTATCTGTAGATTTAATATCAAGATTTAAAAGGGGATAATAAGATTAGGGTTAATAACACTTTACCTCCCTGAACTTAGGGGTTAGTCACACTTTACCCCCCTCAACTTTAAATATATACACTTTGCCCCCCTCCCAAAGACTTGTCAAAGTTGAAAGTTAAAAAAAAAGTGTGTTATGACATTATTGCCCTTTTATTCATGAAATTATTTATAACTTAATGTCATTTCCTTTTATTTCTAAAAGATTTATATGTTATTTATTGTATTAATTATATAAAAATATCAAACTAAAAAAAATTAAAAAAGATAATATTTAGTTTTTAACCTTGAAATTTTCGTCTTGATTTAATATTTAATACTATGTATGTTTTGTTTATTTATTAGACTTTACGTCAAACAAAACTAATAAATAACACAACATTAAAAATAAATTCAACTGTCAAAATTTATCTTAAAAAGGTACCAAGCTCATTTATTTGAATTAATTTTTTATCAATTTAATTTATTTAAACCTTTAGACTAATATCATAATCATTTATATATTTATCAAATTAGTCTAATATGAAATTCTTAAGGGTAAAATACCCTATATCCCCTGTGGTTTTATGATAAACCACGTAAACCCCTTATGGTTTAAAAAGCCATATATTACCCACTGTGGTTTAGATTAAAGTGTCAAACTAACAGAAATTCCTTTTCATAACGAAACGTAGGTAAAATGTCCAAATTACTCCAGTGATTAACTATTTTGTCTTTGTGTGTGCATGTATATTTTTTCAAAAAATATACACTTTACCCCCTATTGTTTTCAAAATGAACCACATAACTCCCTTATGGTTCTAAACGCTATACATCACACCATGGTAATTTTTAATACTTGTATGGGGTAATTTGGACATTTTATCCACGGACCGTTATTGAAGGGAATTTCCATTAATTAGACACTTTAACAACAACCAAAGGGGGGTGATGTATAGCTTTTGAAACCATAAAGGGGGTGGTTTATTAGAAAACTATAAGGGGTAAATGGTAATTAACCCAATTCTTAATTAAAGAATATTTTAAGAAAAAAAGAAAAGTAAGCAATTGTACAACACTAGGGCCAAAAAAAAAAAGTCAAACAAAAAAATAATGTTTAGTCCAAAAGAATAAATAAGAAGAAATTCTTTAATTAAGAATTTCATATTGGACTAATTTGATAAGTATAAAAATGATAATGATATTAGTCTAAAAGTTAAAATAATTAAAATGATAAAAAATTACTTTAAATAAATGAGTTAGGTATTACCCTTTCATATAAATTTTGGAATTTATTTTTAATGTTGTGTTATTTATCAATTTTGTTTAACTTAACGTAATAAATTAATATATATATATAAGTAAATATTAATCCAAGCGAAAAATTTGACGGATATAAATTAAATATTAACTTTCTTTAATTTTTTTAGTTTGATATATTTATATAATTAATACGATGGAGAAAATATAGATCTTTTAGAAATGAAAGGAAATAATATTAAGTTATAAACATGTTCATTAATAAAAGGGTAATAATGTCATAACACTCACTTTTTTTTTTAATTTCTAACTTTGACTAGTCGTTGTGGGGCAAAGTGTATGTATTTAAAGTTGAAGGGGGTAAAGTGTGACTACCCCTAAGTTTAGGGGGGCAAAGTGTTATTAACCCGTAAGATTATAATGACGAAGAAACTTAAGAATATTCTTATATTTTTCCTCTTTCTTTTCCTTCTTCTTCTCCGCTTCTTCTCCTTTCTACTGCGTTACACTCTCTCTTTCTCTCACTTTCTCTATACCTGGTCATTGATGAAAAAACCAAAACAAAAAGATGTATAGTATTGTGAGAGTTAATCAACGGCTAGTATACAGTAGTATTATCTTATTCCCAGCCCAGTTAAGCTAGTAGATGTTAAGGTAGAGTAAACCTCTTAGGATATGTGAGAAATCCAATGGGCAGTATACCACTGAGGAATAAAGAGATATTAGGTAAAATATAATCGTGAGTTATATATATATATATATATATATTCAAAATACAACCCCAATCCTAAGAGATTATTGTTACGATTTAGGTATTTATTGCATCGAGAAAGTCTTGTAAATTTGGTTCTGTACCACTGCACTCCTATCTTCCTTTTGTTGACAAAACACCAAGTTGCACGGAGCTTGGTCGCAACAATCTCGCCACAAAATAGCAAGTTGAAGATTTATTCTCACCATACTAGTTGATTAATCTTTTGAGTGGCTATACGAAGATCCACGGGTGATTTTACTGGCAACTAAAGTTAAATTAATATTCAGGCAACATGATTATGGAAGACACATGATTCTAGTACTTGTGTTCAAATATTGTCGAGTTGAAATAGACCCTATATATTATCACTTGTTTCCTTGCTATCAATTCCTTTATTTATCTGATTATTGCTTGCAATCTTGCAAATTGGACTCATAGCATGTTTTTATTTTAAACCCGTCTACACCAATTTTCAACAGTGTGTTGAGAAATTCATCTTAAAATTTGAGTATTGTTATTGACACAATTCTTGAACATGTTTTACAAAACATGAATTTTGGGACTTTAGAAGACTAAATTAGATCTGTTTGATGTTATAACTGAAAGTTGGAGATAACTTCTACTGGTTGATCCTTAAGCAATGGTAAAAGCTATACAGGTGGTAAAGTATGGTTTGTTGGGTGTGCCAATGTCGCAGTCGGTAAGTCCTCAAACATGCTTTCTTGATTTAATTTACAGTTTCACAATACAAATATGGGTACCAAACATTTTAATTTAGAGTTTCTTTTCATCAACAAAATCTTAAAATGTACTTTCTTTCTGCAGGAAAAAACCAAGAAATTGAGATAAATACTATTATGATGGCGAAATCAATTTGTTTGCTGTATCTTTTCGGGTCCATCAACTCAGAATATTTCTTTTTTTTCCCCCCCAGCATGAATTCTCCCAATTTGTCCATCATCCTTCATGACATCATTCTCATATATAGATTCTTTGTCTAAGGAATATGTGGACAACAATTTTCAATGGTGCAATTTACAGCCCTAAAATCTAATGTCTTCTGTCCCATAATTGTATGTATCTAGCTATGATCATAGCCCCATAGAAATTTGCAACCGGGTACAAAAAAAGAGCAGCAGGAAGACAAGAAAATGTACATGTAATCGATTACATGCTTATAGTGCAAACCAAGGTCCAACAAGTCAAAATGTGGTGGTGTCTCATCCCATGCAGTCATTCATGAAAATGGGGAATGCGCCCTATAAATTAGTGTTGAGGACAAACATCAAAGCTAGAATAGGTCATATCTCCCTTTGTGTGCTACACCTAACATTCCAAAATTTTTGGCCTGTCCCTTTGGTATTTTGTTTGCTACACAGGTAAACACTTGAGAATTCTAGGCCACCTACAAGTCTGCCGTGATTGTTGGAAGAGGAAATTCTCGTGTCATATAATAGTAGCTAGCTTGTAACATGATTCACTGTTCTGTCTCCTTCTTCTTCTTTCTTTTTTTTTTTAATTTTTTATATAATTTTATATTATTATCATTTTTTTTGGGCGGTTCATGGGAACAGAATTCGCTGTTATAATGTCATTAGGCACCATGAATATAAATGCACTTTGATAGACGAAGGATTTTCATATCGACCAGTTAATGTAAGATACACAATACTGCATTATAATACATTCTAAGTAAAGTCGTGACACGTAATATTTTTCAAAAGAAACTTATCTGTATTGATTCTGAGTCAAGATCCTCTTTACACCCTCTAACTTATATCAGATTTTCATTTTATACCCTAAACTTCAATTTTGAATAGACTGCATTCTAAATTATTCAAAACATAATAAAACTAGACAGTTTCCCAAATAAATGTTTATGGACTTGCACAAAAAAATATACTACGCCATGAAGTGTAAAATAAGTAGTAATAAACAGTTATTAACTTGTGCAAAAGCAAGTTTATTAGGTACATTATAAAAATATGGAAAAACTATAATTAAAAGTACTATACAATGGTCTAGTTGATACTGATGCTTCTTATCACCATGAAAGTCTTTCCAAAAAAAAAAAAGTTTTAAAATAATATATGAAAACAGCCAACAATCACATGAAATAAGGAATGGTTGTCTTTTTTGAGAGAGAGAGAGAGAGAGAGATAGATCTTCACAAGGATGACTAGATTCTCAATGAAAAAAATCTAACGATGGTTAGAATGCATTAATCATTAGTTAAGGCTAGAGAAAAGGAATAAACTAAGGGAAATAATGTTCACCTCTTTTTTTTCCCCTGTTAAATCACTGCGTCCTCAGTAATCGGCAAGTGGAGGAATCGCTAGGGATCGTGGTCAATTTTAATTTATTTTCATAGGGAGTATCATTGTCCAGCTCAAGATTTATTGTATGATGTCCACACAAATCATTGGCCTGTAATTCAAGAGGTTTTTAAATCAGGTTATGTTCTGAATTGGATAAAAAGTTGCCTTGTGAAGTCGTCAGCATGTATGCAAGATTCCACAGAAGATATATGATCTTCTCAAAAAGAATACTACTAAAGTTGGCTGTGGAAGATTTTTCTTTTTTTGGTTGTGATTTTTGTGTCTTTATTAGTTTACATGAAGTAAATTCCTGAATGAGAGGACTTTAAGAAATAAACGACATGGAAAAGGTTGGTGATAACACACACATTCAACATGTACACTACCTAATCTAAAGACATGCTAACCCATGCTACTACAATTTGCTAAACCATCACTGATCGAATTCACTATATTATATGAACAACTCCAATCCAAAGTTAACTGAAGTATTTTGTAGATAGACTATCAATCTCCCATTGCATGCTATTGTCACCATTACAAATTACTATCAACTAATTATTGCTACTGAATCCATTTCAACTCGAACATTAGTTAAACTGTTCAAGACATAGTTGAATACAATTTTTCAAAAAAAAAAAAGAAAAGAATACAGGTCAATGTTGAAGAAAAATAAGAACTAGGAAAAAAGTTGAGGACATTTTTCTTGCCTTTATTAATTCTATACCAGTCAACAATCAACGGATACAAGAATTTGGCCTTGTCCTATATGGATACTCATCATGGATATGATCTCAGAGAAGAGATTTGATGAATAATTTTGGGAAAGTGGGATGCTTGGTGTACCACATACATGTTGTGCCATTCCCACAAATCGCGCATTGTCGAGATGTGTGTGTGTGTCTATATACATATATATAAATATATATATAGACACACACACACATATATATCCAAGAAAAAAAAGAAAAGCTTTTCTGTTTTTGATAAATGCTTGTAAATTCCTTTTCTAAAATGGTTTTTCGGTGTAATTACCCGCCAAAATTTACTGCAAATATTTAGTTTTTTTCTTGTTTTGTTGTTTTGGCCTGAGGCTGTTTGGGGGGTTGATGGGAAAAAAAAGAACGTCGGTAGTTGTTTTCTTTTTTTCCTCACTTTTGGGTAACAGAACAGGGATTGAAATCTATGTGAAACACACAAATCGCAACATTCACTCAATCTTTGGAATATATATTTACGTAATGGAATCCAACGATGAAGACAGGCATAAGAGGAGGTTCTTGATTGAGAAATTAATCGTATTGATTTAGCTAATTGTTATATCCAGTGTTCTAATATAATACAAAAATTTTGTACATGCGTGGATAAGCATCTTCTTTTTTAGTCTTGTCAAAAAAATTTTTTTTTTGTAACTTTAAATAAGTTTTAATTTTGTTTCAATTGACAGTCATATCGAGGTGCTTTTATTTACTTTTTGACTTATTTTAAATATACAATTCGAATAGCATTACTCAAAAAGAATTCGAATAGCATCTCTTGAAGTGCTTTCAATAGCAAATCTGGATTTTTCACAGTTTTAAAACGAAAAATACTTTCAATTTATCGAACAACTTTTTCAAGAATTCCTTAAGCTTAAGCAATTTCAACAAAATTGAAAATAACGAGAATTAGCACAAGAATTCTCGCCCTTTTTTCCCTCTTATTCTCATGGTCATAGTTGTCCCTATACTTTTCTGGGATCAAAGATCAAAAACTTGTTTTGACAATTATTTGTAGTACTTTATGTACATACGAACCAATGACGAAAGCATTTAATAAGAATTTAGGAATCTATTGTAACAAACGAATCTCAATTGGAAGCCCTAAATCCAGAAAATAAAAAGCAAACAGAAATGAATCTTTCTTCCATTTTCACCTTATCCTTAATGTGTCTCATCATGGGAGGGAGTATCGCACAATCAATTCTAGCTTTATGCTTTTCTCTTGGCACACAAATGTTGTTCCTTAAATAACATTCATACTAGTGGATTTTGCTTTTACATATTTTTCCCCACTCAATTTTGGAAATTAATATTTATTAGTAATTCCTAGAATCCATTATGGATAATACTACAAGGAGGTGTCATTTTCCTGGATGCCAAACTACAGCTAAGGATAAAATTAAGATTTTTAAGCCATGCCACTTATAGAATCTTTCGGCAAATAATTCCTTAGTGACTTTTACCCAAGGATCACTCACTCAAAGAAAATGCTAACTCCAATTATGCATGTCATTAAACTTTTATGTAGCAAACCATAAGTATTATTTGGATTTGTCTAGCTAGTGTTCGGGCCGCAAATTGGATAGAATACCAATTGTTAATTCTTTAGAAAAATGAAAGTAAATTAGATATTTGACTAAATGTAAGGGAACAACAAACATAGGTGTGTAGGTTAGGTGGTAAGTTGCATATATTAAAATGAAGTTATGTGCTTTAACGAATGCTTTGAGATACTCAAAAAAAAAAAAAAAAAATTTCCTTTTTATATTTACAAGACATCTTATCTTATACTGACATGAGAGCCTGCTTAACTATAAATTAAAATGACCTTCTAAATTTGAAGCATCCATCCAATTATGATGAGAAACGAGAAACTGTGTTTGGTATATAAGTTTAGACCATGTACCAAAAGTTCGAACAATAATTTCACTTCGAATTCTAAAACTTTCAGACAAAATTATTCAAAACCTAAAGGAAAGGCTTAGAGGGTCAATTGAAGAGTTCGGAAGAAATACGCAGATCGTATGAGAATGGCACGTAATCAAGCCCTCTTTGGGATATACTAAAGTTCTTCTAGGCTGGCTACCAATACAGAATTCGGGTTCACCGCTGATGATTAAAGGGTAAACCCCTCAGCCGCCGCTGGATTCACCATCATGGATGACTGGGGTAAAGAATTTGGACAATGATCAACAAACAAAGCTGTCCCCATCACCTTTGACAAATTATTGAATTTATCGGTATATACGCATACATACTTACATACACATACACAAATATATGTGCTTACATATATATAGATATATATATATATATATATATGTTCATATATATGTATGTACATATATATATATATATATATGTATTGAAGAAATTATGGTACAGTAAACTCTGATCAATCTTCATTGATATTTGCTTTGATATTTATACACAAGTAGTGAGCCTTTGCTCTTGTGTAGAACTCTATTCAAATTACAAAACAATAACAGAAAGATAAACACAATCAGTTTAAAAAGTTAACAAAAAAAACTACTGCTATATCTTCAAGTTGGCAAAGTATTAGCAGCAGATATTGGTGTATCAGCAGTATCAGCAGCAGATATTGGTGAAGATACTTGCTTAACATCCCCCCCTCGATCTGGCATGGGAAGAAGACTGAACGTGTAGATTGGTACGAAAATCGTGAAATGAAGCTTTAGCTAAAGGCTTGGTGAAAATGTCTGAGGGTTGTGAAGCTGATGGAATATATCTAGTTACCAATTGATGAACAGCCACTTTTTCACGGACAAAGTAATAATCCAAAGAAATATGCTTGGAGCGAGAATGAAACATAGGATTGATTGTCATGTGAAGAGCACTTAAATTGTCGCAAAACAGATGTGGAGGCTTAAGAAGGGGAATCCTTAGATCACGAAGGAGATAGGTAATCCAAGTTAGTTCAGCAGTAGCAGTTGACATAGAGCGATGTTCTGCTTCAGAACTTGAGCGAGAAATAGTAGGTTGTTTCTTTGAACTCCAAGAAATATAATTAGCTCCAAGAAAGACACAAAAACCACTGGTACTGCGACGAATGAAGGGACAGCCTGCCCAATTAGCATCACTAATGCATAAAGAGAAAGGAAGCTGCAAGAAAGATTATGAATTCCAAAATCAGAAGTACCCTTTAAATAGCGAAGGATTCGTTTAACAGCTTTAAGATTTGCCAAGGTTGGAGATGAAAAATGTTGACAAACTTGATTGACAACATGAGTGATATCAGGACGAGTAAACGTTAAATATTGAAGAGCACCTACAATGCTACGATAAGAAAAGGCATCAACAATAGTATAATCTGTTGCATGAGATGTAGATTTAATTACTTCTGGTGTTGCAGATGATGAACAGTCAAGCATTTTTGTTCGTACCAAAAGATCATGGGTATACTTTTGTTGACTTTAAAAGACACTTGCAGAAGAGTTGTTGATTTCTATACCAAGAAAATAATGAAGTAACCCCAATTCCTTGATTGCAAATGCAGTTCCAAGTTGATTGATTAAGCTTTGAATAAAGGATGAATTATTGCCCGCTACCAAAACATCATCCACATAAACAAGAAGGACAACAGTAATTTCAGAGGTATGAAAAGTGAATAAAGATGGATTTGCCTTACTACAACAAAAACCAATGTGAAGAAGAAATTGAGATAAACAATCAAACCATGCATGAGGTGCTTGTTTTAGTCCATAAAGTGATTTCTTGAGCAGGCAAACATGATTTGGCAACTGTGAATCAACAAATCTTGGAGGTTGCTCCATATAGACTGTTTCCTTTAAGAATTCATGTAAAAAGGCATTTTTGACGTCCAATTGCCTTAATGTCCATCCATGAGAAACAGCTAAAGCAATGACTAATCGTATAGTGGTTGGTTTTACCACAGGACTAAAAGTATCATCGAAGTCAACTCGAGAAACCTGAGTGAAACCACGAGCAACAAGCAGGGCTTTGAATCGGTCAATTGAACCATCTTCTTTTGTTTTAATCCGAAACACCCATTTTGAGCCAACAACATTAGTATTTGTTGGGCGAGGTACCAATTCCCAAGTATCATTATCATGAAGAGCTGTAAGTTCTTCTTTCATTGCATCAACCCAACGAGGATCCTGAAGGGTAGATTTGAGAGTTTTTGGCTCAACAAAGGTAGAAGAAAAGGCACAAGCAACAGTTGCATAATCCTTTAAATAAGCTGGGGGTGACGATCACGTGATGGCCTAGACAAAGCAATTGACAACGGTGTTGTTTGCATGTCATAGGAAGAAGATTCATCAACAATGCTATCAATGGAAGATGCAGCAACAGATGACGGTGCTATTTGCATGTCATGGGAAGAAGATTCATTAGCAATGCTATCTATGGAAGGTGCAGCAGCAGATATTTTTGTAGGAGCAAGGTTATTGTTTGAGCCCGAGCTATCATTTTCACTAGAAGAAAAGGAACCATTGTAGATAGTTTGTGAAGGAACATCATAAGAATTACAACATCCTGAATGTAAACATGGTACATCATTTTCTTGAAGAGAAGTAGAAGGGAGCTTAGAAGAAGCACCATAAAACCATTCATCTGTAGAAGGATACTCTACAAAATCAAAGTTTGATTCAGAGACTTGCGGTGGTATAGGCTTGCAAGGAAATACTTCTTCATTAAAAACAACATGCCAAGATATATAAACTCGTCTTGTATGAGGCTCTAAGCAACGATAGCCCTTATGTGAAGGACTATAACCTAGAAAAATACAAGGATAAGTCTTCTTAGAGAATTTTGAGTTGCCATGATATCGAAGGGAAGGAAAACATTGACACCCAAACACTCGTAAGCCACTATAATCTGGATGTCTATGATGAATCTTGTAATAAGGTGCTGCATTGTTCAAAACTGAAGATGGAAGACGGTTAATCAAATAGACAGATGTAGAGAAAGCTTCTACCCATAAGGCTAAAGGTAAATTGGCATGAAAAAGCATGGTTAAACCTGTTTCTACCACATGGCGATGCTTTCGTTCAGCTACTCCATTCTGTTCAGGAGTATTTGGACAAGATACTTGAAGAGCAATTCCACAGGTTGACAGATGATTTTGAAAAGCTATAGAACTAAATTCACCCCCACCATCACATTGAAAAACCTTGATTTTTCGATCAAGTTGATTCTCAACAAGCCTTTGAAACTTCACAAAGCAGTCATAGAAGTCTGATTTTTTCTTAAAGGATACAGCCATGTGAAACGAGAGAAATCATCAACGAAAATAGCATAATGCCGAAAGGATTGATTGGATGCAATGGGTGCTGGACCCCATAAATCACAATGGATTTTATCTAAAGGAAAAGCAGAAGCTTTATTTGCCTTATTAAAAGGTAATTTACAACTTTTACCCATCTGACAGCTAATACAAATGCTTGGTTTAGAAGCCCAAATGACTAACATCTATTTTATCCTTCAACAAAGAAAGTATCTTGCTATGAGGATGACCAAGCCAGTAGATGCCAAATAGAAGAAGTTGTGCTAGCTATTTCTGATAGCACTGAGAGCTTCATGCAAAACACCATCTAAGGCATAGAGCTTGCCTTTTTTATGGCCGTGGGCGATGATCCTCTTGTTTTGATCCTTTATGACAAAACCAGATCCAGTAAATTCAAAGGATACATTGATGATCAGATGCAAATTTTGCCAATAGAAAGCAAATTCTTGGTTAGTTCAGGAACAACAAGAACATCATTAAGCTTCAAGCTTCTAGTATTTGTAGAAACTGAGAGCATTACCAACATGAGAAATAGAAAGACCAGTTCCATCTCCAACATATATCTTATCATCTCCCTTATATGTTGTTTTTGAAAGTAACTTACCTTCATCATTTATCATGTGAGCTGTTGAAATAGTGTCAGCATAAAGATAAGGATTAGTTATTGGCAACATTAAGGGCAGCAAGAGCTTGAGGAACATCTTACAAATTGATATGAATAAGTCAAACCTATACTGAGCAATCAAGAGCAAGATGGTTAGCCTTCTCACAAATTTGACAAGTGAGTTTGTTACCTAGAAGATGCAACAACATTTTTGGCATACGGCTTTGATTGATTATCAGCTTTGAAGCTCCTCTTCCACCATTTGATGAAGATGTAATAACATGGACATCATGTGAATAATTATTGTTATTTGGAGTTCTAGATTGACCACCAGAATGAAACCTCGTCCTTTAGAATTAAAACTTCCACGAACACTTCCTCAATGACGACCTCTTCCCTTTGTGAGAAAAAGACTTGAGTTTGATCAAGGAAAGTGTTTGTCTTCACTTCGTTGTGTTGAAATAGTTTGTTCAAGGCCTTGAAGTGCCATCTACAAACTGATTAAAAGATGGATATGGAGGTTTGGTAAGCATAGCTGTTCTGAAATTCATGTAATCTCCACCAAGACCATGTGCAAATTGAAAAACTTTATCTAAATCTGAAACTGGCTTTTTAATTGCAGCCAGATTGTCACAAATGGACTTGAACTCTCTGAGATATTCCTCAAGAGAACGAGACCCTTTCTTGATCCCCATTAACATATTTTTGAGATTTCCTTCTTTCTCTATTGTGTGAGGTAGAAGTTGTTGATCAAGAGAAGACCATATCTGATAAGCATGTAGTCTTCTTCAAAAACCATACTGATAATCTCTTCTTTCATCGTTCCGAGAAGCCAAGATGTGAGAAGACCATCATTGACTATCCAAGTATGATAGTCAGAATTGTCGATCTCCTCTCCTTCAGTGTCTTTTATTTTCTCTTCAGGTTTATCACTCGATGAGACATGGTGATAAATTCCAAGGCTCCGAATTCAAAGGGATAACCTGCGAACGCCACAAGAGGTAGTTGGTAAGACTCAATTGGATTGACACTAAGCTGGAACATTGATGAAACTGTTGTATTGTCAGTTCAGGTTCTTTTGTCATTGCGACAAGAGAAATGAACAATAACAAAATAGGAGGAAGAAAATTAAGTATTGATTAAAGTTGGAAGAGGGTTGTGGCTTAACGAGTTTAAAGATACCATGAAGAAATTATGGTGCAGTAAACTCTGATCAATCTTCATTGATATTTGCTTTGATATTTATACACAAGTAGTGAGCCTTTGCTCTTGTGTAGAACTCTATTCAAAATACAAATAATAACAGAAAGATAAACACAATCAATTTAAAAAGTTAACAAAACAAACTACTGCTATATCTTCAAGTTGGCAAAGTATCAATAGCAGATATTGGTGTATCAGCAGTAGATATTGGTGAAGATACTTGCTTAACATGTATATGTACATATATATATATGTATAAACATATATATATATGTGTGTGTGTGTGTGTGTGTATACACAAACACACAGAGATATATATGTGTCTATATATATATATTGTGGAAAGGCAAACCCCTCAGCCACCGCTGGTCTTACCATCATGGATGACTGCGGTAAAGAATTTGGACAATGATCAACAGACCTAGCTGCCCCTATCATCTTTTACGAATTATTGAATTTATTGATTGCATGCGCGCATACACAACACACATATATTTTAAAAATAACTAAACTAGTTCAAAAAAATAAAAAGAAATTAAAGATAACTTTAGATATATTTTATATTAAATAGCAAAATTGGATGCATCGATTGGACTTAATATTTGCTCATCTTGACCCCTTGAAGAATTTTTTTTTTTTTTTTTTTTGCTTTTTTGGATGACATTGTCGTAAGACACGTGTCCTCATGTCATTTTGCCGCGTGGGAGAGTTTCATTCGCAATATGAGAGATGGCCCCTTCAATCTTTTATAGTATAAAACTAAGAAAAAGGAATTATTCTTCACATATTCTGACATTTTAATCGATCACTTTCTCCCTTTCTGTGGCACTCCAGATCATTCAATCAGTGCAATAATAGTAAGATCAACTCAAATATGGGATGAGAATAATAAAGGTGGTGCTACAGCCATCTGAAAAGTTTTTTATAAAGTAATCATTGTCGAGGGAGAATATCTTCCCCCTTTTGATTTGGTTTCCCACCTTTTATTAATTTTTTCTTCAGCAAACATCCTCTTTTTTCCGAGATTTTGCCCAAATCAGAAACTTTTCCTTAAGGGAGAAGTGTTCTTTATGCTGCATGATGACGTCCTTTCATTCAACATCTTAAACAGTGAAGATAAACTTGTATTACATGTGCAAAATTGTAGGTTCAATTAAAAATTTCTACATCATCATCGATCCCAGTCTACGGGATATATGTAGCGCTTTAGAGTTTCAATTTGCATTGCATTTTCAGTAGAGTTGTAAATATTACAATGTCACTTTTTAATTTTTCTTTTGATAAATTGAAAATCAGTGCAAGATTCTAAAAAAAAAAAAAATCTTTGTCCATTACTTCCATGCGAAAGTAGTTGAAGTCATGAGATTTTTTGTGCATCGCTAAATATGAGAGTAACAGAATATAAACACTATAAAACGAAGAAAAGTATTTGTATGTAGTTGATTTAAAATTGTGTTATACACATAGGTGACATTGGGACTAAATATAGCCATTGAACTGGCATCAAGGAGAATCGGATACCATCATGCCAAAATTTTGTTCCTTACACACAGATATATATATATATATGTGTGTGTGTGTGTGTGTATATATGTGTGTGTGTATGTATATTGTGGAAAGGCAAACCCCTCAGCCACCTCTAGTCTTACCATCATGGACGACTGCGGTAAAGAATTTGGACAATGATCAACAGACCTAGCTGCCCCATCATCTTTTACAAATTATTGAATTTATCGATTGCATGCGCACATACACAACACACATATATTTTAAAAATAACTAAACTAGTTCAAAAAAATAAAAAGAAATTAAAGATAACTTTAGATATATTTTATATTAAATAGCAAAATTGGATGCATCGGACTTAATATTTGCCCATCTTGACCCCTTGAAGAATTTTTTTTTTTTTTTTGCTTTTTTGGATGACATTGTCATAAGACACGTGTCCTCGTGTCATTTTGCCGCGTGGGAGAGTTTCATTCGCAATATGAGAGATGGCCCCTTCAATCTTGTATAGTATAAGACTTTTTTTTTTTTTTTTTGAAACAGTATAGTATAAGACTAAGAAAAAAGGAATTATTCTTCACATATTCTGACATTTTTATCGATCACTTTCTCCCTTTCTTTGGCACTCCAGATCATTCAATCAGTGCAATAACAGTAAGATCAACTCAAATATGGGATGAGAATAATAAAGGTGGTGCTACAGCATCTGAAAAGTTTTTAATAAAATAATCATTGTCGAGGGAGAATATCTTCCCCCTTTTGCTTTGGTTTCCCACCTTTTATTAATTTTTTCTTTCAGCAAACATCCTCTTTTTTCCGAGATTTTGCCCAAATCAGAAACTTTTCCTTAAGGGAGAAGTGTTCTTTATGCTGCATGATGACGTCCTTTCATTCAACATCTTAAACAGTGACGATAAACTTGTATTACATGTGCAAAATTGTAGGTTCAATTAAAAATTTCTACATCATCATCGATCCCAGTCTACGGGATATATGTAGCGCTTTAGAGTTTCAATTTGCATTGCATTTTCAGCGGAGTTGTAAATATTATTATGTCACTTTTTAATTTTTCTTTTGATAAATTGAAAATCAGTGCAAGATTTCATTAAAAAAAAAAAAAAAGAATCCTTGTCCATTACTTCCATGCGAAAGTAGTTGAAGTCATGAGATTTTTTGTGCATCGCTAAATATGAGAGTAACAGAATATAAACACTATAAAACGAAGAAAAGTATTTGTATGTAGTTGATTTAAAATCGTGTTACACACACACGTGACATTGGGACTAAATATAACCATTGAACTGGTCTCAAGGTGAATCGGATACCATCATGCCAAAATTTTGCTCCTTACCTTCGGCCATCGAGGGAATTTCCCCCAAGTTTAAGCATAGTCTCAGCTGAAATTCGCACAGTATATGACTAGACGGAATCTCCTAGAAAAATAAAAAGAGACAATCTTCTTTCCTTAGCCTGGATGACTGAGATAATTTTGTTTCTAAGCACTGTTAGACTATGAATAGCTAGTCAGAAACCCTCAAAATGACACGTATTCTGGACTTTTCGTATTGAATGATGTGCATACTTAGCATTTTTAAAAGTAATTGTTCCCATTAACAAAAGGGTTAATTACACTTTGCCCCCCTAAAAGTGGGGGTAACCAACACTTTGCCCCCCTGAATGCAAAGAACACACACTTTGCTCCTAAAATTTTGGCTTCGAATTTTTTTTATTACCTTCATTTTGTATAAATTGTTAAAAGACTAAATTGTCCTTATAAATACATGTCCATTGACAAATATACATACGCACTAAAACTTATTTGTTTTTTCAATTTTATCCCATGCATATTTATCATGTTCGTTTAATATGTAATACATATAATATTTTTATAAATATTTGTACATACACTTTAACTATAAAAATATAAAATATATCACGAATAATATTTCAATTTGTACAAAATTTCAAATTTGCATAATAGGAAAGAGATTTTTTTGCATTATATGCAAAACATTAAAGATTTATATCCTAATTTTTATACATGTATATATGTAAAACTAATAACATGATAAATTTTCTATTAATGTGATATCTCGTGCACAAAGAAAAGAGTTAAATTTGATATTACTGTAGCATAATATATTAGACATATTACATTCATTAAAGTTCTATCATCATATTGGATATATATATATATATATATATATATATATACACGTATACAAATTTGGATATAAATCTTTATTTTTTGTATATAATGTGAAAGATATGTTATTAATATTATGCAAATTTTAAAAATTTTCATAAATTAAAATATTATTCGCGAAGTATCTTACAACAAAAATTTTATATATTTTGTATGGTTAGTGAAATAGCATGTACATATATTTTTCAAAATATACATTTTTTAAAAATTATTCGTATAAACGCATATATGAAGATGATAAACATGCATGGAACAAAATAGGCAAAAGAATTTATTTTTAGTATCTATAGGCATATTTGTCAATGGACATGTATTTATAAGGGCAATTTGGTCTTTTAATAATTTATACAAAATGAAGGTAATAAAAAAAATTGAAAGCCAAAATTTTAGGTGCAAAGTGTAGGTTTTTGACATTCAGGGGAGCAAAGTGTTGGTTACCCCCACTTTCCGGGGGGCAAAGTGTAATTAACCCTTAAAAAAAGTCTTGCATTTGTTTAGCCATGGTGCCAAAGCGATATATAAAACTGGCAAAATTTGTCTCGTATTACTGAACTATTATTTATTCTAGTTGCTAAAAGAAAAAAAATGTGTATCCGGAAAATAATTTAATTCTAAATTTTTTATATTAAAGCTTGTCCAAAATGAAAAAGAAAATCTTTTTTTTTATTCAATTTACACCATTACATGTTGCACGTGGAAAGGGATTCGGGCTCATAATTTGCTTGTATTTTTATTTTTCGTAAGTTAAACACAGTATAACTATCTACTATTATACTGTAATTATCTAGCATTATAATGTTACTTTACAAAATTCGTAGTATAATAATTTTTACGTAAAATAATATTGTTTCAACAGCTCATTTTTTAACTTTATTAATTTAATCTCGTCTATCAATTTTTAACTTTTGAATTTGGATATTAATTTATTAGAAATAGCAATTATGAATTCCCGTTTCCCGTGGAAAGTAGCACTAATGAATACATAGATTCTTTTTTGTGATCCCAATGAACCTTACAGTTGTAAGCATTCGCGCGCTTATATAGATTCTTTTTTGTGAGCCAATGAACCTTACAGTTGTAAGCATTCATGTGCTTATCTTTTTTTCTTTTTTTTTTCAGTTCTTTTTGGGACCTAAGCACTGATATTTTACGGCAGCTATTGACTCTTGCAATCGTGAGAATATTTTTTATTACAGGTGAAAAAAAAGTATATTAACGTTTTCCACTGTTTTCAAACCGAAGAATGTTATTGGCCTTGTTCTCAATAAATTTTTTAAACAACTTTTAAATTATAGATTAACAATAATTTGTATTAATAGTGTTATCAATTAAATTCTAAATTAGATTTTAAATTTTTTGTACAACTAAATAATCTCAAATTAGTTATACAAAAAATCTAAAATCTAATTTGAGATTTAATTGATAGAATTATTAATACAAATTATTGTTAATTTAAAAGTTGGTTAAAAAATTTATTGAGAACAGGGAATCTAAAAGTTAATTAAAAAATCTATTGAGAATAGGGCCGTTGTCTACGTAGCATCATCTAGTTTTCATATCTACATAGGATATACTGGCCTAATAAATTGCTACATTTTCAACATTATATCTTGTGGAAAAAATTCACATAAGTGTGGTGATGTATCAGTTGATTAAAACGTAAACGTTGTTGTGAAAAATGAAACCATTGCAATGACTACAATCTTCATTTCCGTGTAAATAATCGCGGTTGACGGCGTTCAGTTTCTGAAGAAAACAAAATTGAATAAATACAACAATTAAGTATAAATATATGAATTTTCAGAACAGTTTTACGAACAGAATAAATAAAATTTACTGAAGCAAATCAACCAGCAATCTTTCAATCACCAAATAACAAGAAATGATGCAAAAGAACGTGTATACATATCAAAGTGCTAATGTTATATGCTCAATAAAGCAGCACAAAACTATTGGCTTGTTTAAAGCATGATTTCCTTCATTCCAAAGCATCCATTTCCAAATTATTGCATTAGACAAAAATCAATAGGTCAGATCCATGAACAACGGTGCAATCCAGACCTATCAATGTTAGTTCTCGTTCTGGAAAGGAACTAGCAAGTGGAAAATCTTTCGAATTTTATTGGTATCAAAAGAGAAAGCATTCGGGAAATTAAATCGAACAATTACTTTAAATAAACATTAGCCAAGCTGAAATCTAAGATGACCTACTTAATTCTTGTGGTCCTTATTCTAAAAAAGGCAAAAATAAAAAAAAAAAAAAATCAAGTGGACTTCTGCTGATGCTAGGTTCCAACTGCAAAAGAGCAAGCAAATGGTACACATTAAGATGAAAAAGGGGACTTTTTCTTTTAATTAATGGAAAAAAGTGCTTGTCAGATACAAAGCTTGTGTGAAGACCGAGCCTTATAATTGTACCTTATACATTAAATGTTTAACTATTCAATGTACAAATATTGAACCGCAAAACAAAAAATCCACACAATCGAGTGTGTAACTGAATTTTCTTAAATTGATTAGATGTTTATGGATTAATTTTTCTTATATTGAAATGCAGGATCAATCTAAATTGTACCCTTGTATTTCTGGCTTCTTCCTTTTTTGAAAAATAAATTTACTAAAGGAGGGTGGGGGGGGGGGGGGGGGGGGGGAATATTCTATCTCTATAGAGGAGCCAAAGGCATGAAAAAGGATTGCTAGCTAGTGTAGTCCAAAAATGTCATCGTCCTCAAAGTTCGTCAACCCAAAGCCAACGTGCCCATTCGTGAGCTTGTGGATGAAGGTTCCTTTTAGGAAATACATATAAACTACGAAAGCACAAAAGAACAAAAATTCACCCACCGTATTTGTATATAGCTAGGCTTTCTTTTGTAATCCTAGATAGGAATGGCCATTGTCCATTCCATTTCTCACTAAGTGCAAGTGGGAATCACGGACCCAAGCAAGTGTCGAAAAGTTGTGATATTAAAGCTGGTAGTGGACAGAACCATATGCTGTTTCTTTCCATAACCTTTGGTCCCCATTTTTCGGCTACATATTTTATGGTAAAAACTATTGGCTGTGCGATACGGTCAAGTCATTTTCCTCCAGCTGATCAGGTGTCTCCCACCTGTTGTTCCCGTACATTTCTGTAGTAAATTTGTTAAAATGTAGATTCCTCTCAAGGGTTAAAAATGAATTTGTTAGTAAATTCATTAGATTTTTTTTAATATAAATTTCTTTCCTCGTGTGGACGATAAATAGTTTTTTTTTTATTTATAGTAATCGCTTGTAGTCGTTGGCAAATTATTTCCTAATTGTAAGACTTATCTATGTTATGTTATGGCAAGTTGTTTCCTTTATTACATTAGTATTGACAAAATAATGCGTTATATAAATAGGTAGATTGGCAATGTACAAGAGGCACACAAGAAAAAATGAATGAAAAAGTTCCTAGTGGTGAGAGAAGATATGATACGGGCTGGGCTTGAAATAAAACTTGTATTTTTTGTATTTTTTTTTTTTTGGTCTCAGAATAAGAAGCAGCTATCCAGAGCAATATTGGTTTAAATGACAATCTTGTCCTTAAAAACTTAAACTTTGCAATAATATTTCTTTCCCAACTCATATAATCCCCAACTCATCAGGTTGTCTCTATCTTCCCTCACCATATCATCAGAAGTCTCCCCATTCTTAATGGTTAAATTTCACTCACCTCTCTTTAGAGTTAATTATGTGATACGAACTCTGTGGTGAAAACACAAGTAGATGAAGGCATTCGTGTCGTCCTTAGGTCACCATCAAAACGGAGGCATTTACAAACCCCTATTGGACATTTAGAGGCATCAAAGATGGATAAAAGAGGCTGGAGGAAGAGGCTAACCATGGCTGGGAAGGGTACACCCATGGCTGGAAAGCGAAAGAAGCCAAGAAGGTTGACTGGAGGTGAGCTGTGGGTAAGAGATGGTGAGCTGCACCCACGGTTCAAGGCAAGTCATCCACAGCCCTATTTGGGTTGACATTCTGATGGAGGCCGTGGGGCAGGCCGTGCCACGGCAGCTGCAGCTTGGGTTCGCAACTTTACGATTTCTTTTGTCTTTTGATGTTTAATTTAGTTTTTGCCTCGCAATAGACTTCTCACTTACTATATTAGTTGTTTAGGGTGTTTTCGCCTATACAATGCTTTTTTTTTTTTAATCATGTTTAGATAGACTTGGTGCTTGATTGATAAAATCGGAGAAGATTTTCTCTTTGGTTCTAGTGAAGAACTTGTGATTTTCTCTTTGGTTCTATCTAATGGGTTTGGGTAGGGTTTGAATTTCCTATCAAATTATAATTTCAATTCTTGGTAGAATTGAGGTTAGTTTGTTTCTAGATACACAAGACGATCTTTGGGAGGGTTTAGTTTGTGGTTTGCGAACTCATCAAGATTCCGGTTAGGAGATTAATGTGGGGTCTCGAACGCGATTGCATCGTTATGTTAACAATTTAGTAATAGATTTTTAGAATCTATCCATCTGATATGAAAATTATGGTTTTTATGGCGCCACAAAAGTAACGTAAAGCCCAAACCTAGTGAATATCTGCCAATTGAATAAAAAATTTTCATAATAAAAACAAAAACAAACTTGAAATTCCCTTATCTCCAGTAATGGGTTTCATAATCCATCGGATATGAAAATCATTATTTTTATGGCTCCGTAAAGCAATCTACACATTCATATACCAATTAAATTAAACAATTTCTCAACAGAAGCAAAAATTGAATTTGAAATTTTCTAATCTCATTAGTTTTATAAAACATAGAATTCAACAAAACAAAACAACCATTAAAATAATTGGGGACAAGAACATCAAAATAATCTTAAATTGAGACCACCATGACACTTTTATAGGATACGGGAAGTGGGCATTTGATATCAAGGAATAACTGGTGTCCAGAGAGAGATTTGGTGGAGTAGTAAAAAAAAAAAAAAAAAAGGTTGCAATTTGCAAATAGTTGGTGGCTGGTATAGAGAGGAGGATCATCAGTTGTTGGGAGAGGATCAAAAGGAAGTAGGAAATTGAAGGTACAGAAGCAGCAATGGTGGAGAAACATCACTGGGGTCGTAGAAGAAAAGCATGACGAGGCTATGGAAGAGAACCATGAGAGAAACCACAAGGCTTAGGGAAACAGAGGGGAAAGAGAAATCAGAAAAAGGTGAAATTAATGGGAATGGAGTAATTGACCACTCATTGGTAATTTTTTCATTTGTAAAAAAAAATCACTCTGTTAAGAAAATAAGTGCTCTAGCAATAATGCTGGCCTTAAAACTGCATTTCCATGTAACTTATTCTTAAGCTAAGTAAATTAACATCTCCTCATAGGCAACCTCATCCTATCACTTATAAGTAAGTTTACTTAGAATGTAAAGTCTATGTGCAATATAGAGTAGGGTAATATACAAATGAAACATATCTGAGAGCCTAAAATTTTTCAAAATTTTTTAGTATCAAAGTGTACATTCTTTGGAACTCCTCCACCACTTTTAAAGCTCAAGTTATTTGACTTCTTCGTACTAGGATTCTATCTTTAATTATCATTTAACGAGTTCATGAAACTATGGTTTTGCCTTCCTTTTAATTATGTACGCTGAAAATTGTAGTATGTTACCAACACTTACGGCCGGACCGATGATACTTCTGATAAAGTTTAGGATTCTTCTCTAAATATCTTATTAATTAAAATAATTCCCCCGAGTTCTTCTTTAGCTTCTCTTAACCAAATCAGTGCAGTACATAGAAATCAGAAACAAAACAAACAACATATATTGTAATAGGAGACTTGGCTAATAGAGCAAAATTGAATTAATGATAACTGCGAAGGCTATTTCCATTCAAGCTGTCATCTAATCCTTCTTCTAGTCAAAACAAAGAATGTATTAGAATAGAGAGTTACAAACTAAAGGGGTGTTTGGTTAAGGGGACTCGAGGAAGGAATAAGTGTTAGTAATAATGACACTTACTATTAATGTTTGAAAAATAAATATCATTGTACTTCAATTTGAATGAAAGTGATTAATTAAGTCTATGTGATTCCCCGCAAAAAACTATTCCATTAAATTCGTTAATCCTTTTGGGAGAGTGATACACTTTTCATTACTAAATCAAGCATATTGGGGAGAATCGTCAAAACTCATAGTCATAGTGCGGTTAATGATATTTATATTGATAGTTATTGAATACTTTGAACCAAACGGCTCGTGAAAAAATAATTAATTTATTTAACGAAGCATCTTATGCTTCTAGTCGAACCGTCTCTGCGGTTGAGATCAGATTTGGCTATCAAATAAAAGATCTCTAGTCCGATTTTTGTGGTAAAATCCGAATTTGCATGTTTACTATTCATTAGATGTAGATTAATAGCAGATTAGATCCTCAATGTCATTTTTTTCAGTGCCACCTCCAATGCCATCAATCAAGAATTGCTATGTTGCATACACATTTATTCAATGTTTTCAAAATCAAACCGGTCAATGAACCAGAGAGGGGTCCGGTTCAAGGTCCAACCGGTTAGACCAGAGTTCAATGTTTTTTCTCTTTTTTAATTTAATTTAATGCATAACATAACAATAAATGCTAGATATTTCCCACCTATTGAACTAGTTAACCCATTACTTGTTTGAATATATTCAAATATACAAATTAATGAATCTATTATATTTGGTAAAAATTTTAAGAAATATTCTATGTTTATAACAATTAAATTAACAAAGAAAATGTCATTACAAGTGTAAGACATATAATAACTATAAAAGGTAAGTGTATCGCGAAAAAAAACAGATAATATAGATATTTTAGAACTTACCACTAAAGTACATTATTATATTTTTAAATAAGTAATTAAACAATTTAGATAAAAGGACTAATCTTAGTAAGAGAGATTTTGGTAAAAGTAAATCCAATATTTCTTTAATATAATGAATTTGGATGCCAAGTTAAAAGGTAAGAATCAATTAATTTAAATATGATTAATAAAGGAAACAAAGTTAAATCTAAGATTTCTTTAATAAAATAAATTTGGATGCCAAGTTGAAAAGGTAAGTATCAATTAATTTCATTAGACATGATTAATAAAGGAAACAAAGAAACTACAAAAGTAAGAATCAATTAAACCCATTAAATGTAATTAATGAAAATAAAGAATCTGAAAAATAAGAATGAGTTAATTTTATCAAATATTATTGATAAAGGAAATAAAGAAACTAAAAATATAATAATCAATTAATTTTATTAAAATAATTAGAGGAAAACTAAAAAAAGGAACAACTAAAATAATTCATAACATAAAACCAACAAAGAGGAAGTTGGCTGGGTGGTTGTCTACTTGGAAGATTAAGTGTCGAGACCTCCCACTTGCATTGGTGGGAAACAAATTTTTTGCAAGGCCCAAATTGAAAAAACCAAAGGTTCAACGGTTTGCATGATTGGACTGGTTCTCGACAGTTCTTGACATTAACAGTGTTTCATATAGAATCAGACTGTAAGTTTGACCGGTTTGACCAGAACCGGTTGTCCGGGTTTAAAACACTGCATTTATCATAGTTATAATAAATCAGATAACTACTAAAGTGTAAATACAATGTGATAACTCCTAACTGATGGTACTGGAGGTACTGAGGATTTGAACTGAGATTAACATAAATGAACAAGTTATTTGTGTTGAATAGGCAGCGGCGGACCAATAACTGGAGGGCGGCCCCCTCATCTCTTGAGAATTACAAATTAGTAAAGAAAACTTTCAATTTTCTTACTATTTCTTTACAATTGCCCCCCAAGTTTTTCAAATCTCCTCACTTCACTCAAATTGCCCCTCTAAAAATTTAAATGCTTTTTATCACACCAAATGATAATAGACAAAATTTATTTTTATGCCACATGAATAACCTAATCAAATATTTGAGATCTCTTGTTTTTTATGCATAATTATTTTTTAATTTTTTTGCATAATTATTGGCTTAATTTTCCCATATTATTCATTCAAGAAGAGCCTTTTTAACCTTCATTCGCCTTGGTCTTTGCTCCGCCACTATAAATAAGAGTGAGTATTGCGTGCACCACACGCGCCACGTGGTGCACTAGAACCAATCACACATCGCCAAATAATACAAAGTATGACCCACTATTGCCACATGGCAATAAATTATTAGTTCTAGTATACCACGTGGACAATGCACGTGGTGTATTATATACTTTTCCCTATAAATAAGGCTGATAATGGGATAGGGATGTATTCCTTCATCCCGCCCTATCAAGAAAAGTCACCCATGTCCTTGTCTCTGCCCTCTTGAGCAATCAATGTGACCATTTTCTTTCTTTTTAATAAAACCTATACTGATATACTCTCTCTGTGTGTGTTTTCTACTTATATATACACACACCGGAATATATTGGTTAAAATGAAACGAAAAAGAGAAAAAAATAATTTGACATAGATAGGATAATAGATAAGACTGGATGCATTGGGTGGTACTGCATTGTAGGCAGACTAATGTGAAGGAGGCGTCCAGCTCTCTCTTGGTCTTTCTTGGTTTTGTGGCAAAGCAGCCAAGTGGACTTTTGTTCGTCTCATTATGCTAAATACATGCATGCACACACGTATATGTAATTTGTAAATAAATATTTTCTTTTAATTATATTAATCAACATCCCAAACTTTTTGGTACGTATCAGTCTTCATTGGATTAAATATTGTAACTTACGTTTAGATCATCGGTATTTGGGAGGAGTACTCAATTCCCATCAGAAGAAAAGATTGATAGGAGACAAAATTGCTTGTGAAGGCCCCACAATAAGACGTGACTCCATCTCTTGTTTCCACGTTAATTATTCGATATTGTATATGCCAAAAGTGTGTTTGTTTGAGTATGTGCAATTTGAATTTTTTAGTATGCATAACAAATAAATAAAATAGGTGCTGATTCTGTCTTGAAGTTGTGGATCGTGGGTTTTTGGGCGCCCAATCATGGTGGACTCTGAAAATTATTCCCTTGCTTCCCCCTTAAGCCATTTTCCACCAATCATCGTTCTCTTCCTGCTTTACCTAATTGTACATTTTTCTAGAAAGAAATGTTCTGTTCATAGTAATCCTATTTAGTTAGAAAGTTTGTCAGATAAGTTCCATTTATGCAAGAGAATGCATAGATACATATTAAGGGGATGTTTTTAGGAATAAGGGAGAAAAATCAGTGTTAGTAGTAACGACACTCATTGTTGATATTTAGAGAATAACTATCACTATTTTTCAATTAAAATGAAAGTGATTAACTGAAGTATTTATGATTCTTCTAAAATATTATTTTATCAAACCTATTAATCATTTTGAGGGAAATGATACATATTCCATTACTAAACCAGACACGTTGGGTTGATCCATTAAAACCATATTCATTGTATTAATAATAATATTCATATTGATAGTAATTGAAAATTTTGAATCATACAGCTCTTAAAATTTCATATATGTTCAATAATTTCTCAATTTGTTCTTACTAAGTGTTTTAGGTTTGCACCAAGTATTTTTTTTTTAGTTCTTTAATCTCGCTACAGTAATTTTGAGATTAGTTTACCAGTATATCGTATTTTCATTAAGATGTCAAAATTCTCATGACACAAACATGGAATATAATTTTTGTATTTGTGTGTCCTTTTTGTGTTAAGACATTTTTTTTAGTAGTGTAGGTATAAAATTAGAATTGATTGGTATTTCTGGTATTAAAATCATTGGTATTTCATTAGTAATGTTTTATGCGGCTGTGGTATTTCTGGTATTAAAATCATTGGATTGTGTTTATGTCCCGTCCACAATATAAAGTGGGGATACATGTTGTTCCTCCTAATTCTGTAAACCAGCTCGAATGAAGTTTTTTCATTATTTCTGGCATTTTTCTTTAAGCCTTCTTCTTTTTACCTAATTCTTTGTAGCTCTATTTTTCTAATCCTGATAAAAAAAGGGGTTAAACTCATTAATTCTTTATTCAAGTACCACGAATTTAAATTCTACCATTTTAACTTCCTGTAACACAAAAAGGACCTTAAACTATTATATAAATTTTCACGTTGTAATAAAAAAGACTATTTATTACAAACTTTCTATTGCATGAAATAACATCAAAATTGCAAATTTCTCGGGTAATGTGTAAACAAGTAGTGAACTTCTTTCTTCATTTTTCACGCTATTGCATGTTAATTCATTTGCTATCCAATTGTGTTTAATACAAAATTACGTCATATCAATAAATGATACAACGTGATTTTATATCATTTCACATTTATACGATGTAGTTTGATATTCGATACAATTGTACGTCATAAAAGTAAGTTGATATTCAACAGAATTGGAAACCATAAAAAATTTGATTGAGAATCTGGAATGCTTTTTTCTAGTCTTACTATAAAACAAGCAATTACTCTCCGCAAGTTTATTTCTGGCCGCCAAGTTTTTAATTTCAATTTGGGAAATCTCGTCTTGTTACTTCGTATGGATAAAGAACAAGTCATTATCTCTTGTAAACCGTACTCCTAAAAGAAGCAACATTTGTATTAAGCGATGTGTCATCAAATACACTAACATTCCAATCATTATCAATTTTTCTATAAGATAACCAAAAGCGTAGGGAGAAAAATTCGTTAGAATGACATATGCGAGATGAACTATTTGAAAGAAAAAGCTCTTACAAAAGTGAAAGTGTCAGTGCCTCTTAGTGTTGAAGCTCTTTCTTTCTTGGATAAATTCCATTGATCTAAACAAAAGTTCATCATAATTGTTCTGAGATTATATAGTCAGTTTCCTTCATATTTCATGCCATGTATAAAAGTTCCTTGTGTCACCAAAATAGTATACGTTCGAAGTTCTACAAATGTATCATGTTTTATGCTACAAATATGGATGTAATTTTTTTTCCTTTAAAAACTTATTATATTACAAGGAATTTTTGGAAAGAGGAGTTGGTAGAAATCAAACTTTCAACTTTTAGAGAGGTATTATAGATCTTTAAATGTCGGACTTACTACTATTTAAGATGTAATTGAACTTGAACTATGGGACAGAATGGTCAAAGAATTGTATGAAAGGTAGGAAAAAGAGAATCACCGTAATTACGATGAACTTAAAATAAACTAGAGTTATTCACCTTCTCACCATCTTTTTATTTGCTAATTTATGACCGGAAAAAAAATGGAAACAACTGAAGAGGTCTTTTCATGGTGTCGTAGTGTAGGACCCATGACACGATTCTAAAGGCCTTTTGCCCTCCTACAAATACCTGACAATCCCCCACCCCTTGTAATTGCAATCAGCCAAAGCCACAGCATCCTCAAACATCACCTTCAATCCTTTTCACTCTTTTCCACGGCTTGCAACTAGCACCTCAGTGGTCTCTTCTTGTAGCAGACCTCTGTTGGATGCTGTTGTTCGCTTGAGAGGTAAATACTAACTAGTACACATCAATATTTTTGCTTAATTAATTGCACTCTCAAAATACACAAAACACAAACAGAGGATTTACTCTGATTCAGTAAATGCTATTTTTAGTTTGTTAATACATGCATGCAGCATAGAATTTTGGAAACCTTTTGCTTTGTAACTTGGGATTTTGTTAGATAGTAGTATCGAAGATTTCTACTTGTGATTGTGAGCTGTCTTGTTCTTTTCTTTTTGCTAATAGAAATTCCTGTACTTTGTGCAGGAAAAAAATTAAAAAAAAAAAACAAATTGTTTTCTCTTCTCTAGTCTGAAGTGCATCATTAGACTGTGAAGATGTCTACTTCTGTAAGCAAGAGTAGCTTTCACCTCTCCTCTTCTATAAAGGTTGAAGAAGAGGCACCAAAAGTCATGATTGAGAAGCAAGGTATAGTCTCCATTCTTGGATCAGACTGTGACATAAACAAAGCAGCTTCTTTAAGAAGAACTCTTTCGGCTGATATGTCCTCAAAGAAATGGTTAGCTCAAAATGGCTTCGCCTTCAACCCCATGAAAAAGATTGCTTCCTCTGAGGAACTTGCAATTTCAGCTTCTGACCATTCATCATCATCATCATCATCTTCATCTTCTGCTTCTTTGTCAGAAGGAGAAGATGAGCTCTAAAGATAGTCTTGATGAACTTAAAAAGCCAGGACAAGATGATGTTTGGAGTTCAATTCAATCACGTGAAGAGAAAAAGGAGCAACCAGATGTGGGGAGTTGGAGTTCAGTTCTTGTTCAAAAGAATGAGGACTCATCCAAACTTCCACCCCCTTATATTCATCCTTTGGTGAGAAGATCAGGCAGCTCTTTGAGTGAAAGAAGCCTTGAAATATGTACTGAAAGTCTTGGTTCCGAGACTGGCTCTGATGGCTTTTCCTCGTACCCGCCTTCTGAACCAGGCGATGTAGACGAGGAAAAACATAACGAGCATCAACAACAATTATCGCTGTCCTACGAGGACGTGGAAATTGTTAAGTATAATTACTCTACTAGTAGGAAAGTGGGGCCCCTGTCCTTCCCTCCTCCTCTTCCTTCCTTGGCTCGCGAAGATAGGGCCTCAGTTCACATGCACTCTTATCGAGAAAATGGTAGACTAGTTCTTGAAGCTGTTGCCGTCCCTCCACAAAACTATTTCCAAGCTCAACGAGAAGATGGTCGCCTTCGCCTCACTTTTATCAATATTCCTTCCTCACGAGAAGGAGAAATAATGGAGGAGGATGTTCAAGAATCTGAGCAGGTGTTTGATAATTTTGACGCAATTGAAGAGAATGAGGCCAAATTTGATGATGGCTACGAGGAAGAAGAAGAGGAGGAGGAGGATGAGGACATTGAAGAGGAAGTAGTAGCAGAAGAAAAAGAAGAAGACGGTCAAAATTTTGAGGAAGAAGAAGAAGAAAGAAGAGAAGTGGAATTGGTGATGACGCGGCACAACACAAAATTGCCAAGTGGATTGATGGATGTGCACAAACCAGCATTGTTGATGAAGAAGCTAATGGGGCTGGGCAAAAAGAATCTAGCATGGGCTCCAAAGCTCAACAAAGCAGTAAGCTTGATGAGGGTTGAGAAGGAGGTTGAGGTGCTTCCTCAATCACTCCCACTCCCACCACCAACGCGGGTGGCTCGATTGATTTCAGCTCCAGCAGCAACTACAGCAGCTGCATCTTTCAATGCTTACGAGTACTTCTGGAAAGAGAAGCCCACAATGGCAAGTATCATCAAGCCAATAACCACTGAAGAACGCCAACCTCCCAAAAACAACCAAAATAAGGTCATTCTTGCCAGTAATTTGAACTTAAAGGGATATGAGCAGCAAAATTTGGTGCTTATGAGAGGAAACAAGGCAGAATATATGGTTCCTTTACTGAGGAGATGCAAGGAATCAAGAACAAGATCTCTGTTACTTTGGGAGCCTTACTGCATTGCTACCTCCTGATGGTCAATAACCACAATATCCTCTATTGTTTCATCAACCACCTTTTGTTTTTTTTTTTTTCTCTTATTATATTTCCTCTATCATAAAATATTATCTATTGTTTGCCCCACCTCTGTATTAGTACTTTTTACTCTTGAAAAAGAGTTTGTGTAGCCAAATAAATGTCAAAAAAAAGTGGGAGAAATTACTTTGGAATGGAGGTTTTAAGAAAGAGAAATTTAAAGATGTTACATAAATTTTTATTAATAGCAAAGAGTTTTTCAATAACAGACTACTACTCTATTTTCTAAACAAAATCTTCTCACCATCTTTGACTTGGTGGAATGTCTTGTCTGTCTTTACATCATAATGGAATAACCTTTTTCTTTTACCTCAGCTTTTGCAATTCTGACCAATGGGGTTTCAGCATGGGTAACGTCTGGTCCATTTGGCGTTAATTTTGGAAACATCATAATCGCGTCTCGATATGTCGTGCTCCGGCTGGTGTTTCAATTATGGTTTATGAATATAAACAATTTAAAGCTCGTCAAATGGAATTCTGGTTAAAAATTATCACTTAATAGTGCATCCATATTCGAATAGATCGATTGATTTGACGTATTAATGCGCAATGTTCCTACGTTCGTGTAATACGAGTATTTTTGTATAAGCACTTTGATTAAGGTAAGGGCAATTTAAGTGTAATATGAAGAAAACTACTATATATTTGATTTGAATTTGCTCAATAAAAGCTCATTCAAGATTGTTTCTTCAACTTATCATGTCAAATTTAAGGAACACTTATATTTAGCATTTGTTAATTTTTCAAAATTTGCCCAGGTTGATTCTCTAAGCATAAAATGTGAAATTTACATTAAAATAATTCTGCTACTCGAATTCGATTAAAATTTGGATAGATGAAAACTCATTTGGTCTTTGTACTTAAACATAAATGTCAAGCTCATTAAAAAATTAAAACCAAACTTGAATATTATGGTGTTCAATTCATTTGAACTTAGTTTACTTTACTCTTTGATCCAGCAAACGAATCACACTAGAAGTCCACAATTTAGGCTTGCTTAATTTTGTGTTTCACCAGCAACAAGCAGTGTCTTTATGGGAGCATTATTAGTTTACCGTTTGCTCATGCAAATCATCTTTCCCACTTGGCAAGCCAATTAGTTTTTCTTTTTGTACCTTTAGTGGCCTAGGAAATGCTAGTTGAGCTGTTTTTGGGTTAAGAAATATTGAATTTTTTTTTCGTTTTCTCAAATTTGAATCTATAAATAATGCATGTACAAGACTTTATTAGAGTATTTCTACTTGACAACTGCAAACTATTTTCGTTTATGATTATTCACAAATCACGCTGCAATTTCAAATGTTTGAGCCCCTAAAATTCCATTACTCTTTAAATTTTGGCTTTGAAAGATTCAAAAAAATTACTCCCTCTATCCCATAAAGATAGGCTCACTTTCTTTTTGTATCTATCCCAAATTACAGGCCTATTTCTTTTTTAAAAAGTAGTTAGCTTGTTATTTTATTAACATATTAGCTTGTTATTTTACTGACATACTCATATTTAATGCACATTGAAAAACTAAAATACTATAAGTTTCAAGAACAATATAGCAATATATGTTTTTTTATTTCAAATCGGTGATCTAATATTAATAAGGGTTATTTGAGAAAAGTATGAATAAAAAATAATTGTTGTCACTAAATTAACTATATTTCTTAATCTGTGCAAAAAAGAAATAAGCATATCTTTATGGGACAAAAGGAGTATATATGAGTTGCATGCGCAAATATTTTGACATGAAAAAAAAAGAAACACAAAAGGTTGCGACATAGGCACGAAAGGAAACTGTGAAGTTGCCTTTAGTGAATAAGTCAGGACAGAAAGCCAAATAATATGTTTCGATTCTTAACTTCTTATTTATAGTAGTTTTTGTATATTGCAGACAGCAGTTTGGGGGAAAAAATATATATATCAGCATATGAGGACTACTCTTTATTTTACATACACATAGTTGGATAGATGCGCTGTCCATTTTACATACACATAGTTTCGTAGATGCATATATTTCATATAGATTATAGGATATTGGCAGTGAATGAGTGACTCTTTTCGCATTTTTTACATAATTAGGACGATTTCTCTGAAATTTTTCTGAAATTACGTTGTTTTTTGGTATCTTTTTTTTTTTTTGCGACACATAAAATTTTAACAAAGTCATTAAAAAATGGTAAAAAAGGAACAAAGCTGGCGGGTTCAAGTTATGATTCGAAAAAATTTCAGGAGAGAAATTAAACAAGAAATTGATTTGCCCTTTCTTTTATTCATATATCTCGAAACTCTAGTGTAAAACTGATTATTCTCCATTGAAAATTTTTTTTGACACTTTCCCCGTTTTTACAATTCTACATTTCAACTTTCAGGCCATTTCGAAGTTCTTGAAAGAAGCACAAGTTCCAACATATACTTTTGGCAAATGCTTTGGGGAATATGAGCAGGCCGGCCATCCATTTCGAAAAATCGCAACATCTTTTATGAAAAAGATGTCGGAGCATAAGAATATTATTAGTGGCTAAGACTCGGTCATGTCATTGAGAAAGAGGCAAAAAAAAAAAATAAAAAAAAAAAATACAAACAATTGGAATATGCTTTTATTTGATACTGTGTAGAACCATAAGATGACTTAAGGTACATTAAAAAATATATATATCTACAAATTCTCTCTAAATCACTAGCATGTATGATGAATTGGAAATGGTACTAAAATCCTAGAAGTGACCTCCGATCGTCAAGGGTCTTCCATATGATCAATACACATCGATTAGAAGCAATTTTGGGAATTAGCAACTCGTTTGGACCAAAAATCAGATGTAAATACGTCTACTTTCAGTCTCTTCAAAGACCAACAAGAGTAAAAAGATGGGTTAATTACACTTTGCCCCCCTAAAAGTGGGGGTAACCAACACTTTGCCCCCCTGAATGCAAAGAACATACACTTTGCTCCTAAAATTTTGGCTTTGAATTTTTTTTATTACCTTCATTTTGTATAAATTGTTAAAAGACTAAATTGCCCTTATAAATACATGTCCATTGACAAATATACATACGCACTAAAACTTATTTGTTTTTTCAATTTTATCCCATGCATATTTATCATGTTCGTTTAATATGCAATACATATAATATTTTTATAAATATTTGTACATACACTTTAACTATAAAAATATAAAATATATCACGAATAATATTTCAATTTGTACAAAATTTCAAATTTGCATAATAGGAAAGAGATTTTTTTGCATTATATGCAAAACATTAAAGATTTATATCCTAATTTTTATACATGTATATATGTAAAACTAATAACATGATAAATTTTCTATTAATGTGATATCTCATGCACAAAGAAAAGAGTTAAATTTGATATTACTGTAGCATAATATATTAGACATATTACATTCATTAAAGTTCTATCATCATATTGGATATATATATATATATATATATATATATACAGTATACAAATTTGGATATAAATCTTTATTTTTTGTATATAATGTGAAAGATATGTTATTAATATTATGCAAATTTTAAAAATTTTCATAAATTAAAATATTATTCGCGAAGTATCTTACAACAAAAATTTTATATATTTTGTATGGTTAGTGAAATAGCATGTACATATATTTTCAAAATATACATTTTTTAAAAATTATTCGTATAAACAGCATATATGAAGATGATAAACATGCATGGAACAAAATAGGCAAAAGAATTTATTTTTAGTATCTATAGGCATATTTGTCAATGGACATGTATTTATAAGGGCAATTTGGTCTTTTAATAATTTATACAAAATGAAGGTAATAAAAAAAATTGAAAGCCAAAATTTTAGGTGCAAAGTGTAGGTTTTTGACATTCAGGGGAGCAAAGTGTTGGTTACCCCCACTTTCAGGGGGGCAAAGTGTAATTAACCCTAAAAAGATTAGTGGGATGGAGGAATATTTTACTTCAAATGTGTCTATCTCAAGAATAAACGTTTTGTATGAACTTTTTAAAATAGAGTATCATATATCAATGACCAATTTTTTCAAATTTATATTCCATTTAAACTATGTGCCCGTAACGTTTAAAGTTTCAAATTTTCATGCAAAGCTATAAATCCAAGAATTGAGTTTATCAATAATTTCTCACACACAGACACACACACGTGTGTGTATCTTATGTGTGACTAAACCACACTCGAACACTAAAACCAAGGTAAACCACGCCAAGGGACAATTGTTGCTATTTTTTTCCTTTCGATCTCTTATTCAAGTTTAATACTATAGTCTAAAAAAATTTTAATATCATCATTACATAAACTTTCTTCCAGTGAGAAAATATGCTAGCTTTCCTACTTCGAGAATGTTGTCAGCAAAAATGCTACCTCTGTAGATAAGGTATTATATTTGAGTTCAGTAATTATCTTGTTCCTAAAGAAACATAAGACGAATCCAAGAGTGCCGATCCAAGAGTGCTGATGTACTTCATGGATACAAGGCCACAAGTTGTTCAAAGTTCTCTCAAATTAATATGAGCTAAGGTGATTGTCCGTGAAGATTTTAAGGCATCATCAACATTTTGGATACATACACAATGAGTTGGAGGACTTGAATTTACGCAATTGAAGTTCGAACATGGACCATGAATATGGATCAAAAGCTGGATTGTTCATTTTGGGCTAAACACGTATTCAAAGAAGGCCTTTAGTCCGAGTTTATTGGTTGAAAGCACAAGAGATCCATTTTTGATGGATTGAAGAATAAGGTCGGCCCAAGTCCAATAATGATGAGTGGCATGGTCTTAAAGTTGATTCTAGAAGTTTAGTAATCAGTTTCTGTTAAAGTGTTCTAATTAGGTTAGAACTTGTGTTTAATTACATATTTTTATCAGTCTAAACGTTGTTAAGTATTTTAAGTAATTTACAATTTAAGTTTGTTAGGTTTTTCTATATTATTCAGCCGACTTTTGTAAGCCTTTTATAAGCCTCATGTCGGAAGAAATTATTCATATTGGTGTGTTTAATAAAATTATGAGTTCTCTTAATTGAGATCTTTTTTTTTTTTTTTTTGTTCTTAGATTAGAACTACTCTTGACTTTATTAAGAAAATGTGTGGTGGCCTTTTCAATAAGCTAAGGGTTTTTCCAAAGGGTTTGATTTAGGTCCTCTATTACTATCTTCTAGGATGCTTTCCATAGGTTGGGTTGACGTCTAGTTATTCTAAGTGGGATTGATCTCAGCGAATTTGGTTGAGTTCAAGGCAACACAAATCTACAATTTGATTGCTCTTGATAGGTTCAATTGAGGTCAAACTGTTCAACGAGTTATTTCCTGCTTTCAAGATGATCTTGGCATTCAATCTCGAGTTCCATGCGTATCAATTGGAATCAGAGCCTTAAGTTTCTCAAAATTCTAGGTTTTTCAATCCAATTGTCTTGAAGTCCCTAGAAAATTTGGATATATTCCTTTTTACCTTTTGTTTTATAACCAATTTTCATGTCTTGTATTCTTCCTTTATGCATCCTTGCTAGTATGTCCGTATCTTGGTTATTCTTGTCTAAATTTTGTGTTCTTGTCCGTTTTTTTCTTGCTGTCTTCGTGTCCTAGTTGCTATCTTGAATAGTTATTTGTTTAGGATTGTGCTTTCTAGAATTTCTTGACCTTCTTAAGTAGTTCTTGATTTTCTTGAATCAAGAATTCTGGTTTCTTACATTTTTGAAGTCTTTCTTGTGGTTTCTTGATTTTCTGAATTTGTTTTTACTACTTTCTTGAATTGTTGTGTAAACAAAATTTTCAAGGAACTAATATCTTGGACTAAGAAATCCAAAGAATTCTACTTTCCAGAAATTCTTGTGTGTGTGTGTGCATGTGTTGTCCTTGATATATAAAAAAAAGGGTTAATTACACTTTGCCCCCCTGAAAGTAGGGGTAACCAACACTTTGCCCCCCTGAATGCAAAGAACATACACTTTGCTCCTAAAATTTTGGCTTTGAATTTTTTTTATTACCTTCATTTTGTATAAATTGTTAAAAGACTAAATTGCACTTATAAATACATGTCCATTGACAAACATACATACGCACTAAAACTTATTTGTTTTTTCTATTTTATCCCATGCATATTTATCATGTTCATTTAATATGCAATACATATAATATTTTTATAAATATTTTTACATACACTTTAACTATAAAAAATATAAAATATATCACGAATAATATTTCAATTTGTACAAATTTTCAAAATTTACATAATAGGAAAGAGATATTTTTTGCATTATATGCAAACAATTAAAGATTTATATCCTAATTTTTATACATGTATATATGTAAAACTAATAACATGATAAATTTTCTATTAATGTGATATCTCATGCACAAAGAAAAGAGTTAAATTTGATATTATTGTAGCATAATATATTAGACATATTACATTCATTAAAGTTCTATCATCATATTGGATATATATATATATATACACGTATACAAATTTGGATATAAATCTTTATTTTTTGTATATAATGTGAAAGATATGTTATTAATATTATGCAAATTTTAAAAATTTTTATAAATTAAAATATTATTCGTGAAGTATCTTACAACAAAAATTTTATATATTTTGTATGGTTAGTGAAATAGCATGTACATATATTTTTCAAAATATACATTTTTTTAAAAATTATGCATATAAACGCATATAGGAAGATGATAGACATGCATGGAACAAAATAGGAAAAAGAATTTATTTTTAGTGTCTATAGGCATATTTATCAATGGATATGTATTTATAAGGGCAATTTGGTCTTTTAATAATTTATACAAAATGAAGGTAATAAAAAAATTGAAAGCCAAAGTTTTAGGTGCAAAGTGTAGGTTTTTGACATTCAGGGAAGCAAAGTGTTGGTTACCCCCACTTTCAGGAGGGCAAAGTGTAATTAACCCTAAAAAAAATACAGGAGCGTGTACAATAGAGAAGGAAGAAAAACCGTGCACTTGTGTTTATTGCAAGAAACAAGAAGCAAAAAGTAGACATAAAAAAACATGCATGAACAAGTAAAAGCCGTGCACCTTGTGGTTGTTGCAAGAATTTTATGGTGCAAATGTGATTTCTTGGTATTTCTTGAAATCAAGAATGTTCAAGCTTACTTTACTTGAATTTTCTTAGTACAAGAATTTTGTCCTTCTTTGAGTTCACGAGTTTGATTTGTTTCTTGAATTGTTATAACCTTGTTTTTTGAAGTACTTGGACAGCGTTAATGATTTTCTTGAAGGTTTATAAATTTGTACAAGCGCCATTATATAGGGAGAAGCAATGTCCTAAAGCTAACAGGTTTGAGGTGTGTATTTGAGAAAAGAGAGAAGATGCGAAATCCTAGTTGAGGGGAAACTAAGAGCTGTTTATAGATATGCTTATACATATATATATGCATATGTTTATATGTATGTATATACATATATACATATATACATACATATATACATATACATATATACATTTATTTATATGTATATGTGTGTGTAACCTGTACTGATAAGCAATCCTTACTCCCAAAGTGTTTAGATCCCGTGCAATTGAGCTGGGCTTAGGATCCAATTCTTCTTTTATTCATCAAAGTTCATCCTAATCTCTACTGAGATTACTGCCTTAGCCCTGTCCTATCATCTGTGTAACGAAGTTCGTCATTTGTTGATGGATATTTCAGAATTTATCTTTTGAAGAAAAAGATTGAAATGACTGTTAAAATTTTCACTATACCTTTGAGATTTAAACAAAAAATGTTTCTTCTGAAATTTTTATTACGATAGCATGTACACACACACACACATATATATAGAGACACGCACACGCACACACACATATACATATACATATAAGTAAATATATATACATATACATATATATATGTATGTATTAGTGTATTTATGTATGCATATATGTATATGTATATATGTGTGTGTATATATATATGTATGTATGTATGTATGTATATGTGTATTTATGTATGTGTATACACACACACACACACATATATATATAGAGATATATATATGTATACATATATACATACATATATATATGTGTATGTGTACATATACATATATTGTGTGTGTGTGTATGTATATATGTATACATGTATGTATACATACATATATACAATATATATAGATATATATATATATATGTGTGTGTGTGTTTGTATACATTTTCTTTTATGGCAATCTCGTACATGAGGGGGGATGCCAGCTCATATTCTATTAACTAACAAAGAAACTTACAAAGAGTTAATGAAATGAAAGTAAGGCATTCCAAGGGTAATCAAGTCTAACTAGGGATTTTGCATGTCTTGGAAGGTGATCTAAAGAAGGAAAATATCATCACGCCAAGTTGAAGAGTTGATAATCCATCTGCCACTGCATTTGCCTCCTTGAAAACATGAGATAATGTCGCCTCCAAATCCCTTAGCAATGATCCAAACCCAATATTGAGCAAATAGATCATTTTCCTGGTGCATGAGAATGGACCAATTGGACCAGAGCTTTAGAATCCACCTCAACCAATAAACTGGTTATGTCTCTTTCCACACAGTATTGCAACCCATATAGAAAGGCTAAAGATTCAACATGAACCACATCTTTATCACCAAATTTCTTATAAAAAGCAAAGATAACCTTACCATTATGCTCCCTAAGAATGGCACCCCCAGATGCCCTATAATCCTGTCCACTGGCGTTAGTGTTAAGCTTGGATCGACCTCTACTTGGTTTCAGCCGTTGCACAACATTTATTTCCTTGTCTTTTTTCTTCTTTATGCAAAAATATTTTGCCCAATAATAGTTTTCAAACCCTGCTAACCGCAGCTGAGAAATGGCCTTCACATTTGCTAATTGAGTAAAAAACAAATCCACCCTATAAATGACATCACTAAACTCATAATACTTGGCTTGGAAACATGCATCATTTCTGCATATCCAAATGAACCAAACAATGACCAAAGGATGTACCCAAATGATATGATTAGAATTACCTTTTGGCGAAGACATGAACCAAGTCATCAAAAGAGATGAAGTACAAGAGAATCTCCTCCAAACAAGCCCATAAGCCATGAAGAAATGTTGCCAAAACCTTCCTCGCCACTTTCTTGTGCAGGAATACATGCTCCAATGACTCTTGTTGCTCCAAGCAACACAAACACCTAGAAGCTAAAGTCAACCCCCTTCACTTCAAAATAGAATCAAGAGGCACAAAAGAATGCAAAATTCTCCAACAAAAAAAAAAAAAGACATTTTAATTGGAAGTAGAGGGTTCCAAATCCCCTTAGCCACCACCAATATATCCTTTTTCCTCCTAATAACACTCCATGCAAATGATACAGAAAAGATACCATTAATTGATCCCATCCATATCATTTTATCATCCTCTGCTTGTCGAATGGGAATCTCCTTTATACCTTCCACAACACTACTCGGCAGCCAATGTTGGAGTTTACCCAAATCCCATCCATGATCAATGAAAAACTTAGCCACCAGAAAGTGAGGAACAGTAGTGTGAGTGTTAAATACTGATGATGGTATCTCCAATGCCCAACAATCATAACAAAAATCAATAAATCCCTTACTGACACACCACCTCACATTGGCTTCAGCATCCATCCTAACCTTAGTTTTTCTTCTCCAAACATGAGAACCCCTTGACCTAGATGCATGTACTATAGGATGTACAGTCCCAATATATTTCTTAAGCATGAAAATTGCCCAAGATGAAGTCTTCAATCTCAATCGCCACCATAATTTGAAAGAAAGGCTCGCTCTAGATCAAACAAATGATCGAAACCCTACTCCTTCATTCTCCACTAGAAAGCACATCTTTTCCTTGGAAGCCCAGTGAATTCTTTTAGATTCTTGCTGATCACAAAAAAACGCATCAAATAATTTGTTTAGTCTTATAATCACACCGTTTGGTGTGTACACATGTATGTGTGTGTACATATACATACATACTATATATATATATGTATGTGTATATGTATGTATGTATGTATGTATGTATGTATGTATATGTTTGTGTTTGTTTGTGCATATATATGTACGTGTTTTTGTATATACACACACACACACACATATGTATATATGTATGTATGTATGTATGCATGTCTCTGTATGTGTATAACTATATGTATATGTATATATCCATACGTATATGTATATATTTGTGTATATGTATACATATATTTGTATATATGTATCTACATGTATATGATATATCTATATGTATATGTATATCTATATGTATATATATACATGTATGTATACATACATACATAAATACATTTACATGTGTTTGTGTGTGTGTGTGTATATAAATACATAAAGATGTATACACACACATATATATAGACACAGACATGTATATAAATACACATATATATATGGACACACACACACATACACATATACATATACATACACACACACATATGTATATATATACATATATATATGTATATATAAATATATATATTTATGTATATGTATGTATGTGTGTGTGTATATATACATACATATATATATGTATTTGTATACATGTGTGTGTGTGTGTGTATATGTATATATATACACACATATATAGGCACACACACATACATATATACATATATATGCACACACACACACACATACATACATATATATATGTATATATATGTAGACACGCACACGCACACACATGCATACATACATACATACATATGTGAGTATGTACACACACACATACATATATATGGCAGTGCCGACGTTGCATATGGAGGGGCTTGAGATCAACAGCTGTGCCAGATGGAAGAAGTGTTTTGCTCATACGGTGGTTGGGACACATGGACATTCTATCATTAACCTTGGTTATGCGACTAAGTTCAAAGGAGCACCGGCTTTTTGTTTGTTTGAGAAAGAATTTCAACGACTTTTTGAACCATTTACCTACTCACTTATTGGTCATTTTCATATGGGACGGCTATCCATGCAGATTATTTGCAAGTTTATTGTCTCTCTTGGACTTAAAGGGGATTATTTTGTCAGACTATTTGATGAGAAGCATGTACTGCTCAAACCGGTGTTATAGGAAGATTTTACTCGTCTTTGGGTGCATCGAATTTGGTTTATACAGGGTAAACTAATGAACATCTCAAAATGGACTCTTGACTTTAAGCCTAATCAGGATGCTTCCATTGCATCTGTTTGGGTGAATTTTTCGGGGTTACTATTGCACCTTTCAACATGAAATATTTAGAAAAACAAGGGGCCATGTTTAATCGACCACTGCAAGTGGATTCTGCCTTTATAGAATTCAAACGTCCCTCCATTGCACGTGTGTTGATTGAGGTGGATGTTATTGCATCTTCTGTCAAGAGAATTTGACTTTGTGATTTGGGCTTTGGCATGTAGCAAATGGTAGAGTATGAAAGTTGGCCTACTTATTGTTCTTTTTGTAAACAGTTGGGACATGAAATGTAGACATGTTTCAAGAGGAATCCTAACCTGAAGCCAAAGAATGATGGTGAACATAACAGTTAGGTGGGCAATCAAAAAATGTAGAAAGTTCAACAGTATAAGCCAAAAGCTATAGCTCAAGAGGCGATGGTGCAACTGCAAAATCTAAGAGAACATATTCTAGAAAATGGTAAGAAAGAGGTGGAACAAAATAAGGTTGTAGATGCTATGGAGCTTCAAACTAATTCTGACCAAGTTGATGGATTCGACAAGGAGTTGCACATTACTTCAAATACTAAGGAAAACCCGATGGGGATAGTTGAGGAAACTCTAAGTCTGGATCAAAATTGTGGTTCAGTGCCTACTAATAAATTTGCAGTCTTGGATGGACTGCATGATAAAGAAGATGTTAGGTGCATGGTTGGCTTGATTGCTAGAATAATGCGGTTATCATCATCTTTGTCTTCTCCCAGGCAGGGGAGCAAACTGTCCACAGTGCAAAGATGTGGTTCTAGTGGAGATTTTGATAATGTGAGGCCATCTATGTTGGAGTTGAAGGAATTCCAGCAAACAATTCTTCTTAGATTTGTTGCGTGTAACATTACAATTGAAGATGGTGGCAAGAGGTAGGATATGGATGATCTTGATCTTTTGGAGGCTCTGGTGAAGAAAAAACTGGGAGGTCCCAAGAAAGCAAAAAATAAAGTGGTTTGTCCTCAAACATTAACTTATTACTCTCTCCGTCCTCGATATTAAGTCCGCTTAATTTTATAGCTTAGAACATACGTGGTGCTTCTAAAAAAGATTCATTACGATATATTCAGAATATGTGTCGCTCAAATAATATGCGTTTACTTATTCTTGTGGAGCCAATGATTGATTCTTCACTATTAGATATTGTTAGAGTTTTTCGGTAGTTCCATTTTGGTTGTTCCTTTTTTGGTGTTAAGATATGAATTCCTTGGATGAATGATTTTTGTTGCTCTTTTGTTGAATTTGTAGATCAACTGGTGTATGTGAAGATTGAGTTCTGACAAGTGCAAAATATGCCTATATTCATATATATATTAGTTGGTATTTTTAGTATATTTTTAGTTAAGTTATTATATTTTTTGACTTTGAATGACATGTTTTCATTCAATAAGGTTTATTTTCTAGAATTAGGATTTTTACATTTAAAACTATTATTTTGAGTATTTAATATCTATTTTTGCAGAAATATCAAGTAAGGCCAAGATTAAGGTGATAAAGTGAAAAAAAAAGGGCAAAAGAATTACCTTGATAGAAGAAAAGAGCAAAGGGATGAAAAATAGAAAAGTCAGCAAAAATTCTAAAAGAAGTCATGAAAAAGGTATCAAGACACTTAGAGAGATAACTCAGCAAAAATTTACACAAGTGGGATCAGGACATGCGATTCAGCGACTGACGATACATGGCTAACCAGCCGAGTATCGCCTACAACTTATCAAATTTTGGTTGTTACAACTTGCTTCATCCCCCAGCTATTCTTGTACACTTTTGCACTGAACTCAAGTTTTGCAAGTTGAAGATTGCATTGGAAAAGCAAGTGGAGACTTTTAAGCTTTCAACTAGGCTTTTCATCATTCCAACTCATTAAATGTAAATTGTAAGTTGAAAAATGACTTGTAGTATCCATATCTATAAATAGGAGTCATTTGTGAAGAGTTGGAGATATGCTCGGTTAGAGGTTTTGTAGAGAATTGCTAGAATTCACTTAAGTCATAATAGAGATATTGTGAGTTAAGAGTGTTTCTATATTCAAAAACCCTTGTAGCAATTCTTGTGGAAAGAATTCAAGTTCTTAAAGCTATTTCTATATTGAATAAGCTTTTTTTAACTTTGTATCATTCATTTATCTTGATTGCTATGGATGGATGTTGTCAATTCATATGTTTTGATATGGCAACAATTATGTTGAGCTAAATCCTTATTTCTAGGGTTTTGATGAAACTAATGAATCTATATTAAGGCTTGTAGTTGGTTAACTTGCCATTTCTTGCTTGTGTTTTTTTTTTCAATTATTCAAGTGTTAATCTTTGTATATGAAAGGCCATCACATGCAAAGCATCCTAGTTATTAGGATTCAATTAAATTTGATCTTAATAATGGAAAGTTGAATAATTGAACTTAAGTACTAACACATGTAAATAGTGTTATGCTTAGGAGGACTTAATTCAGCAATTCATGCATACAACAGAAATTCTATCATGGTAGTAGATAGATTGAATCAATTCATTGTGAAAACAAATTTTGATACAAATGGAATTGCACTCCTAAACAAGGCAAACTCACTTTGACAAGAGTTAATCTCTACACTTTAATTTAGATCATTAGTGAAATCATTACCCTAGAACTTCTTTATTCATATTTTCTAAACAAAATTCTTGCATTCACACAAAATTTCTCCTAGTCTAGTAGATATTAGCAAAACTCATTTGTTCAAATTTATGATTGCTTAGATAATAAAGAAGGTGACAAAACTCTAATAATTGCATATTCAGTGGTTCCTTGTAGGATTCGATCCTAATTTCCGTTACTACAACAATCCGTATACTTGCGGCAATAGTTGGAGATTAGGTTTTATTACTTGACCTTTGTATATATTTGACTTACTTTTCTATACCTAATCTACACCACGTCAAATTCAATGGAGATGTGGCAATTTTTATATCTACAATTTATACAAAATGCACAAGGAATGAGTGTAGGGACTTGTGGAGGGCTTTAGAGAACTTGGGGTGTGATATGCAAAAGCCGTGGTTGGCAGTGGGAGATTTCAACATAGTAGCAAATCGTGAGGAAAGAATAGGGGGTGCCATTCTAAACTATAGAGATATAGAGGAGTTTAATGAGACATTGAATAAAAGTGGGTTGGTCTCGATTCAATTTGAGGGGTCTCCATACACTTGGACAAATGATAGGTTTTGGCAAAGGTTGGATAGGGCAACAATCATTCCCACTAGAACGATGCTTATGATTTTACTCAGGTAACTAATTTGGTTAGGGGTCATTCAAATAGTTGTCCTCTTCTAGTTAGGTGTGGGATGCTGAGTAGAACATCAGGATCTTCTTTTTAGTTTTTGCATGTCTGAAAAAAAGTGATCCAGGTTTTATTCAAGTTGTTCAAGATAACTGGAAAAAAGCTACGATAGGTAATAGTATGACATTGTTCTTTAATAAATTAATGCAGCTTAAAAGCGTTTTGTAGAAATGGAACAAAAGCAAGTTTGGAAATATGGCCAGCAGGGTTAAATAGGCAATGGAGGCTCTTTTACTTGCTGAACAAGCCTATGATGATAAAAGAGATGCAAAATCTAGGGCAATCCTACATGAAGCTCGTGCAAAACATGCTTGGGAGTTGGCCCGGGAATGTGAGTTGTGGAGACAAAAAGCGACGGTGAAATGGATCAAGAAGGGTGACGCTAATACTTCATTTTTTCATTCAGTGGTTAAACAATGACGTATAACCAATTTCATCTCCAGAATTAAGGTTACAGAGGGTGGTAGGCTTTATGATATTAATGATATTAAGGATTGGCTTCGGTATTTTTTGCTTCTTTATTCACCTCTGATAAGAGCATATATCCACCTACTTTATTTCCTTTCTCATTGCCTCACTTTTGCATATGATAATCAATCATTGAATATGCTACCCACTTTGGAGGAAATAAAAATAGTGGTCTTCTCATTGGATATACACAGTACCACAGGGCCGAATGGGTTTGGAGCTAATTTTTAGCAGAGTTGCTGGGATATTATCCAAGAGGATCTTTTGTTTGTGGTTCATGATTATTTTTAGGGAATTGAGATGCCTAAAGGCTTTAAGGGTGCCATGATCGTTTTAATCCCAAAGCAAGAAGGAGCATACCAATGGGGTGAATTTTGTCCTATTAGTTTATACAATGTATCTTCTAAATTCATAACGAAGATCATTGTCAAGAAGCAAAAAAGAATTTTGCCTTGCATTATTTCTGAGTGGTAGACAGGGTTTGTTCCGAGTAAGGGTACCCAAGAGAATGTGTTGGTGTAAGAGCTAGTTTTGAATTTGGACAAAAAAGTTAATGTTCCAAATATTATTCTCAAACTAGACATGGAAAAAGCCTATAATTGTGTTGAATGATCTTTTCTTATGCCTATGTTGAGAGCTTTTAGTTTTCAAGAGTCAGTAGTGGACTTGATCTTCAAAGCAGTCTCAAATAGTTGGTTTTCCATTCTTATTAATGGGAAGCCGACTAGTTTCTTCAAGGCCTCCAAAGGGGTACGGCAAGGGGATCCACTTTCACCTGCTTTTTTTCTTCTGGCAGCTAAATTCATGGGTAAAGGGCTTCATTTGTTATTTTTGGAACATCGTCAATATTTGTTCAATTTTTTTTGGAGGCCAGATACCTTATTTAGCCTTTTGCAGATGACATAATTATCTTCACCAAGGCTTCTGAGGAGTGTTTGAGTGCATTAATAGAGTCTCTTCAGGTTTATCAAAATTGCTCGGTACAGAAGATCAATATGAGTGAAAGTTTTTTCATTTGCTCTTCTAGATTGTCTCCACAGGAAGTGCATGGGATTCAGTTGTTGGTTTTAAACATCAGAGCTTTTTATTCAAGTATTTGAGCATTTCTCTTTTCACAGGGAAACCAAAATATTTGCTTTTTGATGGGGTTATTTCAGTGGTCAGGAACAAGCTGTAGCATTAGAGCACGAGATTTCTTTCAGCGAGAAGGAAATAAGATTTAATCCGGCATGTTTTTAATATAGTTCCCTTTTATTTGCTCCCAGTATTAAAACCTCCTAAAGGGGTGCTAGTGAGGTTGAATAGGTTGTTTAATGGGTTTCTCTAGGATCATTAGGCGTTGAAGAGAATCCATTGGTTTTTATGGGAAAAGTTGTGTTTTCCAGTAGATGAAGGGGGTATAGGGATTGGATCTCTAACTAATATGAAAAGAGCATTTTCTTTTAGATTATGAAGGAGATTGAGATTGAAAATCTCACCTTGGGCTAGATTTATGCATAAAAAGTATGCAAGGGATATCCACCCTATATATGCAATAAGGCATAGACTACTTGGAAGAGGTCAATTGAGGTGAGGGGAGATGTTGAGGCACATATTCGGTGGTGTGTTGGTGTAGGCTTCATTGATTTTTGATATGATTATTGGGCATTGGATGTTCCATTTATTGAAGTTAACATTCAAGCTAACAATTCGCATTTTCTTGTAGTTGAATTTTTTACAGATCATGGTTGGAATTGGGGCAAGCTTCTTCAAATAGAGTGGTGGAAATAATTTACAATATTCCTATTCGTCTTAATGAAGAGGATAAAATGGTGTGGGCATTGACAATTGATTGTAAGTTTTCTATGACAACCGCATGGAATGCAATCAGACAAAGATGGAATGTCTCTTTAGTAACAAAGGGCATTTGGAACCCATTATTGCTGCTGAAATTATCTTTTTTTGGCGGAGGTTAGTGTATAACTGGGTTCCTCGACTGCATTTTACGAAGGAGGGGTATTTGTTTAGTGTCAAGATGTTCTTGTTATTTGATAGACTGGGAAGCTTTGGATCATTTATTCATTCATGGGAAAGTTGCGTCGAAAATGTGACAACATTTTTTTTTTTTGCAGCATCCGGACTGCCTTCGAGGCATTTTTCTTGCATTTCATCTCTAGTCATGACTTGGTTCATGTCATAGCCAAAAGTAACTTGAATCATGTTATTTTTGTTCTATCGATTGTGGTTCTTTGGTGCTTATGGACTGGTAGAAATGGTGTATAATTCCAAAACACAAATTTTGAGCTCCAAAAGGTAATATACAATGTGGAGCAATTGATGAGGGAACTAACAGCTACAAAGGTAATTGCTCAACGGCAGTTAGTTAGGCTTGGTGATAGTTATTGGGGTAGGTTTTTTCAGGTGCAAAAGGAAAAGATAAAATGATCAATGGTTGCGCGCTGGAATAAGCCAAGTGAAAGATAGGTTAAGCTGAATACAAATGCAAGTATGACAAATAGTAAGGCATCTGGGGTGGAGTGCTTCAGGACCACAGTGGTAAGGTAATTTTTGCTTTTTATAAAGAATATGGTGAAATACATGTGCTAAAGGCTGAATCGTTGGCTTTGTTATATGGGTTAAAATGTTGTGATGAAAAGGGTTTTTCGAATATCTTGGTCGAGGTTGATTCTCACTCACTTGTTCAGCGGGTGCTTTCTGAGTCTATAGGTAGATGGTCTTGGTGTTATGTGTTGGGACAGATCAAAACTGATAAGTAATAAACTTACCAATATTAATATATATTTTATTATATATTTTTGGTGTTATTTTAATATAATTATAGTAATTTTGGTTGCAAATGATTCATTTTCTAACTTTTTATAAGAATTGAGATTTTTCCCTGAATTAGGGTTTTTTTAGGCAAAATTTTTATTTGAGTAAATTAATGCACACTTCTTGTGTATAATCATAGGTTCATCATACTTAAACTCATTTGGATCCATTGGAATTAAGAAAAATCAAATTCAAAGGTGGTTCAAAGAACTAAGTTTGGATGACAACTCGAAGGAATAAGTGTGCAAAAATAATAAAAAAATCTAATTTTTCACTAAAATGTGTGAAAATACCTGAAAAATGCCTGCACATGTGGATTCTAACTTAGAAAAAAAATTAAAGCTCAAGTGGGATTTACAAGGAGCGATCCGCAGGTTGCCACCCGCGGATCGACGTCGACCAACAAACATTAGGGCTTGTAGCTTGAAACATTTTCTAGCTGGTTTTACAAATAGTTTTAGATGGGGATAGGGTTTTGCAAGTTGAAGATTTCATTGAAAACACAAATGAAGACTTTTGTATAAGTTTAGAATCTCCAAGCAAATCTTCATCATTTTCATGCATTAATGATTCATGCAAGTTGGAAATAAATGTGAAGAATATTTGTCTATAAATAGGAGTCATTTGTAACAAGTTTTATCATCCTTTAGTCAATATTAGAGTTAGGTAATTGAAGAAAATTAAAAAAATTCTCTCAAGTTCAATAGATTAGTGTACTTGATATACAAACTTCTTGTACTTCAAAATTTTGGATAAGAAATAGAAGAATGAAGACTTGTCTATAAGCTCTTCTCAACTTTCTCATTTACTTTCCAATTTGAAGCATGAATTCTTATGTTCTTGTTAAGTTTTTGTGTGTTTCATTAGTCATGATTTACTAAAAGCTTTATCTAGAATATAGATGAAGCTAATGAATTCATAACATGACTTAAATTACTTTCACTTGCTAAGCTTGCATTTGTTTGTTTACTTGTTCAAGTTTTAACTCTTGTTCTTGCATGGCCAACTCAAACAAGTCATCTAGTTGCCAATTGACATTGAGAAATACTCTTAACAATGGAAAATGAACAAATATTGCTTAAATTATTAATATGATAATAATGAATGCTTAAGTGAATTATAACAATTTATGTTTTAATAAGGTTTCATCATGAAAATAATTAGAATCTAATCATTTCATAATGAGAGCTAGTTATGATTTAAATGGAATTGGATTCTTAACAAAGCAAGACAATACTTAGCAAACCATTCATGCATCTTATGATTCATTAATGGATTCTATATTCTAAACTTCTTGAATATTTGAATTCCTACAAGTTGTTGTCATTATTACCTATTCTATTGAACGTCATTTTTACTACACCTTGATTTTTGGTTGTTTAGATAATAAAGTAAGCTATAAAACCTTAGTACTTGCAAATATTTGATTCCTCATGGGATATGATACCTGTATACTCTCCATACTACACTTGACCCGTATACTTGCGAAAAAGTTGAGAGATTGGGTTTATAACTTGATTTGTGTGTATTTTGCCTATATTTTCATACGTAATCTAAACCACATCAAGGGCAATGCTAAGGAAATTGGAGGCTTTGTTATTTCATTTGTATCGAGAGGCAAATGCAATTGCAGACAGACTTTCAACAGTCAGATTAGAAAAGGATTATTTTTTTCATTTAGTAAACCATCTTCCATGACGTGTATATTCATTAGTTAGGCTAGATGGTTCTAATATGACATATATTAGGAATTACATTTAATGTAATCATATTTGAGGTCAGTCTATATCCTCCTCCTTTCTTAATCAATAAAAGTTGGGCTAGCATCCCTCCGTGTACAGGTATTGCCAAATATATATACGTGTGTGTGTATGTATATATTTGTATATATATACATGCATATATATATATATATGTATATATATCCATATATATGCGTGTGTATATGTATATATATGTAAATATAGATCCATGTATATGTATATATATGTATGTGTATTTATATATATACATACATATATATATAGATGTATGTGTGTGTGTGTGTGTATAATATATGAGTATATGCACGAGCGCACACATGCATATGTATACATATATATCTATGTATACATATATATATGCACACATATATATATGTATACATAATATATACATATATATATGTAAGTATATATATATACACATATATATACACATATATATGTACATACATATATGTATTTATATACATACACACACACACACACACATATATATATGTATTTATTTTTTTTGGCTAACCCCGTACACGAGGGATAGCACCACTCCAAAATTTTATTAATAAATAATTTAGAGAGAGACATAAATCTTACCTCAAATGAAATTACAAAACCTTACCATAAATAAAAGATCAAAAGCATTTTACGAGAAAAGGAAATTGGGAATACTATTCCCTTTACAAAACAAACTAATTTACTCTACGAATAGACAGAAATTTAAGCCTATCTAATTTCAAGACGCCTCGTGCTTGAGCCGGTAGATCTTGAAATGTTGTGTAAATCTTGCCATTCTCGTGCTCAACACCAATGTTAGAAAGGGCATTCGCAACCTGATTAGCTTCACGAAAACAATGGAGCAAATTAAAAAGTGGTGAAAAAAAAATAGTTGCTAAATTTCCTTGTACATAGACCAAGGACAGTGGAATTCCTTTTTAAGAATCCGGATCAAAATCTACGAGTCACTTTTAACTAAAAAGGAATCATATCCATGTTGCAAACAATATTGAACCCCAAATAAAAGAGCCCTGACCTCTGCTTTAACACTATTCATTACACCCAGATTAATAGAAAAAGCCAATAAAAATTCACCCTGTGAACCCCTCAAAACCCTTTCACCACTAGCCTGACCGGGATTACCTTTGGAGCAACCGTCAATATTTAGTTTTATTTTTCCCTCACAAGGTTGTTTTGGAACCTACTCTCAACCTACAAGTGCTTCATAAAAAAGATCTCCAATCAATCATAGTAAAGTTATGTTTAGGAAATTGAAAACTAAAGAAATCTTTTAACTCTATAAAAATATCTCTACACACCACTTCAAGAATAGGTAACACACCCCAAAAAATGGCGTTGTTTCTTGACTTTCACAACTATCAACAAATCAACAAGGGTACCAAACGATGAACATAATCTAAAAACATATTAGTTCTCCTCGAAACCCACCAAGCAACCATAAAAGCCCTGATAGAAGAACTCCTGTACTACAATCCAATAACATATCGGAAAAACTTTCATAAAAAATTTGCCAAGTCTCCTTCACAAAAAACATGATCTAGAGTCTCAATTGCAGGGAATTTATAGCAAGCGCATTTAGATACAACATTGAACCCCAGCTTACACATAATAGAGTCAATAGGCAATCTATGCTTTAATCGTCTATCAGGAAAAAAAGACACTTTAAAAGGAATACCCTAGTGCCAAATTGTACTATAGATAAATAAGGGAGCAGCAGGAGACTAGATAATCTTAAAAGCAGATTTTAGAGTAAAATTACCAGAGTACAAAGGCTACCATATCATCCTGTCTAGTGCATTACCAATGGGGAAAGGAAGCTGTATAATCCACGCCACAACATCCCTACAAACCCATTGGACTAGGTTATCAAAATCCTAGCTACCATGCTTGCAAAAATCAAGCAAGCGATGATCCGAAACATCGATAAGGGAAGATGCAAATGATCCAGAACCCATCCAGTTGTCAAACCAAAAATTGACCTCTCCCGAATGAATGATCCAACCAATATTTTTTCTACCAAATCTCTAGCTTTTAGCAAGTGCCTTCAAGTGGAAGAATCATTCTATTTGACATTAACCAAGCAAGGGTGCATCGACCTGCAACATTTGTCTCTCATGAAGGTAGCCCACAATGAGTTCTACTGATGAAATCTCCACCACAGCTTCAAAGAAAAAGCATCAAACACCTCCTTTAATTGCCTGAAACCAACCCCTCCAGACTCTTTAGGCACATACAGCGTATCCCATCTCATCCAATGATATTTAGAAATGCTATCCACCTCACCCCATAAGAAATTTGCAAACACTTTCTCTAAAACCTTCAAAAACATATATATATGTATTTGTACACACACATATATATACATATACACGTGTGTGTGTGTGTATATATATACACACACTTATCTGCATATGTATATATACATATGTACATATGATAATGGCCAAAGTGGATAGGTTTTAGGTGTGTTTAGGCTAGGTTTTTCTTAGTTTTTCCCTTAGTTTTTACTAAATAAGTGTTATTTTTTCTTCTTTTGGATTTTTGAGTGAATTTTACATGAGAATTACTCATTTGGATTTTTTTATGTTTTTATAGGTTTTTTTCCTCTTCTCATTGAATTTCAAAGCATGATTCGAGTGTATGATGAGTTGAAGAAGAGATCTCACGAGTGTGGAGTGAAGCTATAGAGAAATAGAGCTTTTGTTCATTGTGAACGAGGTCGCGGGTGAGAACAGAAGCACAGCTAAGGAAGATTGAAGTTTCTGCCCTAGCCACGATATCATCTGCGGCCTGGATGGAGCCACGGCTGGGGCCAAAATATTTTTAGCAACTAGCCGCGGCATCATCTGCACCCCAGACGGACCAAATGCTCAACTGGCAGCCATAACGAACATGGCCGCGGCTAATTTGCATTAAACTTGCGATTTCACTCTTTTTTAAGGCGATTTTAAAGAGAACCAACCCAAGTTTTGAGGGAATATAATAAAAGATATAAAAGACCCTTCTAGGCCAAAAGAAGAGGGAATAGAAGAGGAACGACAAGGAGAAGACTTAAGGGTTTTAAAGAAGAGAAAAAGCGCAGCAAAGAGGGAAGAAATTTCTGCAACAAAAGAGAAGATTCAAGGGGATACTTCATCAGAATGAGTTTTTTTGTTCTTTCTCAATTGTCTATTGAACTTTCTCCCTTGTTTATTGAGTAGTTGTGTATAAGACTTGGAAGGATTTGAACTCTAACTTTTTTACTATGACTTGATTTGTTATTTAATGGAAGGATCCTTTCTTCATTTGATTTATTTATGAGTTTATTGATAAATTAGATTGGATTTTGATGCACGAATTCAATCTTGATCATTTACTTTGATTGGATAATTGAAAAACCACTCAATTAATTAAGAACAACTCACAAGTGAAGGAACCTGCATGAATTGCTAGAAATAGAATTCTATAGGTTCTTCCAAATTGGTTGTAAATCCAATTGTGAATTAAAATCCATTGATTTGATTGCATCTGCTTGGGGTTTTGGTTTGAAAAGAGATTCCATTCAATCAACCTAGTGATAGAAATTGTTGTCTTGAGAAAGATTGCAACTTAACCAAGAGATTTTATGGTCAATTGAGGTTTGATAATCCATTAAACATAAATTGAATCGTGATAATTGGGTTTAGGAGGATTCTACTTCTAGGTCTTGTCTTAGAAATTGTTGCTTTTCTCAATTATTTTCCTTGCAATTGTTATTTGGTTTTCTCATTCGCTAGTTTATATTACATTAGTTAATTTATTATTTCAACACTCTTCATTGTTTAGACTAGACAATAGAGTGCCAGTTATTACTAGTACTTGCTCAGTCCTTATGGGTATGACACTCGGTACTTCATATACGCTATACTACAGAACGATAGATATATTTGCCTATTGTATCCATAGTTGAGCCAAACGAATACCAAGTTTTTCGCGCTGTTGTCAGGGACATAGGCAATATAAGGAAAGCTCTAGGTTTATTAATTTAGTCATTGATTTTTCATTTATAATTATTTTATTTTTAATTATTGCTTTTATTTCTCTATTAATTTGGTTGGTTTGCATTGTCATTACTGGACTTGCTTTAGTGCATGACTAGAGGTAATAGTTCCACGCAACTAAAGTTTGATGCAGAAATTGAGAGGACATTCCATTAAGCCCTTAGGGAGAGACTTTTACAAAGGGTAGAGGAGATGAATCAAGGGCAAGAAGAGATGGCTGAAGATCAAGAGCAAGAAGAGAAGGCTGAGGAGAATACCCCCAGTCACATTCAAAATTCCATAGTTGATGAAACTCCACTCAACCCGCTCAATGTACAACAACAGCAATAGCAATAGGAGAGGTAAAGGACCATGCCCGATTATGCTAGGCCCCTCTTGACTGGTATAGAGTCTAGCATAGCACGATTGCGGGTAGTTGCTAATGACTTTAAGATCAAGTCGAATGACATTCAAATGGTCAAAAAATTTATACAATTTGACGACTTGCATGACGAAGACCCGAACGCCCATGTGACAAGTATCTTAGAGATCTATGATACCTTTCAGATCAATAGGGCTTCAGATGGTACTATCTGCCTGAGGCTGTTTCCCTTCTCATTAAAAAACTGAGCAAAGCAATAGTTGAGCTCCCTACCACGAAGATCCATTATCACTTGGGACCACATGATGAAGAAATTCCTAACAAAGTACTTTTCACCCACCAAAACCACGAAGATAAGGAACAACATTTCTTCATTTGCCTAGATTGAGTCAGAGATATTGTATGACACGGGACCAATTTAAGGAGCTTTTGAAAAAGTGTCCACACCATGGGCTACCCATTTGGCCGCAAGTCTAGATATTTTACAACGGGCTCAACCCAGCCACCAGACAGATGATCGATGCAACAGGAAGAGGGACATTATATAGCAAGATGCTAGAACAAGCCCAAGAGTTGTTCGAAAAGATGGCCATAAATAACTACCAATAGCAATCTACTCGATCCCGGACTAGTATAGCAGCTGGTATGTATGACGTCGATGCGATCACAACTCTAACAACCCAAGTGAAGGCGTTGAGCAAAAGGATATATGGGATGTCAGTTGCATAGAGACAACCGCAGGTGGTGCAACATGAGTTGTATAGGGGTGGTCATACCAACCACGAGTGCAAGGTAATCGGTGCCATGGACCACATAGAGGAACAATACTAGTATATGAGCAATGCATCGAGGCAGCAGAATAACCCCTACAGTAATATGTACAACCCAAGGTGGAGGAATCACCCAAATTTTTTTTAGGGGAACCAAAGACATCAGAGACAGCAACCTCCACCTGAGCATTAGCAATAGCCACTACAAAAGAAGAGATTGAATCTCAAGAATTTGATGAAAAAATATATCAATTCCTCTGAGACTTGTATGCAGAATATGAAGACATCTCTATGCAATCAACAAGCATGAATTCACAAGTTGGAGAACCAAATTGGCCGAATTACCAAAACCATCTCGGAGAGATCTCAAGGAGCCTTCCCAAGTAATACATAAAACAATCCAAGAGAGTATATGAATACCGTTATTCTGAGGAGTGGAAAGGAGGTGTCCCTAGATGATAAGAAAATGAAAGTGGGAGGGCCTACTGGAGGAATCACCAAGGAGAAAGCTGTTGCTGAGACTGGAGAGCAAATGGAAGAAGGTGACAAAAAGTTGGAGAAAAAGTCTGTTGAGACCAACGCACCACGACTGCCCTATCCTCAAAGACTTAAAGGGGCTGCTAAATTCGCTTATGCAAATATTTGAAGGAGATTATTGCGCGTAAAAAGAAAATTGAAGACTCTCAACTGGAAGCATTGTCGGAGGAGTGCAGTGCTAGTGTCCAAAACAAGTTGCCATCGAAGCTGAGTGATCCATGGAATTTCTCTATCAATTGCACCATAGGTAGTTTTATTTTTTTCAACTCTTTTGCAACTTAGGTGCTAGTGTCTACCTAATGTCGTTGTCAGTGGCCAAGAAGTTTGGGCTTACCAATTTTAAAAAGTCTAACATGACTTTGCAGTTAGCTGATAGGTCAGTGAGACATCCACATGGGATTATAAAGAACATATTAGTAAAAATTAATAAATTTATAGTTCTCATGAATTTTGTTGTTCTTGACATAGGTGAGGACACTATTGTTCCTCTAATCTTAGGCCGACCTTTCTTAGCTACTGTTGGTGCTATAATAGATGTAAAGAATGGCAAGCTTAAGTTTCAAGCAAGGGAGGAAGAATTTGAATTTAGCTTGCATTTTGATTCTGTTAATTCTTCTCTTGCTAATAATGTTTGTTCTATTGAGTTGACTCAGTTTGAGAACCAAGAGCATATTACAGTCATTGAAGACCATAACTCTCTTGGATTACCTTTTCATGATGCAGGGTCAACCAAGCGTAATCATACAGATAGGGATTTTGGAGAAGTCATGGAGATGAAGAAAAAGAGTGAGGACTTAAGGGAAGGGAAAAAAAGAGTCCTAGGTGACAAAAGAAGAAGACAAAGCCTTGGCCAAAAGCCAGTAAAGTGGCCAAAGCAATCAAGTTGGGACTTAAGAAGTGAGTGCCAAAAATCATTAGTGATCCTATGGGAACTCTCAAACCCTTAGGGGAAAATGCTGCAATATTCTAAGCATCAAGGATATCGAGCTAACAACGTTAAACAAAGCGCCAGTTGGGAGGCAACCCAACGTTTACTTTGGTGTTTTTAGTTTTTTTTAGTGTTTCTTGATTTTTGTCAAGTTTGGTTAATTAGTTTTTCTCATGTCTTAATTGCAGGTCACAAGTTTAAGGCAAAGACTTGCACCCAAATAATGAAAATTTTTTGGATAGAAGAAGGGATTCTCAAATTGAAAACGGAGTTTCTACTCTATTTTATTGTGTTTTTAAACCTTATTTCTATTTTTAGAGTTGATTACTCTAATTTCTTTTCAATTTTCAATGGATTTGTATTTTGTTTTGACATAATTTGGGTTGATAGAATGGTTGTGTAGGTTTAAGGAGAAAATTTGAAGTTTCTGATGCTAGCCGCACTGTGACCAGCGTCGCAGGTGAGACCGCTGCTAGAATCAAAAGTTTGGGCAAAGTTTTTGTCCCTAGTCGCACCGTGATCCGTGCTATTGGTGGAGCCATGAAATGAGCCGGGCCGTAGATGACACCGTGGCTGAAGATATGAAACCCTAATGATTGAATAAAAAAAAAAAAGAGAGTGACATCTACACCCAGACCCAAGCCGTGGTTCAAGTAGGGTCGCGGATGATGACAGACAGGTCGCAGATGATAATAGATAGGTCGCGATGCAATTAGTAGCATGACCCTTACCACATATAGCATCGTGGACAAACAAAAGGCCCTTCTTTTCCCAATTTTCTGCACTCCTTTTTCTTGTCTCTCAACCAAAGCCCTAATCCCCTCCACCCAACACCTTCAATCCACCATCTTATTACTCAATTTCCCTTTAGATCTCCACCATCGACACACTTTACACAACCACAAACACACACAACTCAATTTTCCAAGGAATTCACTGGATTTGAGGCAGGTTTTATCCTGGAAGACACAATCTTTGTTGGGTTTTCTGAGCAATTTTTCTTTGATTTGTGGGTGTTTTCATTAAACTATTTGCCTTGCTAATACATTATTGAGGTATGGGCTTCTACACTACTGGTTATTTTCTTGCTTTATATTATTAGCAAACTTATATTCTCTTTACTTGAATTATGGATTGTTGGGTTGTTTGATTGGATTGTATATGCTTTAATTACTATTTTGTGGGTAGTTATTGTATGGGCTATTTGATTTATGGGTGATTTTGTTGAATTAAGCAATAAATAACCAATAGATGTTTACAGTTAATATGATGCTTTGATTGTAGAATTGGTTATCACATGGCTTTATTTTATGAATAATTCAAATAATCCTAGCCTAATTGATGGGGGTATGATTTGCTTTTTGATATGACTTGGTGATATGGTGCTAAACGTTATCATTGAGTTTTAATAGCATTGTCATTCAATTTTTGAGGGGTATTCAAGCTAGAATATGGAATTGTGCATGTTATTTGGGGGCCATATTGCTTGTTCAGTGCCTATGAGTTAAAGTGGCCTTATTTTGCTTCAATTGTTATACCCTTGTTCAATTGCTTGTTCTCTAATAGTATTATACCCTTGTATACTCATTCCATCGGATAGGAATACTTTGAGTGATAGATTAAAGATGTAAGTAAATTATATGGTCTGCATTTTGTTTAGGCAAGAAAGTTATAATCTAGATATTGTTATCATGTCCTTACCTTCCTTAATTGCTTCTTGAAGGTACCAAAAATGCCAAGAAAGGTTGTAGCCCACAAACGTTCTCGTAGCGAAGGATCTTCTGGTTATCCCCCACAATGGGATACTAATCACTTCATCTCGAGCAACAATGAACAATAGTTTCTTAAACATGAGGACGGTGAGATAATAGTTGAGAAGATGGTAGATGAGGACTTGGACAATGTCCCCATATTACCAAGATATTTGCACTACTAGGTTGGGATCCTATTTTGAGGCTGCCAAATCACTACTACCCTCATTTGGTCCGGAAATTATATGCAAATGTATAAAGAGCAGAGTACAGTGCATAGTATTTAACTACTACAGTTCGCGGATGACACATTGAGTTAAGCCGTGCATCATTGGCCAGTATTCTTGGGTGTAGGGAGGGCCTCTAGTGTGGTACGTTAGGAACTTTCAATTGAGGGGCCCATGGACTCTACAAGAGAGGGCTGGTAGGTTTAATATTATGAGTAAATGATCTAGGACTGATAATCGTGAAATATATTTTGCCAGTGATCTTGATACCCCTTTTCATGTTATCATTTACCTCTTTGGCCACAACATCTTTCCAAGGAAGTACAGTCTCAATAAGTCTAGAGTCAGCAATATCTACTTCTTAGACGAGATGGTGAACGGTGGTATACTCGCGCTTAGCCCTTTGCTCAATGTGATTATTACTTATATGATGAAAACTGCTAGGTTGCATAGTGTTCACACCGGATTTGGCTTCCCATGACTCATTTCACTAATTATGGGGCGGAGTTCACTTTTGAAGAACGATAGAGAGTAGAAATGAGAAATAGAGACATAGTGAATCTCCGGGTGCTAAAGAACGTCGGAGTCAGACCGTGGGTGACTGAGTTACTCCAAGGACGAGCCCAGCACGAGGAAGAGGATAAAGATGATGCTTACATGGAGCCTACCTCTAGACCCTCGGCCCAACAGCCACATTCCAGGGGCCATTCTCCCCCACATAGGAATGAGGAGGTATTGACAGCCATTGGAGTTTTACAGACGGATTTCATGGGTACAATTGGCGACTTGAGTACTGAGTTTATGGGCACTATAGGACATGTCCAAGGCCAATAGGATAACCTTGGCTACCGAGTTGGTAGTATTGAAGAACTCCCCCGCTTGTTTCACTTTGGAGGAATGGGAGGAAATCAAGATGGCCAAGGCACACCACCTCCATGATCATACCTATTTCTACCCTTTCTTTTTGTATTTTTTTATCTTTGCTTTGGGTAGGTATAAGACTTATTTGTCTCGCATTTTTATTTTTTGTTTGTTTTTCTTTCTTTATTTATTCACTCATAGCCTGAACTAGTTAATCAGATAATGTAATTCTTCTATCTTTCTTTTTATGTGATTGCAGCAGTTTGTACATCTTCTGGCTAATTCATTCATCGCGTACCAAGTGGCAACATCCACTAAAAAGTGGAGTACTAGTCTACTTTTTACCTCTTTGATTGTACTTCTTTTCTTTCCTTCTTTGCACACATTTGGGACAATATGTGATTTAAGTGTGTGGGAGAGTTGTATTTGTTGTAGATTTTTTGTCTATTTGTGTGATTTTTTATTGGATTGGTTGATTTGGATTTTCTTTGGCAGGGAATCGACCCTAAAATTGGGGAAATTATGTCAAAGTCTTTTGTTGAAAACAATGGTCCAAATTATGTGTTTTTCATTTCCTATCCCTTGAGTTTTTAGAGGGTTACATTATCTCAATTAATTAGGGTCAATTTTCCTACCCAAATGGAACCAATGCATGCAATTTTTGAGAAATTTTTCTTAAATAATTAAGAACCGACTATCATGTAGATAGGAGTTCTTACTTAAGTGAAAGTATAATAGGCAAAATAGAGTTAATTATGCTGTATTTTTTAGATTTGGAGAAGTTCCTCTAACTTACTTGATTTTCGAAGGTTGGTAATGGATATAGTTAGTGGATTGAAGTATAGTCTATGATTAGTAGGATAGTAAGAAAAGGGACCAAAAAAATAAATAAATAAGATTTTAAGCTTAGGATTTGCTCCGATAGTTTTAGTGCTAAGTAACCGGGGGTCGTCATTTACCGATGTCAACTTTCATGTCCAAAGACTACTAAAATTATGAGTCTGCATAGCTGTTTGAGCGTACGAAGTATTGAGTAACCAGAGAGCTTCATTACCAATGTCATTCTCCGTGTCAAAAAATAACTTTGTGTCTCAAGGAAAGGCTGAGTTTTTTTTTTCTTTATTTGAAAAAAAAATGAAAGAGTTCTCTTGTTGTTAAGAATGGACTAATCGTATGGATATGAATTTATTCATTAACTGTGGAAGTTGCTGACTTGAGAGAATCCGGTATGAAGGGAATGACTCAAATTTGGAAGATTAACGTATATTTACCTTTATTTTTCCTATTGTGATGAGTAATTGAATAGCAATAACTGTTTGCATAATGCTTCTCTTAGTTGTTGAGAAAGAATTTTCAAAGAAGCATGCATGGTCTCCATTTGTTTAAGCTCTTGTCTAGTTTGATAGAGTTTTATTGCTTGAGGACAAGCAATGGCTTAAGTGTGGGGGAATTAATAATGGCCAAAGTGGATAGATTTTTAAGTGTGTTTAGGCTAGGTTTTCTTAGGTTTTTCCCTTAGTTTTTACTAAATAAACGTTATTTCTTTTCGATTCTTGAGTGAATTTTGCATGAGAATTATTCATTCGAGTTGTTTTTCGTGTTTTTATAGGTTTTTCACCTCTTCTCTTGGAATTTCAAAGTATGAGTGTATGATAAGTTGAAGAAAAGATGTCACAAGTGTGGAGCGAGGCTATAGAGAAATGGAGCTTCTGTTCCCATCCGCGCCTTCATCCGCGCCACTGATGAGGCTGCGGGTGAGAACAGAAGCACAACCAAGGAAAAATGAAGTTTCTATCCCCAGCCGCAGAACCATCCATGCCGCGGCTGGGGCCAAAAGGTTTTCAACTATTTGTTTAGCTCAACTATGGATACTATAGGTATATATACCTATCGTTCCGTAATATAGCATATATGGAGTACTGAGTACCGTATCCACGAGGACTTAGCAAGTACAAATAATAACTCGCACTTTATTATCTAGTCTAAACAACGAAGAGTGTTGAAATAATAAATTAACTAATATAATTAAACTAATGAATAAGAAAGCAAAATAACAACCACAAGGAAAATAATTGAGAAAAGTAACGATTTCTAAGACAAGACCAAGAAGTGGAATCCCCCTAACCCAATTATCATAATTCAATTTATGTTTAATGGATTACCAAACCTCAATTGACCCTAAAATCTCTTGGTTCAGTTACAATCTTTCTCAAGACAATAACTCCTGTCATTAGATTGATTGAGTGGAATCTCTTCCCAAATCAAAATCCCTAGTAGATGCAATCAAATCAATGAATTTTAATTTACAATTGGATTTACACCTAATTTGGAGAACCTATGAAATTTTATTTCTAACAATTCATGCAGGTTCCTTCACTTGTGAGTTGTTCTTAATTAATTGAGTGATTTCTCAATTACCCAATCAAAGTAAACGATCAAGATCGAATTCGTGCACAAAATCTAATTTAGTTCACCAATAAACTCACAAATAAATCAAATAAAGAAAGGATCCTTCCATTAAACAACAAATCACGTCATGGTAAAAAGGTTAGGGTCAAACCATTCAAAATCTTCTACAAAACTACTCCACAAATAAGGGAGAAAGTTCAATAGACAATTGATTGTGAGTTTAGGTTATATCAAAATATATCAATAAATTCACTTAAAATCACACAAACAAGTAATAAAATTTACAACCTAATACTCGTTCCGCAAGTGCACGGGTCAATTGTAGTTGTGACGAGTATTAGGGTCGATCCCACAAGAAAATGTGAACTAGCAACTACCAAAGCTACTAACTTGCTTTATTATCTAAACAATCAAACTTAGAAGGTAGTGAAATGATAGGAAAATCAATTTCAAGTAAACAAACAATAAGAAACTAGTTAAACAAAGTTGTCTAGGCTTAAGAATCCACCAAATATGAAAGTTTAGCTTATGGCCATAATGATTTTTATCCATGTTTAGGATTCAATTCCATTTTTACTCCAAACTAGATCTCTCTATGAATGGAAGACTACTAATACATGAGCTTTCTTACTCTCGTGGTAAAGTCTAGCATGCATTAGTTCATTTAACTCATGAATTCTGGCTTCAAACCTTAATCCACCTATGTGAATCACTACTCCCGTGTGAATCAACATAAGTTCCATTTACTCTTTCCATTGTTAAGTGCAAATCTCTTTGTCAAATAACAACTAGATGACTTGAAATTAGTAACTAATCAACAACAAGTGTTAAGACCAAGTAAATGAACAAACAAGAATAAATAGGCCATAAACCAATTCAAATCATATTAGAGCCTTTATCCTAAACCTAGTGGAAATCAACTTAGTTCAAGATATTTAAGATAAATTTAAGCACTTAAATGAAAGTAAACAAGAATGCATGAATGAAACCAAAAAGAATAAGGTTAGAGTTTCTCATTTGTTGGATGAACTTGGCTCCAAAACTTGTCCTTGCATTTTATCAAATATGTTGAATACCAAGTAGTTCCTCCAAAGTCTTGTTATAAGTATATGACTTTGCCTACTACAAAAATAAGAAAGAAAATCTACTCTAAGTATTTACAAGGAGTTCTCCTCCTACCAAGCTCTAGTTCTAGCTCTCTCAAGCATAAAACTAAGCATCTCTTCTATGAATTACAAAGACATCTATTTATAGCATAAATCCTAGCTCAAGTCCTTGTCCAAGTTGGAGACATAATGATGAAATTCGATTCCTTTAGCCGCAAAAGTCTTTCTTGAGCTTTGTGTTATCTTCTAGGACAAAGAGAATGTAGCTGGATGTTGGATTTATCTGTAAAAGTGGTGTGAACAAGCTACAAGTTGAAGAGAGTCAAAATCGGCAAGTTGGTGACGATCCGCGGGTGGCAACCTGTTGATCGCTCTCTATTTTCACTTTTGCCCTTTTAAATTTTGGTTATTTTCATAATGCCCTTGAGACGTTTTTCCACAAATAGACCATAATTTTCTTGGTAAAATTTGGTAAAGAAAATATTTGTCGAAAATTTCAAGCTTAGATGATAAAAATCGCACAATTTGAATCAACTTTGAATTTGATATTTCTTGAGCTTCAATTGATCAAAATTATGTCTAATCTTCATTTCCCAACAAAATCAAATAAACTTGGGCATTAATTTGCTCAAAATAATAATTCCACCTCAAAATCTTAATTTTCGGACTTAAAACCCTAATTTTGGAGCAAACTCGGATTTGATAGAAATTCATAAAATTGAGTCATTTTAATATCAAAAATACTAAAAACATTCTCAAATCCTACTAAAATCATATATAAAATATTATACTAAAATAGGTAAAATTATTACTTATTAACAATAAAGAAAGAACAAAGAAACTTATTCTCATGAAGTCCTCTTGAATCTTCTCTTTTGTTGCAGAAATTTCTTCTTTTTTTGTTGTACTTTTTTGCTTCTTTAAAACCCTTGAGTCTTCTCTTTGTGGTTCCCCTTCCATTCCTCCTCCGTGGATGGCTCCCAGGTAAGCGTCTGGTCCCAGCCATGACGCCATTTGCAGCGCAAATGATGTCGCAACTGGTTGCTAAAAATCTTCTAGCCCCAACCACAGCTTCATCTGTGGCACAGATGATACCGCAGCTGGAGACAAAAACTTCATTCTTCATCAATTGTGCTTTTCACCCGTGGCCTCATCCGCAGGTGCGGATGGTAACAGAAGCTCTATTTCTTCATAGCTTCGCTCCACACTTGTGAGATCTCTTCTTCAACTTATTAAACATTCGAATCATACTTTGAAATTTGTTGAGAAGAGGAAAAAAAACTTATAAAAACATGAAAAACAACTCAAATGAGTAATTCTCATGTAAACTTCACTCAAGAATCCAAAAGAAGGAAAAACAACACTTATTTAGTAAAAACTAAGGGAAAAACTAAAAAAAAAACTTGCCTAAACACACCTAAAAACCTATCCTTACCCCACACTTAAGCCATTGATTATCTTCAAGCAATAAAACTCTATCAAACTATACAAGGGTTTAAACAAATGAAGACCATGCATGCTTCTTTGAAAATTCTTTCTCAATAATCCAGAGAAGCATTATGCAAATAGTTATTGCTATTCAATTACTCATCATAATAGGCAAAATAAAGGTAAATATATTTCAATCTTCTAAATTTGCGTCCATTCCCCTCACACTCGATCCTCTCAAGTCAACAACTTCCACAGTTAATGAGTAAATCCACATACCTAGGATTAGTCCATTTTTCACGATAAGAGAACTCTCTTCTTCTTTTTTTCAAATAAAGAAAAAGAAGCTCAACCTTTCTTTGAGACATGAAGTTATCTTTTGATGTGAAGAACGACATTGGTAATGAAGCTCCCAGATTACTCAATACTACATACGCTCAAGTAGCTGTGTATACTCATAATTTTAGTAGCCTTTTGATGGAGAAATGGGGACCCTAGGAAGACGACACTCCTAAAACCCTCAAATATTCACACAGAAATCTTTTTCAAAGAACTGTCTTAAAGATTAAAGTGTAAATCAATCCAAACCCTCTTGTAGAATTGGATCAATTTACCTATAAATAATTCAACCCCAACCAAACTCGTTGATTGAAATCAAATTAATAAAAAACTCTAGACCCTTATCAAAACTGTTGATAAAAATTTAAGGTATAACCACATAAGAAACACTCTTAAAAAGGCAAAATAAGTTCTCATCTCAAGAACTCATGAAATCCCTCGAAGGAAGAAAACTAATTTTCATTGATTAAACCATAATTCAACAAAACATAATGAAACCCTAACAATAGCTAGTTTTATATAAGCATAAAAGTCCTAAGAAGCAATTATAGAAAATTAGAAACTATTACAATTAAAAGAAAATAATAAAAATTCAAAAACAATAAAAACTCGTGAAAACTGTCTGTATCCGCACACGGATTGCAGGCGTGGATACCACCAGAAACTCCATCCTAGAAACATCCGAATCTGCTTCTATCTTTGGCCTTATCCGCGCGCGAATACCACCCACGAATAAGGTTAGAAAGCTCAACTGCTACTCCTGGTCTCGTCTATTTAAGATTCTGTCTCGCACCTTCGACCTTCACCAGCCTTTAGAACCCTGAGTGGATGTTGGATAAGCCACGTTCCATACTCTATTTCTATGCTTTAAGCCCTTAAACTCCTCCAGATAACTCCAGTTGATGAAATCCATTGGTAAAACTTCAAAAACTGAGACGGGTGTTATCATGCACGTATCATTGTTTGTCTACTTGTGCGATTTTTTATTGGATTGGTTGATTTAGATTTTCTTTGGCAGAGAATCGACCCTAAAATGGGGAGAATTTTTGTCAAAATTTTGTTGAAAACAATGGTCCAACTTATATATTTTTCATTTCCTATCCCTTAAGTTTTAAAGGTTTATGTTATTTCAATAAATTATGATCAATTTTCCTACCCGAATAGAACCAATGCACGCAATTTTTGAGAAATTTTTCTTAAATAATTAAAGAGAGACTATTATGTAGATAGGAGTTCTTACTTAACTGAAAGTATAGTAGGCAAAATAGAGTTAATTATGCTGTAACATTGAGGTTTGGGGAAGTTCCTCTAGCTTACTTGATTTTTGATGGTTGGTAATGAATATAGTTAGTGGATTGAAGTACAGTCTATGATTAGTAGGATAGTAAGAAAAGGGATCAGAAAAAATAAATAGATATGATTTTAAGCTTAAGATCTGCTAATTTTAGTGCTTGAGTAACCAGGGGTCCTCATTTATTAATGTCGACTTTCGAATCAAAAGGTGATACTCACCAAAGAACCAAGGCTCAAATTGATCAAGATATTCGTGCGATCTAAAGAGCACAGCCAAAGTAAAGGTCACCACCAACCTCTAATGGAGGTTTAGGGGCACCCAAGAGGGACAAGAAGGGCCGGGGGAAGAGATTATGATTGAGAGGAGTTTGCCCGTGAGTAGGAGGCAAAAGAAGACCAGAGTGACCTTCTGGCCTTATCCGTGTGGTGTATCTGCGTGCGGATAGAGATAGAAGTGGACACAACCAAAATCAACATTCTAGTCATATCCGCACTAGCAATCTGCGTGCGGATAGTCGGCGTGGATATGAGCAAATATTGCGATTCATTTTTGTTTGCAAATTTTAATTTGGTATTTCAATTGTAATAGACTATTTGACTTTCTATAGTAGTTTTTAGAATGTTTTACATATATATGTCATCTTTTATCTTTAAAAACATAACTTGGATGATTAATAGTAATTGAACGAGGATTTTTCCTTCTTTTCTCTCTTGGTGAGATTTTTGCACTTTGAGTGAATCATTGAATTCCTTGATATCTTGAATTTTAACGAACACGTGGAGTTAGAGTTTGAGATCCTCTTTCAATCTAGTTTCAATTCTTGGATAGAATTGGGGTTAGGTTGTTCCTAGATACACAAGAGCGATCTTTGAAAAAGATTGTCCTGTGGTTTGTGTTCGTTTCAAAGGTTCCCATTAGAAAATTAACGAGGGGTCTCGAGACGAATCGTATCAGGTGGTATCAGAACTCTTTGGATTCTTGGTATTAGGTTTTTCTAATCCATCTCGTGAGATTTCGATTTCTTGAAATTGGATATATCTCTTTTCTTATTTTGTCCTAAATTCCTACAGTGCCTCTAGTTTGTTTCGTGTTCTTGGTTGATTTTGTGCTTAGGGTTTCTATTCTTGCCTTTATTTGGATTTTTTCTTCGTTATTACACAAGATTATGTTGTTGTTTCGTTCAAATTCTTACTGCCTTATTAATTTCTTTTTACAAATTGCTGCAATTTTTTGCAAATTTTTGTTGCAATTGAGTGTTTTTTGTGCCATCCTTGATTCAGGGCGTCTAGAAACGCTAAAAAGTTTGTCTTTTGTCTCTTTATTGATGGGGTTATTGATTATTGGTGCTTTGTTGACTATTTATTAAAAAATTCATCAAAAGTCCCGTCCTATTGTTCAAAAAAAAAAAGGCGTCACTATTCATTGGTACTGTTCAGCTGATTTCACTTTTCAGCAGAAATTTTTCTATCCAATTTTTCTTGTTTTAGGTTGTGAGTGTTAGTGTTGGATAGTATTCTCTTCGTAGTAATTCCTACCTTAGTCGAATCTATATCCATTTTGTCTATTAAATCCATTTGTTTTACTCAAAATTCATCATATCTAACGAGGGAGAATCCAAGTCATTTGACCTTAGGAACTTTGCTGAAACCATAAATGCTAGCATTCAGGGCATAAGACAGACAATGAAAGCTATGTGTGTGTGAATAGAGAGACGAGAACATTTACATTCTAGATCGAGAAGCAGCTATAAAAGTCACCAAAGGAGATCACTATTGGTTGAGTCTGGGAATTTTAATGATAAAATGGGGGCTAATAGGAGGCATAGAAAAGGAGAGTAAGCTCATGATGGCAATGTGGAGCATTGAAATGAAGATTTCTACCTTTCAAGGTAGAAGTGATCCGGAGTTATACTTGGAGTGGGAGTAAAAAGTGGAGCACATCTTTGTCTGCCACCACTACACCGAAGACAAGAAGATTAAGTTTGCTGCTGTAGAGTTCTCAAACTATGCTAGTGTGTGGTGGAACCAACTGACCACTACTAGGCGAAGATATGGAGAACGACCTGTCCGCACGTAGGAGGAGATAAAGACTATCATAGGGAGGAGGTTTGTACCTAGTCACTACTAGCGAGAGTTACATTAAAAGTTGCAGTCATTGACTCGTGGGAATGGGAATATAGATGAGTACGCCAAGGACATGAAAATGGTGATGATTCGGGCCAATGTAGCGAAGGATCGAAAGGCCACAATGGCACGATTTCCGGCTGGCCTAAATCAAGAGATTCGAGAGATTGTTGAGTTGCAGTCCTATGTAGAGTTAGAGGACTTGGTTCATAAGGCAGACACTGTAGAAAAGCAACTCAAAGCGAGGAAGAGAGGTGGTACAGGTTCTTCTTATGGGAGGTTTGGCTGGTATGATAGGAAGGATTGAGATGAGAGGACAAGGGACTTGAGCAAGTCAAAAGAGGCCATGGGTGAAGGCAAAAGGCAGATGAAGGTAACTTCGAGGACTCGTGACATCCAGTGCTTCAAGTGCCAAGACTATGGTCACGTGGCATCCTACTGTCCCAATGCCCAAACCATGATAGTGCTTGAGCGTGGTGACATTGAGAGCGCTTCTCCAGATGATGAAAAAATGCCACCAGTAGAGGGAGGTAGTTGTAATGAAGGCCCTATTATTTGTGACGCTAATAAAGGAGAGCTTCAAATGAACTACTTAAGGAAGCTGGCTGTGATGTACAGAGGCAGTCAATTTTTCACACTCGGTGTTTTATTAAAGCTAAGGTATGTAGCATTGCCATTGATACTGATAGTTGTACTAATCTTATCAATTCATTTATAGTAGAAGAACTTGGTCTGAAAATAATGAAATATCCTAAGCCCTACCGTCTACAGTATGTGAGGAATAGTGAGAAACTAAAGGTAACAGACTATAGTTGAGTTCTCAATTGGTCAGTACAAGGATAAGCTTTTATGTGTTGTCAAACCGATGGGAGCATGTCACTTACTTCTGGGGCGTCCGAGGCAATTTGATCAAAAGGTTGTGTATGATGGGTTTCTCAATCAGTACTTGCTTGCTTGGCATGGGAAGAACATCACTCTTATGCCGTTGACACCATTGAAAATTCATAGGGACTATGTGAAGCTATCCAAGGAGTTTGAAGTTGTTAAGGAGAAGAAGAAAATGGTAGAAATAACTTTAACTAATTCTTATTCTCCTCTTCCACATATTTTTTCTATGCAGGTGCATGATATTCCCTCAATTGGAGACATGAAGAAATTAGATTCGAGAATGAATCTTCTTGAGAGGAGGGGAATGATACATACTAAAGGACCAAGGCTCAAATTGATCAAGATGTTCGTGTGATCTCAAGAGCATCACCAAAGAAAAAGCCACTACCAACCCCTAATGGAGATTTAGGAGCACCCAAGAAGGGCAAGAAAGGTCGGGGGAAAAGATCATTGATAGTTGGGTAGAATTTGCCTGCGAGTGGAAGGCAAAAGAAGGCTAGAATAATCTTCTGACCTTATCTGCGATGTGTATCCGCACGCGGATAGGGTCGGGATAGAGACAGAAGTAGACACGACTAGAATCAACAATCTGGTCGTTTCCTCGCCAACTATCCACTCGCGGATAGCCTGCGCGGATATAGGCAGAAGTTGCGATTCATTTTTGTTTTGTAAATTTTAATTTGGTCTTTAAATTATAATAAACTATTTGACTTTTTATAGTAATTTTTAGGATGTTTTACATTTTTATGTCATCTTTTATCATTAAAAACATAACTTAGATGATCAATAGTAATTGAATGAGGGTTTTTCCTCCTTTTCTCTCTTGGTGAGATTTTTGCATTCTTCAAGTGAATCGTTGAATTCCTTGATATCTTGAGTTCTGACAAACACGTGGGGTTAGAATTTGGGATTCTCTTTTAATATAGTTTCAATTCTTGGATAGAATAGGGGTTAGATTGTTCCTAGATACACAAGAATGATATTTGGAAAGGATTTTCCTGTGGTTCCCGTTCGTTTCAAAGGTTCCCGTTAGGAGATCAACAAGGCGTCTCGAGGCAGATCGTATCAAACAATCTACAACAAATACAATTCTCCCCTCCCCCCAACACTTAAATCACATATTGTCCTCAGTGTGTGCAAAGAAGGATTAATCATAGCATATAAATTTATTCATTAACTGTGGAAGTTGCTGACTTGAGAGAATCGAGCATGAATGTAGTGGACCCAAATTTGAAAATTTGACATATATTTACCTTTATTTTGCCTATTGTAATGAGTAATTGAGTAGCAATAACTGTTTGCATAATACTTATCTTGGTTGTTGAGAAAGAATTTTCAAAGAAGCATGCATGGTCTTCATTTGTTTAAGCCCTTGCCTGATTTGATAGAGTTTTATTACTGGAGGACAAACAATGACTTAAGTGTGAGAAAATTGATAATGGCCAAAGTAGATAAGTTTTTAGGTGTGTTTAGGTTAGGTTTTTCTTGGTTTTTCCCTTGATTTTTACTAAATAAGTGTTATTTTTCCTTCTTTTGAATTCTTGAGTGAATTTTACTTGAGAATTACTCATTTGGGTTATTTTTTGTGCCTTTGTAGGTTTTTTGCCTTTTCTCATTGAATTTCAAAGTATGATTTGAGTGTATTATGAGTTGAAGAAAAGATCTCACAGTGTGGAGTGAAGCTATGGAGAAATGGAACTTCTATTCCCAGCCGCATCGTAGATGAGGCCGTGGTTGAGAACAGAAGCACGGCTAAGGAAGAATAAAGTTTCTAGCTCCAGTCGCGACTTCATCTGTAGAAGCATAGCTAAGAAAGAATGAAGTTTCTGTCCTCAATCGTGGTATCATCCGTGCCGGGAATGGAGCTGTGATTGGAGCTAAAAGGTTTTCAGCAACCAACCGTGGCATCATCAGTACCACAGATAGCACCGTGGCTAAGACCAGACCCTTACCTCAGAGCCATCCACGGACACAGCCATGCCGCGGTTCACCTATTTTAAACCTGCAATTTCACTCTTTTTCAAGGCAATTTTGAAGGGAACCAACCCAAGTATTGAGGGAATGTAATAGAAGACATAAAAGACCTTTCTAGGGCAAAAGAAGGAGGAATGAGAGAGGAACGATAAAGAGAAGACTCAAGGGTTTTAAAGAAGAGAAAAAGTGCAACAAAGAGGGAAGAAGTTTCTACAACAAAAGAGAAGATTCAAGGGGATACTTCATGAGAATGAGTTTATTCGTTCTTTCTCTATTCTTTATTGAACTTTCTCCCTTGTTTATGGAGTAGTTGTGTATAAGACTTAGAAGGGTTTGAACCCTAACCTTTTTACCATGACTTGATTTGTTATTTAATGGAAGGATCCTTTCTTTATTTGATTTATTTGTAAGTTTATTGGTGAATTAGATTAGATTTTGTGCACGAATTCGATCTTGATCGTTTACTTTGATTGGGTAATTGAGAATTCACTCAATTAATTAAGAACAACTCATAAGTGAAGGAACCTGAATGAATTGCTAGAAATAGAATTCCATAGGTTCTCCCAAGGTGTAAAACCAATTGTGAATTAAAATCCATTGATTCAATTGCATCTACTAGGGGTTTTAGTTTAGGAAGAGATTCCACTCAATCAACGTAGTGATTGGAATTGTCTTGAGAAAGATTGCAACTTAACCAAGAGATTTTAGGGTCAATTGAGATTTGGTAATCCATTAAGCATAAATTAAATCTTGATGATTGGGATTAAGGGGATTCCACTTCTAGGTTTTGTCTTAGAAATCATTGCTTTTCTCAATTATTTCCCTTGCAGTTGTTATTTGGCTTTCTCATTTGCTAGTTTAATTATATTAGTTAATTTATTGTTTCAACACTCTTCGTTGTCTAGACGACATAATAGAATGCGTGTTATCACTAGTACTTGCTAAGTCCTTGTGAGTATGACACTCGATACTCCATATACACTATACTATAGAACGATAGGTATACTAGTATCCATAGTTGAGCCAAACGGATACCAATATATATATGTATGTATGTGTATTATATATATAAACACTCTCTCAACAAACTTCTTCGTTTGAATTTTAAACAAAGTGGCGACCGTCTTCTCAAGCAAGATGATTGGTCGGAATTCTTCAACTGATCACCTCCTAGCATCGAAAATGGATGGGCTTCATTATAGGGTTAGAGGACAATCCAAATGGGCAGCAAACAGATCCTTTGCAGAAGTTGTTTCACAACAAGCAAAGTTGTTTCCTTTAAAAGAAGTTACTAGTTATAAAGGGAACCAACTTTATTCTTCTCTGATAAAGAGATTAGTCATCTAGCAGAGCCTCAAAGGATGCTTTGGTGAGGAAGTTTTCAAGGGATAGACCGTCTATGAAAGTTCTACGTAAAAGCTTTATTGTTGTAGGCTTCAAGGGTTCAGTTGCTTTGGGGTTATTGGATTCTAAACATGTTTCTGTATGATTTGATTTAGAAGAGGATTTTCAAAGATGCTGGTTACATAAGTTTTGGACATTTCATGGATTTGGCATGAGGATTTTTAAATGGACACCAAAGTTCAGAATCAATGCAGAATCTTCCATTGTTCCAACTAAGGTCAATTTTGAAAATTTACCTGTGCATTTGTTTGATAAATCAACTATATTCTCTCTTGCTAGGATTGTGGGTGAACCATTGAAGATTGATGCCTCAATTGCAAATTTATCCAAGCCAAATGTCGCTTGAGTATGCATGGAAGTTAACTTATTGAAGGATTTGCCAAAGCATTTATGGATAGGCCATGGTAATTCTAGATTTTGGCAAAGTATTTCGTATGAAAGTTTACCTTCATATTGTTTGCTTTGTATGAGATTAGGGCATTCTAAATATCAAAGTAGGCTAAATGTTAGGGCATTAAATTATCATATGAATTATATCTAATTTCTCCTTATTTTGGTCAAGAATTGTGTTTAATACTTCCATTTATTCACTTTTTGTTATTTGGGCTTAATGTAGGAAATTGTGGAGAAAAAGACTTTAAATTCGCCAGAATTCCAGAAGACTATATCTGATATAGCGTGACCACGGTCTACTGGTACTGCAGTGCAGAATTCTGGAACGTGAATTTTCAAGAAGGCTGATTTTGAAGGGTCCCACTTTCTTTATAATGAGGAATCTCAGTATACAAAATTCTTTATTGAAAAGAATTGGAAACCAAGATAAGAGAAGAGAGTTTGACTTAGGGGAAGGAATGAAGACAAAAAGGAAAGAAGATGAGTTTGAAAAGGAAACAAAAATAAGGAAGGAAGGAAAAAAGAAAAGGAACGTGGAGGAGACAAAAGAAAACGTCTGGGACACAATTTCTGCCAGAAAAAAGACGCACGCAGCTTTGAGAAGATTTAGAGAGCCTTAGTTTTAGAGTTTTTTCATTAGTTCTTTAGTTTTTCTTTTTCTTTCTCTACAAACAAAAATTCCTGTTAAATATTTTTGAAGATTTGAAGCCATGATTCGTGGCTAGACTCTTCTATCTAGTTGAAGGATAATCGAAACTCTTGGTTCAACTATTACTGTGAGATCTAATTATTTTTTATTATTTTTTACATTTTTTGGTATTTATTTATTCTCTATTTAATTCCTAAGGTGATTGTGTTCATTCTTGTGTGATTATTTTTGCCAATTAAATAACTGATCACTATTTAATTGTCAAATAATCTAAGGCCATCTAAAACTGTCAAATCCGTAATTGTTTGATAGTTTTAGTACTTGTGGCAAGTGATTAATTCAATCGTAATAGAAACTTTTGGATTATATCACGGGAATAAATAATCTAATTTGAACAAAGCCTCTTAGGTATTTGCTGGTTAGAATTGGTAGCTTTTCTAGATTCAAAGCTGTTGAATAATTGAATCCTAAGGTCTTACCTAGGGTTATTATTTGATTAGGGAAGTAATTAACGATCGTACCTTGATTACCGACACAGTAAGGAAGAGCAGGTTGTTAGAGCTTCTCAACAACCATAACCAATTTATTCATGAACGTAGAAATTTATTATTGCATCGATGATCAGTTAAATTGAACCAGAGTTAAGATTATTCCTTTGACTAGAGCTTAGTTAATATTTGATTTCGTTTAAATTAATTTTGCGTTATTAGACTTCTTTATTTGAATCCTTTGATTTAATTATTAGATTTCTTAAATTGAATTTTCTTTAGATTAATTCTTGTTAAATCCCCCTCCTTTAATTTTTGGTTCTAAAGAAAATAAATCTACTAGTCTCTGTGGATACGATCCCTACTCATCACTGCACTTCATTTTATTTTTAATTGAGTAGGTGAATTTATTTTGCTGGTTTGACACCCAACAAATTTTGGCGCCGTTGCTGGGGACTGGTATTGATATTTATTTTCTTTTTGGTTCTATTTTGTTGCTAGTTTATGTCTCGTTCTTCTCAGTACAGGTGAGCTGCAATTTGACCCTGAGATAGAGAAGACTGCACGAAGATTGAAGAAAGAGACTAAGCAACTGACTGAACTAGCATCCTCATCATCCTGGACTAAAGTTGGCAACCGATCTAGTTGAATTCTCTAGTGACTCAGAGGAAGAAATCACCATGGCTAACGAGAGAACTCTGAGAGAATTGGCTACACCTAATTTAAATCATCAACCTTTATGCATTCAATATCCTGCTTTAGATGTAGCCTTTGAATTAAAATCTGGTCTTATTCACTTACTCCCTTCTTTTCATGGTTTACCAGGTGAAGACCCTCATAAGCACCTCAAGGAGTTTCATGTGGTGTGTTCTACCATGAAACCCCAAGGAGTTAATGAAGAACAAATCAAGCTAAGAGCCTTCCCATTCTCTTTAGCCGATAAAGCTAAGGATTGGCTCTACTACTTGCCTTCTGGATCAATCACCACATGGAATGAGATGAAAAAGTAATTTCTTGAGAAATTCTTCCCTACTTCAAGAGCTGCAAACATTACGTAAGGAAATATGTGGGATTCGGCAGTACAATGGTGAAACATTGTACGAATATTGGGAAAGATTCAAGCAGTTGTGTGCTAGCTGTCCTCATCATCAAATATAGATCAACTGCTCATCCAATATTTTTATGATGGATTGTCTCCTACTGGATAGGAAGATAATAGATGCTACTAGTGGAGGTGCATTGATGAATAAAACTCCCACTAAGGCAAGAAACTTAATCTCTGGGATGGCTGCAAATGCACAACAGTTTGGTGACAGATTTGATTCCACTTCTGGAAAAGTCAATGAGGTAAGTATATCTTCCATTGATAAACGTTTAGATGCATTGACTTCCTTGGTTGAAAAATTGGCTGTAGGACAGTTACAACAAGCAAAGACTTGTGGGATTTGTTATGCTCCGGGTCATCCAACCGATATGTGTCCGACTCTACAAGAATGATCCAAACGAACAAGCCAATGCGATTGGTGGATTTTCAGGACCAGCACAAAGAAGATACGATCCTTATGCAAACACGTACAATTCGGGATAGGAAGGATCACCTGAATTTCAGCTATGCATCAAGGCCACAAGGATACCAACAATAGCAATTTCAGCCTAAGACCATCAATTCCGTTGCCACAGCAACAAACATCTTCAAAGCAAGGTAAAGTCTATTGAAGAAATTGTGAAATTCATTAGCTAATGATGCTCAGCAATTTCAACAAGAGACAAGGGCAAGCATTCAAAACTTGGCGAATCAAATGAAGTCAAATTAGCCTCTACCGTGAGTCAAATGCAAACCCAAATTTCTGAAAAATTACCTTTACAAATTGTGGTGAATCCGAAGCAGAATGCTAGTGCCATAACCTTGAGGAGTGGCAAGGAATTGAAAGAACCTAATAAGAGAGTATCCAATGATGAAGAAGAGGAACTCGAGAAGGAGCAAGGTGAAGGTCGTTCTCAAAATTGTACAAGAGTCAAAATCTAAAGAGAACTCTCCACCTATGATGACACCTCCTCCACCATTTCCCAGTAGATTTGCAAAGTCTAAGAAGGAGGAGCAAGAGCAAGAAATTCCTCGAGACGTTTCGAAAGGTTGAGGTAAATATTCACTTCTTGATGCCATTAAACAAATACCTCGTTATGCTAAGTTTCTCAAGAAATTGTGCACAAGTAAGAGAAAGTTGAAAGGCCATGAAAAGGTTCATATGGGTGAGAATGTATCAGCTGTACTTCAGAAAAAGTTGCCAGCAAAATGTAAGGACCCTGGTATGTTCACTGTTCCTTGTAGAATAGGAAATTCTAGGATTGAAAAGGCTATGTTGGATCTTGGTGCTTCTATAAATGTTATGCCTCGTTTTATTTATGATTCATTGAATTTAGGACCTTTAAAAGAAACTGGTGTAATAATCTAACTAGCTGATAGATCTAATGCATACCCGATGGAGTCCTCGAAGATGTTTTAGTTCAAGTCGATAATTTGGTTTTTCCTGCAGATTTTTATGTTCTTGATATGGAAGAAGATATTTCTTCCAACTCAACTCTCATTTTGTTAGGAAGGCCATTTTTGAAAACAGCTAGGACTAAAAATTGATGTGTTTACTGGAACTTTGACTATGGAATTTGATGGTGATGTTATCAAGTTTAATATTTATGATGCCATTAAATTTCCTAATGATTGTCATTCAGTTTTTGTTCTAGATGTTGTTGACTCTTTAGCGCAGCAAAATTTTGAATTGAGTGAAGAAGATGCGTTGAAAACTGCTCTAACATGTAGTCTTAATCATGAGGATGTCAAGGGACTAAAAGGGAAGTTTGATCTTCCTCTTGAACTGCAGAAAATTATTGTTGCATTGAACTCACTTCAACCTAAGAAGGTTGATGTGTCCTTATCTTACCTTACCCTTGTCTCACTCAAAGCTTTTACCCTCTATTGTGCAGGCTCCACAGGTTGAGTTAAAACCACTGCCCAATCACTTAAAATATGCATTCTTAGGAGACAAAGATACACTAGCCAGTGATTATCTCTTCAAAGTTGAGTGAATTGGAGGAAGAAAAGCTAATTCGAGTGCTTAAGGACCACAAAGAAGCAATGGGATGGATTGTTGCAAGATATAAAAGGAATTAGCCCCACGATATGCATGCATAGAATTTTGATGGAGGATGATGCCAAACTCGTCTAGAGAAGCACAACGTAGATTAAATCCACCTATGATGGAGGTAGTCAAGAAAGAAGTTTTAAACTTCTTGATGCAGGTATCATCTATCCAATATCGGATAGTAAGTGAGTAAGTCCTTTACAAGTGGTTCCAAAAAAGACAGGTATAACTGTGGTGAAAATCTCAATGGTGAGTTAATACCTACTAGAGTTCAAAATGGATGGCGAGTTTGTATTGACTTCAGAAAGTTGAACTCTATGACTCGAAAAGACCATTTTCCCTTACCTTTTATTGACCAAATGTTAGAAAGGTTAGCAGGAAAATCTCACTATTAGTTGTCTTAATGGTTATGCAGGTTTTCACCAAATACCTGTTGCACCTGAAGACTAGGAGAAAACGACGTTCACATGCCCTTTTGGTACGTTTACGTATAGGAAGAATGCCTTTTGGTCTTTGTAATACCCCTGCCACATTCCAGAAGGTGTATGGTTAGCATATTTTCTGATTTTGTAAAGAACATCATAGAAGTTTTCATGAATGATTTCACTGTGTATGGTGACTCTTTTGATCTATGTCTTGCTAACATTGCTAAAGTTCTTAAGAGATGCATTGAAACAAATCTTGTTTTAAATTATGAAAAATGTCATTTTATGGTAGACCAAGGACATTATTTTAGGTCATGTGGTATCATCTAGGGGTATAGAAGTTGATAAAGCGAAGGTAGACGTCATTAAGTGCTTACCTTACCCCACTAGTGTGCGGGAAATTCGTTCTTTTCTTGGCCATGCAGGTTTTTATCGGCGCTTTATCAAGGACTTCTCAAAGATTGCACAGCCTCTTTGTAAACTTCTCCAAAAGGATGTGACCTTTGAGATTGATGACACTTGCAATATTGCTTTTGACAAGCTCAAGGAGTTGTTAACTTCAACACCAGTTGTCCAACCACCGAATTAGAATCTTCCATTCGAAATTATGTGTGATGCGAGTAACTATGCTGTAGGTGCCATTCTTGGGCAAAGAGAAGGAAGAGCAGCTTATGTCATATACTATGCCTCAAGGACATTAGACAATGCTCAGTGCAATTATTCTACAATGGAAAAAGAACTTCTTGTTGTAGTTTTTGCTTTAGAGAAATTCCGTTCATATTTACTTGGTACTAAAGTAATTGTCTACTCTGATCATATAGCATTAAAGTACTTTACTCACGAAGAAAGAAGCAAAGCCAAAACTCATACGATGGATACTATTGTTTCAGGAATTTGATATGGAGATTTGAGATAGGAAAGGTGCTGAAAACTTGGTTGCAGACCATCTCAGTAGATTGATCACAAGTGAGGAAGCCTAAACCACTTCAAGACAATTTTCCAGATGAGCATCTTTTTAATATTCAAAAGATAACTCCATGGTAATGCCGATATAGTTAACTATTTAGTTACTCATACGCTGCCTAGTGATTTATCTCGAGCTCAAAAAGATAAGATTAGAAGTGATACTAAATATTATGTTTGGGATGATCCTTACATTATGAAGGTACTGTGGTGACCAAGTTATTCGCAGGTGTGTTTCCGAAGATAAAATCCATTCTATACTCACTTTTTGTCATGCATATGCTTGTGGTGGACATTTTGGTCCAAAAAGAACAGCTTGTAAGGTGTTAGAATGTGGGTTATTCTGGCCTAATTTGTTTCGTGATTCATATGTATTTTGTAAGTCGTGTGAAAATTGTCAAAAGACAGGTAACTTAAGCCATAGAGATCAAATGCCCCTTAATCCTATACTTGTTTATGAAATATTTGATGTATGGGGGATTGATTTTATAGGTCCATTCTCATCCTCTTTTGGCAATGAGTACATTCTTTTAGCTGTGGATTATGTTTCAAAATGAGTTGAGGCAAAAGCTACATGTACTGATGATGCTAAAACTGCTTGTAGGTTTTGTCAAATCTAATATTTTTGTAAGATACGGGATGCCAAGAGCTTTTATCAGTGATCGAAGAAAGCACTTTTGCAATAGGGTATTTGAGGCTTTGATGCAAAAGTATGGTGTGACTCATCGAACTTCCACTACGTACCATCTGCAAACAAGTGGTCAAGTGGAGATATCAAATAGAGAAATCAAGTCTATACTTGAGAAAACGGTGAACCCCAACCGAAAAAATTGGAGTCTTCGACTTGATGATGCACTTTGGGCCTACCGTACAACTTATAAACCTCCCATAGGTATGTCTCCTTATCGTTTGATCTATGAAAAATTTTGTCACCTGCCAGTTGAATTGGAGCACAGGGCATATTGGACGATTAAACAATGCAATATGAGGATGGATGAAGTCGGAGAGCAAAGGAAACTACAATTACAAGAGTTGGAGGAAATCCGGAATGAAGCTTATGAGAACTCGCGCATTTACAAGGAAAAGACCAAAAGTTTTCATGATCAAATGGTCTCAAGGAAGGAGTTTTCAATAGGATAAAAAGTTCTTCTTTTCCACTATAAATTAAAGTTATTTCTGGGTAAGTTGCGATCTCGTTGGAATGGACCATTCATAATCACTAATGTTTTTCCTCATGGTGCAGTTGAAATTCAGAGTCCAGACACCGACAAGACCTTTAAGGTTAATGGTCATCGCCCTAAGCCATTCTATGAGGGAATTCAAGCTTTTAAAGTTGAAGAAATGGCTCTTGAACATCCCAATTATCTAGATTGAAGAGGGACTACGTCTAGCCAAAGACGTTAAACAAAGGCGCTATTAGGAGGCAACCCAAATTTTTTTTTAATTTATTTGGTTCTTTTTATTATTTTTAGTTGTTTTAAGTTTAAGTATAAAATTTGATTATTTTTCGTTTTTGACAGAAGACTTGTTCTTACATACCGTGATCACGTTTTACAGTCCATATAATAGCAGTTAGAAATTTGGAAATTCTAGAAGACTTCTTCTTTTATACCGTGACCACGCTTTGTGAATTCATCATTTAATGACATGTCACGTGAAAAAGTCAAAAGACTTCATCTGGTAAGGCGCGGTCACGTCGTATGCACATAGTGTGAATAGATTGGCGCTGGTGAAATTTCAGAAGACATCATCTATTATGGCGTGACCACGCCATAACGAAACTAGTCTTCTGATCACTGTAAGGTTGCAAAAACTTCTTTGATGTGCACAAGACAGAAGACTTCATCCGTTACGACGTGATCACGTTGTATAAACATAAGTCTTTTGCCTAAAGCATTGCAGATGTCTTGGTTCCAAAAAAAAAAAAAAAAGGCGTTGCAACTTTTAGCCCTAAAACTCTTTCTTTCTTTTCCCTATTTCTTTTTCTTTTCCCTTCTTCTCTCGCTCCCCCCCCCCCTCTTTTCTGATCGCCGGACTCCCTCCCTCTCATCTCCATTGCCGACTCTCTCTCTCTCTCTCTCTCTCTCCTCACTGCCGACTGCAAACCCTCCTTTCCCTTCTTTTTTTTTCCATTTCTTTCCCTTTTTATTTCTCTATTTTCTTTCTCAAATTGTTCCTCTCCTCTCTTTCCATCCCTGCCAACGTCTCTCTCTCTGTTTTTCACTGCAAACCGACGCCCCTTTCCCCTCTTTCCCTTCTATTTCTCTCTCTTTTTCTCTTCCTCCTACCCCCAACTCCAAGCCCCTTGTTTCTCGCACACACACCTGGCCGAATCCACCTCCACAGACACACACTTACAACTCACGTAGCACACACCCACACCACTACAGAGATTGATTTTCAGGTTTTGTTTCTTCCTCGTAAATTACTTTAGGAACTTGGTTGATTTAATTTGTGAATATTTGGGTGATATTGTGAGTAGTGATAACTATCTTATGGTTGCATTTTGGTTCATCAGAAGCTGAATTAAGTTTGCACGGTTGATGAGTTTCTGGCTGCTTGTTGATAGTTGATATCTTATAGAATGTAGAATATTCGATGATTATTTATTTGATTGATTGGTACTACTCTAATGACTTTGCCCACTAAGGTTTATCTATAACTTGGTTGGTTAATTGTTCATCCATTTGGATGAATTTTTGACAATTTATGGGCCGACTTGTTGGTGTTGGTACTTCATTGCACGGGTGTTGCGTTTTGTTATTGGAGATTATTTTGAAATTACTGCATATTCTTTCAATTTTTTTTTTGGTTTGGAAAGCGTAACATTAGTTATATGGTAGAGAATATGGGGGTGGTGCGTAATGTAGATGGGACTTTTGAGTTTACTCCTCCCGGTAGCTATACACGTTCTAGTAGGCGTAGTAGGCCTATAGAAGGACCTTCATGTAGTACTACACCTTTAGACGAGTCTGGTCCTTCTATTTCTACTTTTACTGTGCCTTCTATTTCTTCTTTGGAGCTACAGTTACAACAGGTGAGTGCCAGTATCAAGGGCCTAGATGATCGCTTGTCTCTAATGGAGCACCATATTTCACAAATGGCCTCGGTGATGACTGCGTTCTTCAATGCAGCAGGATCTGCTAGTTCCGACCCTCCACCCTCCAGTTCTTAGTTTCCATTTAGGGAAGTCCCTGTTCTACGTCTTTCTATCTTGTTTTACATTGGGGACAATGTACAAAGTAGGTGTGGGGGGTTTGTTTACTACTTCTTTTATTCACTTGATTATTTCTATTTTGGTACTTTTATTCACTGCACGAATTCTCTTGTTTCTGGTTTGCTGATTTTTTATTTCTCTTGATCATGTTTGAAAGTCTTTCTCTATTCCTTTATTTTGGCCAAATTTTGCTGAAAATTCTTTGTCACACAGTCAAGATATTAAGTATGACTAGCATGGATTTCGTTTGCTTAATTACTTCACTTGTCTTGGCAATTGAGTTGAATGAAAAATGTGCAAGATTTGACGTGTTTAACCCTTGTTGAGAGCTTTGAGCCTATAAGAGCAATTCATTTATTTTTTGCTCCATTTCTTTTGTTGATTGATTTTCATACATGGATTGGATATTCTAGAACTTGCGCTATTATACATATCGAGATCACATTTTTGAACTTAATGCATTAAAATGATAAGGGCACATAGGCTTAAACCTTTTTTACTATCGTAAAAACATGCCTTAAACTTTGATTATCCTTAGCGAGCCCCTTGAGCCTTAACTTTTTCTTTGTTTATTAACTACATAACTTAGCCAAAAGCCTTTCTATTTTGACTTTCTCTTTCAACCGAGTATCAAGGGAATTTGACTTTCACTACATGAAAATTAGTTTTGGAAACTCCATTGCGATGTGTTTAATTGAAGGAAATTCATTGGCAAGTGCAAGTGTTTTGAATTTTTGTGTTTATGTGAAAAAAAAAGAAAAAAAATTTGAAAAAAAAAAGAAAAAGAAGAAAGAGAAAAGGCAGAAAAAAAAGAGAAAAAAAAGTGAAAAAATACAAAAATATATGTGAAGTGTTTTGTACATATGTGTTGAGTTATGGTAGTTGGGCAAAGCCCAAGATGTAATGACACTCGCCTAGATATTTACGTTATGATAAACACTTAGCAATGGAGTTACATGGAGATGACAATTATACTCATGTAATGATTTGTGAGATTTTCTTTGATAGCCTTACACCTAAATTATCCTTTTATCATGCCTTTAACCTAAGCCCCGTTACAACCTTTATAAAGACCCTTTGATTTTTGTATTAAGTTCTTATTTTAAGTGGTGGAGAGTTGATATATGTGCAAGCCTATGGTAATACCTTTCCATTGTATTGATGTGTGCATCAATGATATCTTATCTCCTTATTCTTTGAGGGTTGAGTGACTATATTGAAAATCTTTGTGAGGATGTTGAATCTTGTGCAGTTGAATTTTGATAAAATTGTTGAGAAAGGTGGTAGTAGTTTTGCTGGTTATTTTGTTATGAATATTTGATGTCTTGACTGTGTTCTTTTGAATTGGTTGAATGCTTGAGGACAAGCATTGTCTTGGTGTGGGGGAATTTGTTAGGGTATTAAATTGTCATATGAATTATATCTAATTTCCCCTTATTTTGGTCAAGAATTGTGTTTAATACTTCCATTTATTCACTTTTTGTTATTTGGGCTTAATGTAGGAAATTGTGGAGAAAAGACCTTAAATTCGCCAAAATTCCATAAGACTATATCTGATAGAGCATGACCACGGTCTACTGGTACTGCAGTGCAGAATTCTGGAACGTGAATTTTCAAGAAGGCTGATTTTGAAGAGTCCCACTTTCTTTATAATGAGGAATCTCAATATACAAAATTCTTTATTGAAAAGAATTGGAAACCAAGACAAGAGGAGAGAGTTTGACTTGGGGACGGAATGAAGACAAAAAGGAAAGAAGGTGAGTTTGAAAAGGAAACAAAAATAAGGAAGGAAGGAAAAAAGAAAAGGAACGTGGAGGAGACAAAAGAAAACGTTTGGGACACAATTCTGCCAAAAAAAAGGACGCACGCAGTTTTGAGAAGATTTAGAGAGCCTTAGTTTTAGAGTTTTTTTCATTAGTTCTTTAGTTTTTCTTTTTCTTTCTCTAAAAACAAAAATTCCTGTTACATATTTTTGAAGATTTGAAGCCATTATTCGTGGCTAGACTCTTCTATCTAGTTGAAGGATAATCGAAACTCTTGGTTCAACTATTACTGTGAGATCTAATTGTTTTTATTATTTTTTGCATTTTTGGGTATTTATTTATTCCCTATTTAATTCCAAGGTGATTGTGTTCATTCTTGTGTGATTATTTTTTCCAATTAAATAACTTATCACTATTTAATTGTCAGATAATCTAGGGCCATCTAAAACGTCAAATCCGTAATTGTTTGATAGTTTTAGTATTAGTGGCGAGTGATTAATTCAATCGTAATAGAAACTTTTGGATTATATCACAGGAATAAATAATCTAATTTGAACAAAGCCTCTTAAGTATTTGCTGATTAGAATTTGGTAACTTTTCTAGATTCAAAACTGTTGAAATAATTAATCCTAAGGTCTTACCTAGGGTTATTATTTGATTAGGAAAGTAATTAACAGTCGTACCTTAATTACCGACACAGTAAGGAAGAACAGGTTGTTAGAGTTTTCAACAACCATAACCAATTTATTCATGAACGTAGAAATTTATTATTGCATTGATGATAAGTTAAATTGAACCAGAGTTAAGATTATTCTTTGACTAGAGCTTAGTTAATATTTGATTTCATTTAAATTAATTTTGCGTTATTAGACTTCTTTATTTGAATCCTTTGATTTAATTATTATATTTCTTAAATTGAATTTTCTTTAGATTAATTCTTGTTAAATCCCCCTCCTTTAATTTTTGGTTCGAAAGAAAATAAATCTACTAGTCCCTATGGATACGACCCTACTCATCAATGCACTTCATTTTATTTTTAATTGAGTAGGTAAATTTATTTTGCTAGTTTGACACCCAACACTAAATGATTGCAACAATAATCATCAGGATTGGGACATTAATTCATTGTAGAATGGGACGCATATTCAACAACAACAACGTTGGACTCCAAAGAAGAAAGTGCAAAATGAATCCAAAAGTGATGAGAATCCTAACGTGGCTTTGGTGGAGGAGGCACCGGCTATTATTCTAGAACAAGTATTAGTCAATATTACGGAGAATCCTACTCCATATATCCTAGCTGGTGAGACAGATCATATGAAGGAAACCAACAGTAATCCAGTTTCTGATGTTCTAGATAACTTGGGTCTGGATCCCAATAGCGGGCAAAAGGAGTGTGAGGTACAAGATGGGAGTGGGTTGGAACTGATTTGTGTAGAAGATCAGGTACAAGAGATTGAGAGTGAATGCCAAGAGAAGCAGTGAGACACGGTGTTTGATCTGCCAATGATTGCTAGGAATTTATCATCTAGGTATGTTCATGTTGATCAAAGGCATGAAGGTTGTAATAATGAGATGGAAGCCTTGAATGTGGAAGGAATGAAGGCAGTGGTAGAGCAATTTCAGCAAGTGAAAGCAAGGGGTGTGTGCACACTAGTTGTTTCGGACAGATAGTTTCACTCCTCAACGAAACAAGGAGCAGATCCTTTCCAGGTTCTTTATAATGATTAATGCAATTTTCTGGAATATAAGAAGTGTAGGTAAGGCCTCAAATATTAGAAGATTGATGCAGCTTAAATGAATAAATATGCTCAATTGGTGATAATTTGTGAGTCTAAGCTTTCAATAAATAGTGTTGATATAGTACGGAGGAAATTAAGATTTGATAATGTTAGTTTTAATGAGTCGGGTGACATTTGGTGTTTTTATAATAGTTGTTTCCAATGCACTTTGATTGGAAGTCATATGCAGCACACTCATATTTTGGTTCAAAATCCTTATCTTCCCTCTCCTATAAATTTCTCATTTGTTCATGCAAAATGCACGATGGAGGAGCGTAATGAGCTATGGGCTGAATTGTTAGCTAATCAACCTCTTCAAGGACCTTGGTGTCTTTGTGGGGATTTTAATTTGGTAGTGGATGCTCATGAGAAAAAGGGTGGCAGACCTGTCAACATGTTGGAAGCCTTGGATTTTTTGTCTTTCACAAGTATGGCAGGTGTCTTTGATGCAGGGTTTTCAGGTTCTAATTTTACATGGTGCAATAATCGTAGAGGTAGAGCTAGAATTTGGAAAAGGCTAGAGAGAGTTTTGTTAAATGAAGCATGTGCAGATATGGTGTCGTTGGTAGTTACACACCTAGCTTAGGATCCATCGAACCATTCTCCTTTATTGTTGAAGTTTAATACAAGGCTGGACAACAAACCTCGAGCATTTCGATTTCTAAATGTATGGACAACTAATGCAGGTCTTATGGAGCTAATTCAGAACTCGTGGAAAAAAGAAGTCTCAAGATCTCCTCTTTCAATCTTAAGTGGCAAGCTGAGGCTGTTAAAAAAGGATTTACAATAATGGAACAATGACCACTTTGGCAACATCTTTGCTAATGTGAGAAAGGCAGAGAAAGATCTCCTAGTAGCTGAAAATAATATGGGGTTAGCAAATTCGGAGGATGCAGTTATGGAGTTAAGCAAATCCAAGGCAATGTTACGTCAAAAGTTAGCTATTGAGGAGCAATTTTGGAGACAAAAGGCTCGCATCAAATGGCTGAAAGAAGGAGATAAAAATTTCGAATATTTTCGTGCTCTAGTTAAGGAGAGAAGTAATAAAACCACTATTCATCATATTAAGAATTCAAATGAGAATTGGGTATCTATACATACATATACATACACACACACATATATATATATGTATGTATGTACGTACGTACGTAGGTACATACGTAGAGTGTGTCTGTGTGTACACACACACACACACACATACATTTACACGTATATCTATATATATCTCTGTGTGTGTGTCGATATGTACATCTATATGTATGTATGTATATGTATATGTATATATCTATATGTATATGTATATATGTATGTGTATATCTATATATGTGTATTGCAGTATAATCGAATCAAGTTGCTCACGAGGTGCTTGTGAGCAGCTCGATCAACTACGTGACTCGAACCTGTGTTTTCAGACTCGAACCGGGTATTGACTCGGTTGAGTTTAGGGGTCAGGAGTTAATGGGTTCGACCGGTGATCGATTCGGGTCGAACCGAATGACGTAACTATATTTATTATTTCTTTATATTTTTGTTTGCACTTGCAAATATCATTTTTATTTTAAAATCTTTTCTAAACAATTACTGCCTAATTAAATTGGAACATTTATCTTTTAACTTACACATAGAAAATCGTTAAGACATATGGAGGTTTCATATGGATTACTGTAAGTGGATATTACAGCCACGTCATCCCAATACTTCCCCAAGCCGTCAGACTTCTTACTTTCTCTTTGCTTGTTCACGCCAATTACGAGATGCATCGAAAGAATTAAACGGGTAAGGAGCGGAAGTAGAAGAGTTTGTAAGCTTTCTACCTCTTTCCTTCTCACATCTCCTGTAGTCCCATGTGCTGAGAAACCTCTTCTCCTTCTCTCCCTCTCCTTATCTCTCTCTCTTCCAATATTAGCGAGAATAATAAAAAAAATGAACATCAAATCGGGAAGGAAAGCTTGGATCTCAAAGTAACCATATGTGTATCTCTTTATTCCTAATCTGTTATTTCCCTTACCATATTCTATCTTGATTTTACCGATTCATAGCTGAAAGAATAACAAGAAGAAAAGAAAAAAAGATCGGAGTAGAATAGGAAAGCATGGATCTTCGGCAACATAACTTGATTTTTTTTTTTCAATTGGGCCATGGTTTGTGGAAAAAGTTTGCGGATGAATTGAGGAGAATACCGAGTTTTGTCCGGGGTCTTCTAACTGCCGGTCAGATCCGGTTTTGACCGGTCAAACCCGGTTTTTGACCGGATTTGACCGGTTTTTTTAATACCCGATTTTTTAATTTGGCTTGGATCGGACGCCTGGCCGATTCTCGGTTCGACCGATTCGATCGATTCGACCGGTCGGTCCAGTCCGAATTTAAAAACACAGACTCGAACTCTATTCGAGTTCGAGTAGCTCAATTGAGTCCATCAAGTTGATTTCGAGTATAGATTTTTCAAATTCAAAGGCTCGTCGAACCTAATCGAACGTACATTTATTTAATAATTATATATTTATTTATTATGTATTTACTATTTTATGAATGAAAATTATAAGATTTATCTGAATGTCTCGACGACTCAAGCTAGTGCTCGAGCAACAAAGTAAAATAAAAAATAGAAGGAAAAAATGCAGATGAGGTTTGGGGTCGAGCTTGAGTACTCGAACGCTGCTTCAAGCTTAAGCTTAAGCTCGAACTTGAACTTCACAATTTTTCACTCGATCAAGTACAAGTAACACCAATAGCGATCGAATCGAGGTCGAGCATGATGCTCTACTCAAACTCTACTCAGCTCGATAACGCCCCTATGTATGTATATATTCAACTAATTTACAAACTTATCATGCACCCTTTTAACCCAGCATTGACTAGTAGGAGAGTAAGCCATAAACTTGAGATAGTGCACTTCTACTTCCTTGATTATAACCCAATTGATACTCGACATTTGAAAACCATCAATGATGGTAAAGCCACATTCAATTCTCGCATGCTAAAAACCAGAAATCGCGGCAAAACATATTTTGCGTCGAGGTTAGCATATTATTAAAGCATGATAGAGTCCAACACAAATATGAAAGTTGTGACGGATCAGTGCTCGCCTTCATTGTGCCTTCAGACAATGAAAATAGCAAAACAGCGTGTAGGTACAAACGCTCATAACACAAATTTGCAGTTGTAAAACCGTATTCACTTTCAAAAGCCCTAAAAAATTTTGACCCTGCCAGCTCTAGTCCCTATTATTCATGAAAATAAAGTGACTTCCGACTACAAAATTACCGCCAGTAGGACGGTAGCAAAGGCTTTTTGTGTGAGGTTTTTTTTTTTTTTTTTTTTTTGGAATTTGGTTGACCATATGTTTAAAAACATACATAGAATATAAGTAAATTATAATAATTAAACAATTGTACCAACAATGAAAAGTCCAACGCATACTCATAAAGTGTTTGTTGCAGAAAACAGAAATATATGGCATAAGAATGAATTAGACACCACGGGGCCATCATTCTTCTATCTCAGCCTCGTTGTCAATACCGAAGAAAGAAAAGGTTCTTTTTATCATCACACAAAGTTACATTGTCCAAAACAGGCAATACAAATTACAAATCAACACCTCTATGTTACATGAATGCCCAAGATTTTGTATATCTCACCAATCACATTTTAAGGACCTTCTAAAGTCCCCTTTTAAGCAAGTGACAAAAATAATACAACTAAGTCACAACAAAAACCATATAGAGCACCGTTAACTTCTATCTGCATGCAGCAACAAAAATACCCAGCACTACTCCCACTCAGGAAAATCAAACACTGCTAATTTCTATCTGCATGCAGCTCCTCAATGTACAGAGGAACTTCTCAAAACCCCCGATCAGCTTTCATCACAGCCACTTGAATAACAATCTTCTGACTGCAACATGGTTTGTGAGACAATTTCCTTGCCTGAAGGTCTACAAATTGTACAAGATCCTCAAGAGCTCCAACTGCCTTCATGTGTCAAAGTGGAAACAGATCACTGGGGAAGTCTGCATACGGCATCATGCTATGTACAAATCTCTGGAAATCCCAGGTGTTAGCATGAGCCCAGAAGAATATAGGAAAACAATCTGGGACAACATATCTAAATCCAAGCAAGAGAACCTCGATCATTGGCAACTTGAGGACGACCTCTGGTCGGTGTAGGTGGCCTGTTAGCATTAAGCTCCTAATCCAAAAAGGTCAAAAACAAAATCAGAACACAAAGGCCATCCAGGAGAGCTGTATTAATGAACATAAAAAAGGATAACATCTTAAAAATGCAGAAAATAATTGCACCTGCATCCACGTGTCTTCTATGTGACGCTCAGGTGATGTTTCAGGTGAAGAAATAGCCGGTGGTAATGGATGAATGAGCTTTGGAACTACTACAAGATCTCTACCCAACACTAATATAGCACCAGCATTATTTGCAGTCCCTGAAATGATCAAATTCAGATGCCTCAAGAATACAGCTAAACAAACAATAAACCTGCTGATTTTTGGCCTTTTCTTCTTTTGTTCTGTATGTCCACCAATAGTGGAGACAGCATCGCTCATAATAATGTAAAACTAAGAAGAGAGGACATACCACAGTAATTGGTGGCTGAGAAAAGAGTGATTAGATGTCCTTGTGCGAACCGCTCAAAGCCATCCATCACACACTCATGCGCTCTAACTATCAGTTGAAGATCATTGTTATTGCAGAACTCCATTACGCGATCAGGCTGTCAAGAAGAAAGGTTTGGACGAGATCACATTATAATTAGCTAAAACTACCAGATAATCCAATTCACCATTCCATGGGACCACAAAACACAAAAGAATAAAAATGACATCACAAACAACAAAGCTGAATGTCTTATTCTTAACCTAATTTTGCATAACCCAACAACCAAAATACTGCTTATTATGAGGCCCATGCCAACCACACGATTTCTCAGATCACATTATTGGCGCATAGCATCTATCCTATTTGGTTCCAATGGCATGGCAGCCAAAAGCATTTAGAAAGAAGAAATGTGCCAAGGTATAACAACTGTTCCTTATCTTCCAGTCACAAATACCATCTACCCTTTTTTCATCTTGTCATATTTTGCGCAACTATAAACATTGCCCGTTCTCAATGCCGTATGATGCTGAAGTGCCTAAGAAACCCCATCACTCCAATTTTAACGCAAATGTATCATTTACTTCATATTATCTGAAGGAGTTCTCAGGATGGACAGCTTCGAGCTCTTCATCATGCACTTAGCTTAAAGAAGTTTATTCTTACTAAAGCACAGCTGCTATACAAATTCAGTGACCACCACACTGCAGCCTACCATCTAGTCTCCGACATGATCATACAAAGAAGTCCCTTCAACAGGCTTATACAGTTCCAGTTCAACAAAAAAATTTGTATAGAGTAACATATTATGCTAAACTGGAATATGCAACATGAAATAACTTCATGCAACGGAGAAAACACTGACCCCAAAGGTAACCAGCCCAGGACCCCTTGCATTAGGCCGTAACCCTTCTACACTATCATTTTCTGTTGGATCAGACCTACAAGCAGAAAATTAAATAAATCAGTTACTTTAGGAAATCGTAAATAACAATGAAATAAAATAAGCAGCATGAAAATGCACTAACCACAACAAATCCATCAGAACAATTGAGCCTGCTTCCATTGTAATTGGTCGCTGAATACCCTCAATTTGTTCTACATGATTTATTGATCTTCCAATACCACCATGCATACAGATAATTTTTTTCTCGATTAATGCAGCCAGAGGAAGCCAGTTAAACAATCTGTTAATCCGATGCCATGCCCAAATTCCATCTCTCTCACCCTGCTCCAAACAGCATACTGCTGATAAATTCTTTTCGGGAAGAACAAATCACAAATTTTATTCTCATGCAACACTTACCATGCGTTCAATGCACTCGATTCGAAAGCCAAAAAGTGCATTAATATCTGCAGCTTCATGATTCCCACGAATTAAATGAACATTGTGAGGATATTCAACCTATGCAGCATTAGTGACCATGCAAAATCAGATTCAAAACAAAAATTGCAAAGCAACCACAAAGATCCACAAACAGGTCTGCATACCTTCAATGCAAGGAGAAGAGTGATGGTTTCCAAGCTGTGCTGGCCCCGGTCAACATAATCTCCTAAGAAGAGATAATCGATATATCTGACAGTCATTTACATAAAATTAGTGACACAAGTGCAACATTAATTCATTTAATTTAAAATTTGACTAAAACATAAGAAGCATAAATCTAAAACAATTTTTGTTGAACGCAATTAAATCAAGACAGTCAACGAGGGACGCAAGTTAAATAAACATACACAAAAAATGAATGAAACAACATAGAACACTTTGTTTAAAATTGAGTTTCTCAAAAGAATCATGCCACGTGCTTCCATGGGTCACAGCATCAACAACCCTAATTATGCTCTGTGTGTCTCTGTGTGTGTATGATTCATACACCCCACATTTTTAGATGCATGGACTCCCCTCTGTTTTTTATCAGATAAAAATACTAACATACCTTTAAACTATAAGAGCTTAAGTTTGCTTTTTATCTAAAGTACCCATAAACTTTAAGATCTTAATGTTACACACACACACAAACACAGAGGGGAGGAGGGGGGGGAAAGAGAGAGAGAGGAGAGAGAAATAATAAGTGTTTTATACAAAGCCTTAAAAGCTTAATTTAATACTCAGTGATGCTCAATTCCTGTCTACCATACAGCAGCTGGACCAATGAGTAATACTAGCCCAGACCACTGTCAGAAAGCTCTCTCCTCGCATATAATCAACAGAAAGAAATCCTCTAATCTGCATTCTAACCAACATCTAGGATAACAATGTTGGCTTTACCCAAAGGAAGCTCGTAGTGACAGCCTTAGCAAATCCTTTGTACCGTATAGCAGAAGCAAACAACAAAACCCAGTGGGCAGGTGTTGGCCAAAGCTAAGCAAAAACACATTCTTTCATATATAAATTGTGCTTGTTATAGCTACATCAGACAAAAAAATCTAGCACGTTCTTTAATAAACCAACAAAGCAATAAGCAGCACACTCAATTCTTGAGATGGGTAACTCAATAAGGGTGTCTAACTTATTTATTAAAGGGATGGCTAAGTTTGAAAGACCAGGAAAACAGGCTGCTGTACTTAATAGTCCTACGTACCATTCTATGTTAATTCTAGCGATAGTTGTCCATCTGAAAGTACCTACAAGAAATTTAAACTTTTAAGCTTTGCAGATTTACAAGCTCAAAATATGTCAAAAGAACATCCAGATTACAATCTTTTCCTTTGCCTTCTGGACAAGATTTAAATGGATCCACAAGAATCCAAAAACGGAGTTCAAAAGTGGGGGAAATAGTGTAATAATATAACTCCACTGAGGGATTCAATTTTTCTTGCACAACAACCCGAATTGAAAGGCTCCTCTCTTTTTTTGGATCAGGGGATAGCTAACAGGAAATTACGCATAACATAAACTTCCTGTTGTAATTAATTGGAAGAACGCAGCCAATTTTGATTATACTGCAGCTGCAGAAAGTGGGCATGTGTAAGTTTCACCATAAGAGCTACTTGGTTTTGCTGTACAAGAACTATTACGCAGATACAACCCATTAAAGAATGCGTTATGGCTATTTAGAAGCGTATACCATTGAAGGCACTTACGCAATATCTCCAGCTGTTGAAGGGGAACCATACTCATCAAAGAGACGCATAAGATCTCCGAATTGTCCATGTAAATCACCAAATATCTTAATCGGAGCCTTGAGTTGTAAAACAGTTGGCTCGCTTGAAAATATTCTCTCGGCAGTATCACAAAGATCAGCTATCTCATTGCAATCCAAGAAAAATTGACGTTTGACAGGAGGCTTCCAACCTCGAGGCTTTAGTAGATGAGCAATCAGCTGTGAGAAAAAAGCATAGACATTTTTAAACAAAGAAATCAAATTGGATGAACTAATAATAAAATCCTGTTGTCCTGTATATATAAAAAATCCATTATTGTCCAACTTTTCTTCAAAGCAGTTTCTACGTGGTCTGCAATCAAATTTGTCTCTCTCAATCCCTACAAGGGAAGCAAATCCTTCCCTCTAAACAGCTATGCAGCATCCTAAATCCAGAACTAAAGTGCAATCTATATATCCTGATCCATTAAATCATCATCGACCTTACTAAATATAAATTTTTAACCTATGCACAAGAAGGAAAAATCACATGCCTTCTTGGGCACACTGTTGATAGACATTTGCCGATCCAAAAGTTTTCTTGCTGCTGTAGCACTTTCAGGTGTCCCATAACTGACACGTCTACCTTCGTTTTCAAATTGATCAATTGAAAGCTGTCTAACCATGCCCCCTAACGCCCCACCTGTTTCAGCAGCTACAACCACCTGCGCTTGCATTTAGAACAAAACCATAAATCTCATTCACAATTAAATCCCAACAAAAAACTTTAGAATTTCAACATGGCATCAAGAATTTGATACTGACAGCACGATGATGCAGCCGAACTCCAGTCGAAACAGAGTTATTTGATGCAGCAGAATCAGGTTTAATTAATGATGTTGTCTGCTTCCCACTTGGAGTTGCTTCTGCCCCACGATCCCCCCTATCTGGAAGATCAATTTCTCCATTGAATCGAGCTTTTGCAGCGGCTAATGTAGCACTAATTGCCTCAGCTTCTGCAGCTGAAGCCTCAACCAAGTAGTCCACACCTCTGCTCAATCTCCTGGAAAGAAAAATAGATGGGTTCATATGGAATATCGCATTAAGCAGTAAACCGCGTTGCGTAAATCATGGTACATGTTCACAAGAAAACTCACCGAGAGCCTTGAAGCATTGCATTTTCAGTACTGATATCAGTATACATATCCCCATTCACCGGTGGAGCAACAGGATTTCCAAGCACAACAGAACCATCAGTAACTGCTTCCGGAATTGACTGTCTTGTTCCTTCATCAACATACCTTCCTGCTAAACGCCCTGGCTGCACATTAGCTGCTGCAGCGGCGGCAGCATGTGAAGCTGCAGCTGTTGTTTCTGAAGCAGCTAGATCTTCAGCAACAAGCAAATCATCAAGCAAAACCCCTGTGACAAGCAAATCAACAAACTCAAATTCCGGTATCATTATGGAATAATAATGGAGAGCTCAAAATAATAATGCACACCGAACAATCTAATCCAAACAACACGAAAGCAAATGTAAATAATCCAAAAGAGGAAAAAAAAAACATTTAATACACTGAAAAAGCAACTAGCATTTGTTACTTATCTCACTTCACAATTTAACATCCAGAAACTTACATCGCCTAAAAAGCAAAAAGAAAAACACATTTTTATGTCTCACCACCGCGGAGGCCTCCATAGATAAAGATCAAGTCACCAACAGCAGCAGCAGCGTGCCTACAACGTCTAGTTAATTCTACTGCAGCATCTCCACCAGCAGCATCAGCACTGTATCTGCCAGTCCTGGGACTGGTAACAACAGACTTCGTATCACACCAAACTCCTGCTGCAGTATCCAGAACTACACAGGAAAGAAACATATGAAATTGTAAGAATGTGACAATGGAGTCGAGAAGCAGATTAAAAGCTTCTGAAAATTACAGGAAGTTATCATAAAAAATTTGTTTGCATAGAAAAGGAATGAGTATTTACCGGCCACACTTGATGAGTCCTCCACCATCCTTCCACCACCAAGAGCCCCTCCAGATACATGCAGCCTAGCATTGACAAAAACCTAAAACCAAAGAAATAATTCACTTACTCACATACAAATAGTTGCCCCACAATTTCAAATAAAATAAGAAAATTCCTATTGCAACTCACAGCTGCATGCTGATATCTAGGCGATGGTGAGACGCCAGGAGCAATTGCCCACTCCCAACGACCATCCCTGTGTTTGGCAAGCCCATATGCACTAGCCAGTGGCTGCAGTTCGCCATAATAGAAAAGCAAACAAGTATAGGGCAAAAAATGAGTCAGCAAGAAAAATTGGACAAAATAACAGACGAATGGATCTCTATACTCAGAAGTGTGCCATGGTCTGGGGATGACATTCTAACCAATGCCCACAGGAGCACAGAGGTTGATGAATATAACAACAAATATCTTTACAAGCAGCATCAAAATGAGGAAGGAAAATAATGTGAAACAAAAAGGTTTCTGGAAAGTTGACAGTGGGTATCAAAAGTAAAGCAGAACTTAGATGCGCATGTAAATCTATAGTTATGCATATTAAATGAGTATATCAGCCTACCACACTGTTTGCGTCTCTCCCCCCACAAAGTAGAAGAAGACCATCAGATCGAGCGCTTGCAGTTGCGTACCTATGCAAAGCAACAGGGTTAAACAAGATATCACCATTCAATTTCTATATGTCAATAGCACCAAAAATATTAAAACAAAAAAAGGAAACCACGTGTACAAGTAACTAATCAAAATATAAAGCCCACAAGAATTATGCAAAGCCTTTAAATATAAACATCAGAGTTCAAACCAAACCTCATCAAAATATTCAGAGTGCCAATAAGTGCAACTGTAGACCCACCAGACAGCAACCTTTTTCTTGCGTGCTTGTTGTCCAGAATTGTTATAGCACAACCTTATATCAGGCACAGTTGGGAATTGGGATGAAGCCGTAGTTAATATAGCAAGTGTGCTAGGCATGCGGCTTGGGCACTAACCACTTTTGGCTCCAAAGATTTCGGGTTTCTTTCTTAAATAATCATTGGTCACGTAGTTGTCTCTAAAGCACAAGCATTAGCACAACTTTCAGGCTACTCTCTTTCAGAAGCCTAATTCACAGAGCCTAAGCGTAAGCCTTGCCACAAAATTAGGCTGCTCCAATTTTCAGTTTAATCTCACACCTGGGTAACATCTATAAACAGGCCTCATTCGCAGAACACCGTGTTTTACTTACTGAATCTAGACAATTTGGATTTTCCTATAATAAGTATTCATCTATTTCATGGAGTGGAGTTTCTAGAAAAACTCCTCAGCACAACAAAAAAAATTCTATGTAGAATAGCTCTCTTGCTGAAAAAAAAAAATATCATTAAGTAAGTTCAATATATGGTAGTTTAGTCATTGAGATGCATTGATATGTTAGAATTATACCCATAAAATCATAACCAAAATATTTCAATTCAAACTTGCTCTTATCATCAACATGCTAAATTCTGGTAAACGGAAGGTCCGGAGGGCTCCTACATTGCATATATCACAAAAGGTAGATTAATTAGCAATATATTGTCTGGCAGGTAGTGAAGGAACCAATCTGCTGAGAAACAGCTTGCATTTTAATTTACATAACAGCGTCTTGATTCAGATGACTAATGACCCACGCACTCAAGAACAAACAAATAGGAGCATCCAACATGAAAGCACCAATTACAGCCTAAGTTGAGCAGGAGATCTTCGGCCAAGAGAGTGCAAAAATGGATAGGAGCATCTCTACATCTTCCTTGGCTATGTTTCTGAGGATGATGACATCGTTATGTCACCATGTAACTTTTCATGGTTGGTTTTTGACGCAGTTATTAATGAAACGCTAGTCATAAAAAATTAAAACGCAATTGGCATTCTTAACCCCAAATGTCTATGGATTTAAGATCTAGCACCAATTTCCTGATTATAGCCACTTAAAGTAAATACATACAGTATAAACCAAAACTCCACCACTCTACAGTGCTATTTCAATATTGAAAAGTCAGTACCAATCAAAGTTCCTTGAAAAGCAGGCTGAAGTTCAGCAAATACTAATGGCTCTAACTTAATTTAGTAGGACCCAATTTAACAACACAAGTTTGCAGACCTAATGAGCTTTGCATAATTTAAAGTCCAAACTTAGCTAAGTTGCATCTATCTGTTAATCTTCCATAAGGGAAAATGAGGTCAATTTACCAATCCTATTTACAACTAATTCTGTTGACTAGCTTAACCATCTGCACAATTCACCAAAGTGTATCACAACCCATGTGTATATTGCACCATAATTTGACGATAGTCATGAAGCAACCAACTTAGCGCCAGGCGGGAGGGGGGCATTGGGGAGGAAGGGGTCAAACCAGTGTCAAAAGTGCATGGTAAATACCACCAATGCAAAGGAAATCATCACGTAGAAAATATGCACAATTTGCTGATCAAGTAAAAAACAGGTGAAAAATTAAACAAGATAAAAGCAATGCAGTGTTAAATCCACACACACATTTAGAAAGGCGGGATGAAACTTACATGCATGGAGGTGGACCTTCGCCTTCTGGTTCCAGTTTCCGCCATTCATAAGGTTTGGCAGCCGTGTCCAGGGCCCAAACATCGGCTAAAGGCCTTTTTCCTGAAAGCCATGTATAATATTAGGGCTTCACAAAAGTTAAAGACTACTCCCAAAGAATAGATTAATATGGATAATAGACTAACCATCATTTCCACCAATAGCCATGAGATATCTTTGACCTACCAAAGCCATGACATGCCCATATCGTGGTCCTGGTCCAGGGCCTTGAACTACCACCCTAAAGGAAATTAAAAGTCACTCGAATGTTGAAGTGACAAACATATGCTTTAAAAATACCAACCATATACATATTCAGCATTAAAATTTAACCAACAAAGGTTTTCCTCATTTGTTCTATCGTGGAAAGTTGAGCCTTAAGGGACTAACCTGTGCCATCGTGGTCGTTGTTGGGTCAGGTCTAGAACATGAAGATCCTCAGCAGACAAACCAGCAGGACCAATTCCACCCTGCAACAAATGGACAAGTAGCATCATAAATAACTGAATTACAAGAATTTGTTATCATACAAACTTTTCAGCATAAATCAAACCATCAAGCTACCTGAATAACAACCATGGTCCCCACTGCAGTGGCCACGTGAGCTGCTCTTGGTGTGGGTGGCTCTCCAATCGGAATAATTCTGAATAAGTCGCATGAAGCCAAATTAAAATTACAACAGAAGCAACCACCCAAACACAAGATACTTCAAAGTTATTATTGCAGGTATGCAGTAGTTGATATGCTATAAGGAATCAACATTTACCTAGACCATTTATTTGTCAGCACATCATAACAATGCACATCAGCAGTAGCCCCTGCTAATCCTGAAATCAATCATAATTACGATGGTTACCAAGTGTCCGTTATGGCTAAGTTTCGATTACAACAACAAACAATGAAAACAGAACAAACGGTGCCATACATATAACCTTTGCACGCTAAATCACAAAACACGGCTTTTACGTGGCATGCCTTACTTGTCAATTTCGCAACAAATTTCAAACTTTAGCAAGCTAAGGATCCCTCTATTTTGGCACTCTCCTCACTTTCCTTTAAGAATACTGTGAGAATGACATCCAAATTCCACAACATCATTTTAATTCAAATTCAAACTAATATTCAGCCAGAAATGATATCTCAATAGAAACAAACAGCTCCAAGAATTACTCAGGAAACATATTACTCTAACATTCGTACCAACTTCAATATCTTCAAAGAACAAAATAATGGAATAACAAGAAGATCAAAATCTTAAAGCTAAGACGTACGAATTCCAGCACTTCCCGCAGAGGAAGGGGTTCAAGAAGCAGCTGAATTCCCTTCTAAGGCAGTGGCACCACCGAACAAAATCAACCTCGGTCCAATATACCCCGGACTACCTTCCTCCCCAACAGCAGGCACCGCCGTAAGTGTATGGCCGCACCTCGGCCCCGGCCCATCCTCCTTCTTCTCTATAATGGCATTCACGACCGAATACGTCGGAGCGCACCTCGGCCCAACCACCGGACTTGTATTACCACTCTGCTGCTGAGAACCTTGCTGAGCTGACTGCTGAGAAGCCCGAGATCCTAAATTATCAGCCCCACCCGATAACTCTCCGGACGTCGGACCATTCGCAGTCGCCGACGCTGCCGTCGTCGACTCCTGATCGGATTCCTCCGATGTTACCATATTCGAATCCACATCCATGCTACCCAAACCCTAAATTCAAAACCTTTCCGTCTAAGATCCGAATCAAAGCTCCGATTGTTTACCAGTCGCATTTCTAATCAACATTTTCCAATAATCAAAAACCCTAATTACTCTAATTCAACCCCCCCCGAGGTCCTTCTCCTCCGATCCTTGGAATCAATAATAATAAAAATGAATCCCTCCAATTTTGTTAAAATAAAAATACAAATTAAAATCACCACGAGAGGATGAGAAGAAGAAAAAGGAAGTCCAAGGGAGGATTGGGGGATTAGGACTTCGAATTGTTTGTCGTTTGGACTCTTTCTTCTCTAATATTCAATCTCGGTCTAAATTGCAAAGGCGGTCGAGGGAGAAATACAAAATGGAAATGGGGACGGCCAAACAGACCTCAAAGAACAACCCAAGTAGTATGATTTCTTCTCTCTTTCTTTTCTGTCTACCAATCCAAATGGTTTCTCTCTCCAAACAATTTCAGTGTTTTCTCCCCCCGGCCCCCCGGTCCCCCTTACCCCAGTAGACCCCACCTCATATTGATTTACTATATATCTTCTTAGTATTTATTTGTGTGCTCCACTTTCCAGATTGATCAAGTTGTGTTTTCTTTTGATTTTCTATAAATTTATGTGTCACTTACCATTTGAGCACACAAGGATTTATCATTTGAATGTATATTTGTATTACACATGTGCATTTTGTTTTTTTACACATGTACATACATACATATATATATATATAGACATATATATATACACACACATGTGTGTGTATGTGTGTGTATAAGTATCATTTTGTTTATATGACAAAATTTAATTATTAGGTTGCTCCCAATCAAGAGCATCTTCCTTCATTGTTTTACTTTTATCAAATAGAAATAATACATTCTTTGTTGATATAAATATAAAAGCTGGTTATGTTAGCTGCGGTGTGATATATTTTGTAATCAATAAAATGATGGTTTTATTATATATTTTGTAATCAATACGATGATAGTTTCATTGATAACTAATACAGATGTTACTAACATCTCCATATTTTTATTACTAATAAGTGTATGTTAATAATTTTTTAAATGTGAGCCTATGAGAAATTTTGTCTAATAGTTTCTGTTTTTCTTTTTGTTTATTACAAATTTCTAAATATAGTTTCTTTAAATTATTGATATGTTCTCTTCAAAAATTTCCAAGGAGCATAAGGAAAAAAAATGCAATTTTTATTGCATTTCATGTTAAAGTGAACTTATTAATTTAATTTCTAACCACCTTATGTATAAAATAACATAGTTGTCCTTTTTGTATTTATTAATATACTACAATTACCTCATAAATGATGGAACAAATAAATTTTTAATAAGTTAATTTCTTCAATATTGAATGATATGAAGTGTTGATTAATGCTAAATAATGGAACAATTTAAAGGTAAAATGATAATCCAATATATTTGGAGATGTGTGTGCTGTGTGAAAGAGAGAGTAGCATGCGGTGGAGGATAGAAACATCAAAAGCGGAAATCTAGTGAAGATTGACAAGAAGGATTTGGAAAATTGATTACAGTACAAATGTTGGAACTAAACAAGTTAATAACCGCTGAGTGCAAGCACTTGAAGCATGCTTTTTGAGAGTTTGTAACCGGAAAAACCGGCGAGTCAGGTAACAGTTAACGGTGAAAACCGGTTACCGACTTCAACCCTTCAACGGTGGTTTGCCATTTGTTTTGGCTGAATCGGCCGATTTGGGGGAACAAAGGGGCGTGGTTCACACTCTCGTCTCCGCGCGTGGGGAATCCTCGACAGGATCCGGCCTGACAAATACATATGGGGTGAGAGCTGGCTTCGGCTAGATATTGTTAGGATCCCTAAGAAGAAATAATTAATATTTTTATTTTTGTACGGAAAATTTCTGTAATTTTTGGAAAATATTTGTTATTATATATATTTTTTATTTATATGTGTTTGCAGGATTCTATGCTATTAATCTTGAGTTTGAAGAGAAAAAGAAACGATATTTGGGTAAATTATCGAGGGAAAAAATAAGAAGTATTCTAGATTGAGCTGTTCCTAACTCAAGAGTCTGCATCAAAGTTTGAGCCTACAAAATGTTCTGTCCGGATGGACAAAATGGTACAAGAAGAACATTGAGAAAAGGAATTTCACAAGCAATCAGAAGTGAAGTATGGACACGTGGAATGTGGGAATCTGATAGGGTGACCGATAACCTTAATGGTCACAAGACATAAAAAATTTTAGATGTACACGACTCTTATCATTCAAATAAAATCACATAAATATTTGAACATTATTTTCTTGTTTCTTGTATCAGTATATATCAGTATGTTTATATGACATTTTTTTAAACTACAAGATTTACAAGTGAGATTGTAAATCCTATCCATGTAAAAATTGCCTCACAAAACACATCGAAAATTAGCATATGTAATTAATGAGAATGATGTTTTTAGTTTGCTTCACGAAGAGCAAGAATTTACACACCATGGGCAAACTACCATTAGCACGAAGGAAAGAGGAGGAAAAGAATATGAGAGATTTGGTAATCTTGTGTTTGGATTAAATTTTTAGGAAAGAAAGAAAAGAATAGGAGAAAAAGAAAAGGATTGAGTCTAGTTATTCTTATTTGTTTGAGTAAGTTTAATTACTGTCTAAAAAGTGGAGGAAAATGAGATTTGAAGGAAAAGAGACAGATTTACTATCTAATTTAATGATGATTCTCTTCCTTCATTGCTTCAAAAAATATTTCCTTCCGCACTTAATTCAAACAATATGATCAAAAACCACAAACCGCTAATCGTCTTTATTTTCTTTTTAAGGATGTAGTACAATTTTCTTTCCTTTATTCCGAATGACATTAAAAATTAATTCCTCACCCTAGCATATTAAGAAAAATTACTATAAAACAGGTTATATTCAAATAAATTTTTTTTTGGAATACCTTTACAATATAGTAATAAAAAATTCAGTTGATTAATGTCTACCTCTTATTTTTTAACCACTCTGACATTACTATTTATAATTTTCCTAATAGTATTATACTCTAATGATAATGAAAATTGTAGAATTCTCCTATGTTCAATTTATCTTTGAGCAACTTACTTAGTCGGCTTGTATATAAAGTTATTCAAGACTCAAAATAAGCTCACCACTTGTATAATTTGTGCAACCATATTGGTTGATATATTAACTAGTTTAATGAATACATGAAAGACAATAAATATTAATAAATGGTCTTTTGATTCTGCATTCTTAGGACATATGATAATTTTTCCACGAGAACGTTGTCCAATGTATGGGGATGATGATAATTTTAGTGTGTTAACGATGGATCCATCTTTCTTTTGGCACAAAATAGAAAAATTCGTAATAAAACACTTAGGAGGCGTTTGGTTCAAATTCCTCAATCACTATCACTATGGGTATCATTAACCCTACTATGAGTATGGGTTTTGATGATTCCCCCCAACATGTTTGGTTTAATAATGGAATGGGTATCATTATAAGAATATTTGTTTGGTATACTGAAATGACTTTCAAGTAAATTTTAAATTTTTATTTATGATATAAATATTTTTTAGATTTCTTATTTTGTATATTTAAAAAAATTAAAAAGATTTCTTCAATTTTAAATATAGTGATGCTCTAATTTGAGTTTTATGGAAATGATAATCTTAAAAAAAGTCATTTTTATTGTATTAACAGAGAATATTATATATCTTTGATTTTCAATACAATTTTTTATAAAATTATTGAATGTAAAAAAAATTATTAAAAAAAATTTTTGTAAAAAAATTTATAAAGTACTAATAAAAAATATTCAAAATCAAAAGACGAGATAGAGAGAGAGAGAGAGAGAGAGAGAGAGAGAGAGAGAGAGAGAGAGAGAGAGAGAGTATTGAGAGTGGATAACTCAAAAGGTATACATTTTTTAATGGGTGTGTTTTTGCCCTTAATAATAAGGGTTAATAGGTTTGATAGATTAGTATTTTGGGGGGAATCATTAACACCCCAATTAATCACTATCATTCCCATTGAATGATAGTGATAGTTGTTTAACAAACATCAACAATGAATATCATTACTTGTGATACCCATTCCCCTCCTTGATTCCCCTAAACCAAACACCCCCTTAGATTATTTGATTATTTGCTTTAGTGTGTCTCATGGTTAGAATTTTTAATACCAAACCTCCAAAATACTTTTTTATGAAATGCATCTTCTTGATTTTTATTCGATCCATGAAATATAACTGTGTGTATAATATATATTACTTCTTTCGATTACCAACCTTTTTCTTAAAAAGAATACAGAATATTATGTGAACGCTACATTTTATTAGCTTGTACACTATTAAGCTCCTCTTTCTTCCTCCTCCCATCATTTAATTTCGATCATAACCCAATATATGTTTTAACAGAACTTTGCTATTAGCAGTCATGACTACCTCTCATCCCTATCATGCTTTTCGTTTTTGTTAATAACGTATTAAACCATTAGTCACCGAAATAAGAAATTACATAAAGCAAAACTAATGAAATTTTATTTTTTCTGTTAAAATACATGAATAATATTAGGAAAAGCAATACTTTGCTAGAAAAAATGTATTTCAGCGAAAACATTTGATTCAACTGACATATCCATCTATATTATTATCTAAAACGATTTTTTATTTCTTTTATAGGAAAAAGAGGGGATACAATTATAACCAGAAAAGTTAAAACCGGAAGAATGAGAGTAGTAATTGTAGTGCAAACCTAACTTTATACATTTAGGGTCCATTTGGTTGGATGTAAAATATTTTCTTAAGAAAATTGTTTTCCTAAAAAAACTTTGTACATGAAAAATGACATTTTCCTTGCAATTTTTTGATGTTTGGTTGACAATGTTTTTTTTATTTGTTTACTTTTTATTGTTGATGCGAGTTAAATAAACTAATAATAATTGTAATAAACGTTTGACAAGTAAATAGAGTTAACTAATGATTGTTTGGTTTATAATTAATCTTCAAAATAATATAATTGTAAAATATACATAACTATAATCATATTATTGAGGAGCCCAAGATTATGAAAAAAATTAGTTGATAAGAATTAAAAATAAAAATTAGTTTGATAATTAAAGTTATAAAAGTAGATACTTAGGGTTTAATGTCACTCTTAAACTCTAAGGAAAATAACTTACATTCATTGAATATGTAAGTTATTTTCAACTAAAGAAAGGAAAATTAGAAAATATTTTACATGGAAAAATATTTTCTGACATTTGGAACTAAGGAAAATTTTGAAAATATTTTTCACGAAAATATTTTCAGTCTAAACAAACAAACGCTTAATTCCTTTCGGGTTTTGATGGTATTACTTACGTGTAATCAAATTAACCCACGTGACTGATTTATCTTAATTGGTTTTTAACAGTCAAGCAATTTACTTTTATTGTCTTGTTGAAAAGATACATTTTAAGCTGTCCACTTTAAGCAAAATTCCTCATTTGAATTTGACACGTTAATCCAATAAAATGTAGTACAGTATGCATCTGTTATTATTTTAAAATTAGATTACATGAGTTACACAGCATTAGTTATTCCGCAGCAATACAATATAATTTAGTACTTTAACATTTTAATGATACTATATGTGTGTTTGTGTACATATATATATATATATATATATATATATATATATATATATATATAACTATAACTAAATTTATCGTGTAAGGTTTTGTAGGAGAAAGGATTAATAGTACGGTAAACTTCTTATCATCCCATCCCCTTGCTACCAATTTCTTTTTAAAATATTTATGAAATAAAAATGGGTACTTTTCATTGGTAGAAAAAACAGCTAAGAGGAGGAGAAAATTATCTCATTCCAAGGTTAGGGTATATTACAATACACTTTCAGTTGCTTACAATAATTTTTACATATTGCCTATCAATGAGAGACTGCTAGCAGCGAGATTTGAAACTGACCTTTCCTTAGGCAAGGTTATCATTTGAACCAACTCACATTAGCACAAAACTAGTGTGCACACACATATATATCAATCAATTTAATCCTTAATGTTTTGGATAAAACTTATGCAATATCCAAAATATTTATCATAGTTTTTCCGAATACTCGATACATATCCTGCTAAACGTGCATGTTCGAAGTATTCTAATATGTACTTTAGTGCGCATTCCATTTGACAACGTATCTTACTATACAAAAGTGTACCATGTAAAACACTAGGATACAAAAAATATACTTGTATTATACAATACAAAAATAATTATGAATTTAAGCCAATTTGATCAATTATATGGCTAAATAAGAAATATTTTATGCACAAATGGTGCTTATTTTTTTATTCAATATATATGTATGTATATGTACATGTATATATATTTTAGAGAGCTTATGAGGTTGATTGCCCAAAACTTCTTAAATTAATTACTTTACAGAATCTGGATTATAAAATGAGAAATTTTATTATCTTATTAAAATAAAAAACTTATTTTAGAATTTTCTTATCTCGAAGATATTAGAATGAAAAATTTTGTTATCTTATGCTAAAAAATTTCTGTTAGAAGATTCTTATCTCCAGGATATTGGAATAGTTTCGCGCAAATAATATATAAAGGTGTAATTGTATAAAGTTTATTTTTTCTTGACTTCTTCTGGAATATTTGTTATGTACATTTGATTCTAATATAATTTATATCATTACCTATATAAAAAAATGCAAAAAAGATATAGATTTATGAGATACTTAGTATTTTTTACACATTAATTTGTTTTTTATATGTTCAAAAAAATGGTAAATGTATTTTATGATACATAATATGATACAATATGCATGTCACAAATTGATTGTTCAACACTTGATATGTATCTGACTTGACAACTAAGGTATTCGCTAAATTTATCCATAATCTTTCAGCGAAAATTAGGGTAGTCCTCAAATATTCACTTTCGACCATACTAATCTCTAAGATTCAGAAAGTGTTATAAAATTCATAAAAAGAATAAAAAATATATAAAAATTTGTAAAATCACATTAATCATAGAAAAATTCATTAAATTTTGAAAGACAAAATAGTAAATGTCATAAAAATATAAAACAAGGTGTCCTATTTGTAAGTTTAAGTTGGGGCTTGTTCTCATTTTATGTCTGATGTTAATTAAATCTTTTTTAAACTAAAATTAATTTCAAGTTGTTTTCAACTAATTTTTATATCTATGTTTTAACTGTTTCAAGCTAAGGAAAAAAATTGATACTAAGAAACAATCTATGAAATTCTTTTGGATATAATTTTTAGAATTAGTGCAATTAATAACAAAATACGGTTAAATTTTCTTAAAAAATTAACTTTTAACAGAAGAAATAAATGAGAATAAGTCCTTCATTTATCATGTGTAGATAATAAATTTTACAGCTTATGTATAAAACAAAATAAATTCTATAACTAATTTTTAACAAATACTTACAATTTTTACATAATTTTTTTGTGAAACTTTAGTGGTCAACTTGGATAAAATTTGAATATTTTGATAACTACTTTAGTTTGCCAAAATATTGGAGACCAATTTGGTAGATAGCAAATACTGTGGAATTGATTGATTTTGGTCAAAACATTAAGGATCAAATTAGTCAAATGTGAAATATTAAGGATCAATATGATCAAAGGGTCAAACTCTGGGAATGAAAATGGTCATTTTATATTACAAGTAATAAAGTTTCTCCTTCCAATATTCTTTCATTTTATTCTTCTTGAATGTATCCATAAATCTCCTGAATATTGCCAAAGGGCTTTGCTGCAAGGTATGTTGAATGTAAATGAACATGAAGAGGAAAAAGTTACATTTTCAAATGTAGATATAAAGTGTGCATATATTTCTTCATGTTTCATATCTGTTTAGTAATATTTGGAGATGGAATCACCTGGATGAATGGTTCCTATTTTGTTTAGCTGAAAATCTGCTGCCCATAATCAGAAACTGCGGGAAATGATTTGATTACGCTTTATTTCAAAACAAATCTATAGATCTATTCTTGCTTAATTTGAGTTACTATTAGTCTTTCAAATATGTGCCAATTAAACACACATTCATATGAGTAAAGTTTCTTTTTTTTTTTTTTTGGAGATATATATATATATATATATCAAGTATATTATCTTTGAAAAGGTTTCCAAATTGTATTAACTTAGGAAGCTATTAAAAGGATATGCATTTCTAAAATGAAGGTGTAAATCAAATTGCTAAATCAATTTTATCCTAATAAGCATAAGCTAAGGGATATAGTAAAAAAAATCCATTATATTATCCAACTTAAAGAACATATTTTTTTTGTCTGGTAGAAGATACAGGTTACTTATGTAAATATCATAATTTTAATCAAAATTAAAAAAATTATTAATGATTTAATTGTTTTCTATAAATATGGAAGTTGATATTCTAAAGATCGATTCATAAGATCAATCTCAACTCTAATTACGTAACAACTCAAATACTTCAATTACAAGGGAGCAATACACACATCCAATGCAAAATTCATAACACATCCACTTCAACTACAGAAGAGTCATACACACATACAACATGCACTTCAGCGTCTCCTTCTCAATCTCTATAATTTTAACTAAATAATAGCCTCGATCTCCCTCGTTTTTAACATTGTCTCCCTTCAATTTGTTGTAGTTTTGACTCGTAAAATTGTCATGATTTGATAAACTAATGTGTATTCCGATAATTTAATTACCAAATTTTGTTACTCAATACAAAAAAAAAAATATGATTTAATAAATTTTCATCATTAAACAAAATTATATCAATATTTATATAAATAAAATAACCCGAAAAGATACACCGGAGATTATTACAAGTACCCAAGCAGTCTTTGTGGCTAACAATCTTCCAAAGCACAAGGCAATCATACATTTCGAAATATTTAACGACAAAGACACAAGGGATGGCTACTTAGGATCCAAAGGCCCCATACACTTTCATGCTTCTCATGCGATGTTTTGATGTCAAACTTTGCCAGAATAAAGGTAGTTATTTCCCCAATTTACCCGACCTTTGTGGCACCTTTTGCTACAATTATGTCCAAACATCAACAATCATTTATCAAAATCAAATTCCCACGTTGCAATCATACAAGTGCCTATTTTGTGACTGATTCTTACGTTTATTGACATACATTTAAATCATAGCACCTGGAGCATTATTCTTGGCTTGTATGTAACGTGATGGGAACTAGTTCTCCAGCCTTATTTGTAGCATATATAGAGCTTGTTCTTAATAGTTTTTTTTTATTTGATTTTAACTTTTGATTTTTGAAAAATTTATTTTGTGATTTTCTCAACTACATTTTTTACTATGTTTTTGGATTTTTTAAACTAAAATCAGGAGCAAATGATTTTTAATTTTTCTAAAATTAATTTTTATAAAAATCAAAAGTTATTAAGATCAAGCCTGTTGCAAGATATTTATATCTTTTTATGATGCAAAAACCAAAATTCTAATTGGTTCCTAAAAAGCATTCATTAACATTCACAACTTGCCATACAAACATGCACACTCACATGTGTTGTCTTTTCCTTACTTTTAATAACTATCTATCTTTAACTTCTGGTTTTCAAGATAACTATCACCTGGAACTTTGTTAATGGGTGCTTTTCAGCACACTAATGGAATTATGCAGCAAATTTCTGTACGGCTAATCCAGCTCACATAATGTGGGTACCCAAGGATTTGATAGTAGGAATTAAATTGTAACCTTTCGTGCTAACAGAATGGATAACACTTGGCCGAGTTAACTCTGTCATTCGGGATCTAAGAAATCAAACTAGTTGAAACAAAAAATATTTTAACTAAATTCAGAATTTAAAAATCTAAAAAAAAATTAGGGTGAGTGGGGGGGGGGGGGGGCGGGGGTACAAGAAGATATTAGATGAAAAATCACTACTAAAATTTGTGAATATTGAATTGTTAAAATATTGGGAAGCAGGTAGGGGGCATGAATACATCCTCGGATGGAAGGGTCCTAGCTAGACTACTAGGAAAAAGTATTAAATGGTCACAGTATGTTTCATGATATGTATTATATTAATATCAACCACACATCCTGTTATGTAAATAAGATGAGTATTGTCTAAGAAGTACTAGATATGGAGGACCTACCTTTACTTATTTAGTGAAAAATGATTGATGTCAGTGTATTAAGCAATGGGTCCTCCTCATCTGTTGGATGTTAGACATGGAAAATCCACTTTACTTATTTAATAGAATATAATTTGTATTAGTATATCAAGTAATAATGTCACAACATTCTGTAACTATGCAATATGTTCCGGACTATAAATAGAGATAGTTACTTTTTTTAAAAATTATTTTAATAACGAGTTTATTGAAAAATTCTTATATAAATCTTGTTCACGACTTCATATGTGGATCTTATAATTTAAAATAAAACGATACAAGTATTTTTATATTATTTTTTTATTTCAACATGCATCATTATACTTCTATAACACTCTTTTAGACCGCTAGATCTATAAATAGAACTGCCAATCCACCTTAAAATTTTCCAGTTTATCGTAGATCCTTCGCATCTTCACAGTCGGCTTTTTTATGATGCGCTCTTGAACAAGTTTCTCTGCTGGGTACAAGATTTTGCTATGTCCCCGTGAATGTTCAGTTTACTTGTCCGTATGCGTAAATACACACGGCATCATAATCGTTCCTCAAGGAAGAACACAAAATACTTGAATTGGCAGTCTGCAGTGAGCAGTGCTTTTGAGTTTTGACCACCGGAAAAAAAAAAAATTAAGTTGTGCCTTTTGTTATTAATTAGAGCGATGAACTTTTTTCTTTTTGAAAATAATTGGAGCGATAAACTAATGTTGGCAAATTGATATATCTACGTTATATTAATGAAATCCAATTTATGGGTTAATGAATTGAGTCACTGAAATTTGTCAGTGAGAAAGGTCAATATCATCATCAAGGATGGAACTAAATATTTGATATTGAGGGGCCACATTTACATACATGCAAACATATATACATATATATATATAAAATTTATTTATTTATTGATTTATTTATTTATCTCTGTGTGTGTACACATATACATATACATATATATATTTTGGAGGTAAAATTTAAACGAGTATAACAAGGTATTATATATAAAATATTATTTTAACTAAAATTTGATATACAATGATAATATCGTGCGTGTGTGTAATCAAATAACATATGCACATTCCAATACAATGTGTGTGTGCATGCAAATTCATACACACTCAACGATTTCTAATTCTTTCTCGCGAGTATATGTATTGTTTTAATCATATCCAATATATGATCGTGGAATGAACAAAATATTCTTATTTGTGACTGCACTTACTAATTGTTCACAAATAAATTTCAATAACTTTCGAGTCTAACTTCACAATAAATACCTATGAGAGTGCTTTCCAAGAATATAGATCCAAGACACCCTATGCTAAAAAAGCAAAGTATGCACTATCAATTCACATACGCTACTTCAAAATTCTAGAATAGTTATTTAAACCATCAAGTATGGAGTTTCCAATGTGAACCTATATGTCGTGGTATATCAATATATGTTACACAAATGCAAATTGTGTGAATTATTTCTTTTATGAAGCAATATTAAATTAATAATGTATATACTCTTTCATTATTCCAAAAAGAGTTGGATTTTAACAATAGCTATTAAGAAAATGAAAATTTATCCTTTATTTCTTTTGTTTCTTATGATTAAAACAATATATCTCTTGATTTGTTCAAATTAATTGATTTTGTTACAAAGCATGGAGATGAATAGAAAAATCTAAACATATTTGAAGAGGCAAGAAAGTATTAGATTAAAAATCATTACTAAAATTGGGGGACTACATAGAATTTTTAAAATTGTCCCCCTAAATACGTCCTTGGGCATCATAGCTACCAATTAAGAGTATTTCTTGGCGAAATTAGGAAAACCACAACCGTAGTTGAAAAAACAATGGATGGCCGAAATTCAAATCAAGATATTGGACAAATATTTGTGTCTAATATTGACCATTACACAAATTGGGATCCACATTCATACTTAAACATACGTTCACACATTATCGGAGGTTGGCTTCTCTATCACATTTGTCAACTTTCTTTCTTTTTATTTTTTTATTCATTTTGCCTTTGCTGTCTTTTTTGCCCTTTTCTTTTTCTTTTTTATTTGCCCCGGAGGACTGTGAGGTTGACTTCCTTTATTTGTAAACTCTTTATCCTTTTTAGATTTTCTTTTATTTTTGTGGTGGTGGCTGGAATGGTGGTATTTATGAATAATATGAGGTTGACTTTCCATTGTATATACATAATTTTAATTTTTTTCCATTCTTTTCGAGAATATAAGATAAGATTGACTCTTGATGTATTGTCAACTTTTTCCACTGTCTATTCTCTTGTTTTTCTTTGCCTTTTTCATTTTGGATTTCATTATTTTTTTCCTTTTGGGGAGCTTGTTTTGGTAGTTGTGTGTTGTGCGGTGGGTGTTTTTTGTTTTTTTTTTTGGGGGGGGGGGGGGGGGGGGGGCTCTGGTTGTCCTGGTTTGAACCGCGTGGGTTAGAGACAAGTTATGTGGAGCCGAAAACAGTTAGATACAGTTGGCAACGCAACAAAGCTTTGAATGATTCAGTTGTTTGAGAAGGAGGAGTAGTGAAAAATTAAAAAAAAAAGTGTAGTATATACCCCATCGTAAATCAGCCGTATATTCACCACTTACGTAAAGAATCCCGTTCCTCGAGACGCATGTAGGGATGGAATAGTACGTTGTAATATAAAATAATACACAAATAAAATGCAAAAAAATTAAATCCAATATTCAAAATAATATAACCGATATTCGTACATTTTTAGTAAAGAAGAATGTTTAAAAGTAAATGTTAAAAATTAAATTCGTTATTATTCTATTCTCTATCAATCTTTGAGACATTCGAAATTATGTTCGACGCTCTTTCATTTGATCAAATGTATCTATGATTGAATTAACATCAATTTCTCGCGCTATTCCTTACTCAATTTGTATAATTTTCATAAAAGAAAAACTATTGAATTTAAGACACTTATACATGGTCTACATTTGTATTTTGCAATAAAAAAATATAAGTGAAACACATTTCAGAGAAAACTATAATCATCTCTGAAGTCAAACAATTACAATATTAAAGCATAACAATATAGCAAAATTAAAATTTACACATTAAAAACTATGACCAAGTAGAACAAAACTTGTAATTTTATTTAATTCTTAAAATTTCTCCGCATGGATTGAAGGACAATAGTTGTGTCCTTTTCTTATTAACAACTTCTAAACATTTTAAAACATAAACATGAAATACTTGTTTTAACAAACAATTAAACTATAATAAAAATTCTAAATCAGAAGAATGAAATTAAAAACTTGCCTTAGAATAATGCAGTCTTGATCATTGTCGTGCTTGAAAAGCGAGACAAATTGATTGTCGACATTTGAAAATCAAGACAAATTAAATTTTATTTTTTCTACACATTTTGGGTCAATTTAATAATGAATAGGATTGTTATGGAGTTCTATTTAGTTTCCTTTTGATTTTTGTGCATTGTATTTGAAGACTTTATGATCCTAAATTATCTAGTTTTGATAATTAACAAACAAATGATGAAATAATATCGAATATTCATTTGAGCTATTATTGCAGTAAATGTATTTGGACATTAAAAGGAATCAAAAAGAGGAAGAAATTGCAAAAAAGTTGCGATGCGGAAATCCGTATGAACAATAACGGGAAGCCCGCATCAATAGTAACCACGTCTGCATTCCGCATGAATATTATCCAAATAAACAGTACCATGAAAAGTGGCCTTGTCCGTATGAACAGTATCGAACATCTGGATAAACAGTGACTTTGAGCAAAATGCATGTGGACAAGCAACCGAATTTAATGTGGACATCTGGATGAACAGTAACTAGACGTCCAGATCTTGAATTTACTGTCTAATAGCTTGTTTGGTAGAATTATCAATTTGTCTATTGGAGGTCATTTTCTAGCTGTTTTCTCACCGTTATATATACCAATTTTTTTTTTTATAGAATTGATATATGACTTTAGATAACAATTTCTTACAAAGTTTGTAAGTGTTTTAGAGTGGTTTTGGGAGAAAATGGGATGGACTTATAGTTCTATGGTAGGTATATTGTTGGGATTTTATATGCTTTTAAATTGGGTGAGTAAAAGCATTCAATTGTAACATAGTATGGGAGTTGGGAGTGTTGTAAAACTTTTAACTTGTTTTGGTAGAACTTAATGTGATGAAAGTGTCATTTTGGGTCAACTAAAGCTAGGAAAAGAGAGCACAAGTGATTCCCCCTTATGTACAAGTTGGTTTGTTTCACCAACAATTGAAGAAACTACAAATGGATTAAATTCCAAGTTATTGAACTTGAGAGCGGACGTAGATACCAAATTTGGCACCGAACCACTATAAATCGTTTGTGTTTCTTATTCTCTTTTCTTTACTTATTGTTCTTATTATTGCTTATTTGAGTTATCTATTTATCTTGGTATATTACTAAGTTATCCACTTCGATAAGTTTGATTAATTTTTATTGGGTGAATATTTGAGTATAATAGCACCCAATTCTTAGACAACCTAATTCACCTTCCTCTTTGGTTGCTTTAGGGTCCTACAGTATTTATCCTTAAAGGAGGCTAAAAGTTGGTTTGTTATGGGACACTTACGTAGAAAGAAAAGGACAATAGGTTGGTATTAAACAATATTATTATATAGAAATTTAAAAGATATCATATGACAGACAAGGTTTTAACTAGGGATTTAGGTGGGGAGGAAAAAATTAAAAGTAAATTTAGAATCGAGGAACCACACTTTCAATTGTGTATAGCAAATAATCTGCGGAAGCACCCAACACAATATTAGGAGTTTCACCTCACTTGTATAAATTAACATACAATGTAATATAAATAGTTGATAATAAAAAAAACTTATATACTATAAATATTTGAAAAAAATTTGGGGATTGTCTGCTCCTTCATCCCTAAATATGTCCTTGCATCCCTAAATATGTCCTTGGACACAGGGCTTGGACGTCACATGGCACCAATTATTCACTTTTTTTTTATTTGTCCTTTGTCTCCGTCCCCTTTTAAGAAAGACTCTATATAGGTTTATCAATCTGGTCTTATGAGCCGGACTTTAATAAGCCTAAACACCACTCATATTTTTAATAATACTTTTTGGGTTTTGGACTATGAATTTCATGATAGAAATTTTTCCAAGATCCAATATCAGATATGGGAATGCAACTTTAATATAAAAGCATGCCTGAATTCATATTTTGACTGATTGTTGCTTGAATCCTTTAAGACTTGGAGTGGTCTTTTAGATTTATACGTATTCACTGATCCTTTGAGAGAACCCCTTTAGTTATCCTCTCTGGTATCTTCTTTGACTATGGGATATCAAGATTGTGATACTGAAAAAACACGACAAAATAAGATACACGTTATTCGGGAACCATAACCCTACTTATAGATAACTTCCTTATTATCTTTCGGTATTTCTATTTTAGTTCATCATTAAAATAGAAATTACCTTTAATTCTCTATATATTAAAGCCCACATCCTATTAGATAGATCCAAGCCCCCCACAGTTGATCACTTTAAATTCGGTTTAATCTTATTTGACAGTTTGTAACATATAATTATTCACATATAAGTCCAATGTTAGATTAAGGATCCAATATTTCGGGTTCATATATGTAGAGCTCATATTCAACTCACAAATTATTCAGGTTGTGAGTTTTAAATCACGAGCCTATTAAACATGCGGGTCTATGAAAGCCACTTAGGATCCAAAGGCCCCATACACTTTCTTGCTTCCCATGCGATGTTTTGATGTTAAACTTTACCAGGGTAAAGGTAGCTATCTCACTAATTTAACCGACTTTTGTGGCATCTTTTGCTACAGTTATGTGATATGCATCGACAATCATTTGTCAAAATCAAATTCCCACATTGCAATCAAGAAATGCCTATTTTGTGACTGATTCTTACTTGTATGATGTATAATTGTACATACATTCAAATCATAGCACCTGAAGCATTATTCTTGGCTTGTATGTAACGTGATGGGAACTAATTCTCCAGCCTTATTTGTAGAATACATAGCACGATATTTTTATCTCTTTATGATGTACGAACCAAAATTCTAATTGGTTCCTAAAATGCATTCATTAATATTCACAACTTGCCATTTAAACATGCGAACTCACATGTGTTGTCTTGTCCCTACTTTTAATTACTTTCTAACCTTAAATTCTGGTTTTCAGGATAACTATCACTTGGAACTTTGTTAATAGTGCTTTTCAGCACACAAATGAAATTATGCAGCAAATTCGTGTATGGCTAATCCAGCTTAATGTGGGTACCCAAGGATCTGCTGATAGTAAGAATTAAATCTTGAACCTTTCATACTAACATAATGGATAACACTTGGCCGAGTTAGCTGTGTCATTCGGGATCTAAGATATAAAACTAAATTAAACAAAAAATATTTTAACTAAATTCAGAATTTTAAAATTAAAAAAAAAATTAGGGGAAGAGGGATGTACAAGAAGATGTTAGATAAAAAGTCACTACTAAGATTTGGGAATTATAGAATTGTTAAAATTTTGGGAAGTGAGGAGGGGAACGATACATCCTAGGATGGAAGGGTTCTAGCTAGACTAGTAGGTAAAAGTACTAAATGGTCAAAGTATCTTTCATGATATGTGCTGTATTAACATCAATCACATCTTGTTATGTAAATAAAATGAATTCTTGTCTAATGAGTATTAGATATGAAGGACCTACGTTAATTAGTAAAAAATTATTGATGTCAGTATATTAAGTGATGGATCCTCCTCATTTGGTGGATATTAGACATGGAAGATCCGCCTTACTTATTTAATAGAATGTGATAGGTATTAGTTCATCAAGTAATAATGCCATGACATTCTGTAACTATGCAATTTGTTTGGGACATTAATAGAGATAGTTACATTTTTTTTTAAAATTACTTTAAGAACACGTTTACCAAAGAAATTTTTATATGAATGTGATTACAACTCTACCTGTGGACCATGCGGTTATAACAAAGAAATAGAAGTATTTTTATATTATTTTCTTATCTCAGCATACATCACTATACTTATGTAACACTCTTTTAGATCATAAAGTTTACAAGTGAGATTGTACACCCGATTCACCTTAGAATTTTCTAGTTTATCAATAGATCCTTCTGTATATTCGCTGTCGAACCTCCAAACAAGAAATGAGGTTTTCTTTTATTTTTTTTTTTATGATGCTCTTTCGAATAAATTTTTCTGCCGGGTACCAGATTTTGCTATGTCGAATATTTTCGGTTTATTTGTCCGTCTGGGTAAATACACATGGCAAAATCATTCTTTAAGGAAGAAAACAAAATACTTGAATTGGCAGTACTGTAGTGAGCAATGCTTTTTGAGTTTTGACTGCTGGTAAAAAATTAAATTAAATTAAGTTGTGCTTTTTGTTATTAATTGGAGCGATGAACTAATGTAGGCAAATTGATTTATCTGCCTTATTTTAATGAAATCCAATTTATGGGTGGATGAATTGAGTCACTGAAATTTGTCAGTGAGAAAGGTCAATAGCATCATCAGGGATGGAACTAAATATTTGATATTAAGGGGTGACATTAACATACATACTTACAAACATATACACAAACATATTTTGGAGGTAAAATTTAAACGAGTATAACAAGATATTATATACAAAAATATTATTTTAACTGAAATTTGATGTATAATGATAACATTGTATATAAAAATATATATATAATCAAATAACATATGCTAATTCCAATATAATGTGTGTGTACATATATGCAAATGCGTACACACTCAACAATTTCTAATTCTTTCTCAAGAATGGATATACTATTTTAATATTATCCAATATATGATAATCAAATGAACAAAATATAATTACTTGTAGTGTGTTTACTAATTTTTCACATATAAATTTAAATAATGTTCAAGGCTAACTTTACAATAAATACCTATAAGGTAGATTCAAGACTCCCTATGGTGATAAAACAAAGTATAGACTATCAATTCCTATACGCTGCTTCAGATTTCTAGAATAGTTATTCAAACCATCAAATATGCACCTCTATGTTGTGGTATATCAATATATGTTACACAAATGCAAATTGTGTGAATTATTTCTTTTATGTAGCAATATTACATTAATAGTCTATATACTTCTTCATTAATGCAAAAAGAGCTGGATGTTAACAATAGCTATTAAGAAAATGAAAATTTATGCTTATCTCTTTTGTTTTTTATGATTCAAAAAATATGTCTCTTGATTTATTCAAATTAATTGTTTTATTACAAAGCAAGGAGATGAATAGAAAAATCTAAAATATTTGAAGAGGCAAGAAGGTATTAGATTAAAAATCATTACTAAAATTGGGAGACTATATAGAATTTTGAAAATTTTTCCCCTAAATACGTCCTTTAGGGTCATAGGTACCAAATAAGAGTATTTACTTGGCAAAAGGAGAAAAACCACAACATAGCATATCCAAGTTGAGAAAACAATGAAGGGGACGAAAATTCAATCAAGATATTGGACAAATATTTGTATTTAATATTGTCCATTACACAATTACATTGCCCATTTGTTGGGATCCACATTCATACTTAATATACTTCACACAGTAGCGGAGGTTGACTTCTCTTATTACATTGTCAACTTTCATTTTTTTTTATTCATTTTGACCTTTGTGGCTTTTTTTATTTTTATCTTTTTCTTTTTTATTTGCTCCCGGACGGCTATGACTTTGACTTCCCTTATTTGTGAACTCTTTATTCTCTTTATATTTTCTTTTATTTTTGTGGTGGTGGCTGGGAATGGCGATATATATATATATATATATAATATTTTCTTTTATTTTTGTGGTGGTGGCTGGGAATGGCGATATATATATATATATATATATATATATATATATATATATATACACACATTTATGAACATGAGATTGACGTTCTATTGTATATCCATACTTTTATGTATTTTTTCTTTTTCCCATCCTTTCTGAGAATATAAGATAAGATTGACTCTTTGTATTGTCAACTCTTTCAACTTTCTATTCTCTTGTTTTCCTTTGCCTTTTTCATTTCATTATTTTTTTTTCTTTTTGGGGTGGGGTGGGGTGGGGTATGGGGCTGGTTTGAGGTGGGGTGGGTTAGAGACAATTTATGTGGAACAAAAAACAGTTAAATACAGTTGGCAATGCAAAAAGGAATTGAATGATTCAGTTGTTTGAGAAGGAGGAGCACTGAAAAAAAAAATTGTAGTATATATTATCCTAAATCAGCTGTATATTAACCACGACTTTGGAAGCTTCAAGACGCATGCAGGGATGGAACTAATATTTCCAGGGACGAAATAACTAAATACGTTGTAATATAGGATAATATAGCAAATAAAGTGCAAAAATTTTAAATTCTGTATTCAAAATAATATAACCAATATTCGTACATTTTTAGTAAAAAAGAATGTTTAAAAGTAAATGTTAAAAATTAAATTCGTTATTATTCTATTCCCTATCAATGTTTGAGGCATTTGAAATTATGTTCGACGCTCTTTCATTTGATCAAATGCATCAATGATCCAATCAACATTAATTTCTCGTATGATTGCTTCCGCAATGTGTATACTTTCCCATAAAAGAAAAACTATTGAACTTAGAACACTTATACATGGTCTACATGTGTATTTTGCAAATATATATATATATATATATATATATATAGATATAAAATGACTTCACATTCTCGAGAAAATTATAATGATCTCTGAAGTCAAACAATTACCATATTAAAGCATAACAATATAGCAAAAATAAAATTTACACATTAAGAACTATGACCAATTAGAACAAAACTTATAATTTTATTTAATCCTTAAAATTTTTCCACATGGATTGAAGGACAATAGTTGTGTCTTTTTCTTCTTAACAACTTCTAAACATTTCAAAACATAAACATGAAATAGTTGTTTTGATAAATAATTAAATTATAATAAAAATTCTAAACCAAAAAAGTAAAATTAAAAACTTAGCTTGGAATAATGCAGTCTGGATCATTGTCCGTAGTTGAAAATTGAGACAAACTGATTGTCGATACTTGAAAATTGAGGCAAATTAAAATTTTATTTTTTGTACGCATTTTTAGTCAATTTACTAATGAATAAAATTGTTATGGAGTTGTATTCAGTTTCCTTTTGATTTTTGTACATTGTATTTATCCTTAAGGAGACTAAAAGTTGAAAGGAAATGGACAATAGATAGGTAGTAAACAACGTTGTTGTAGGCAGGACTATATAACGTACTTTAATTAGAAATTTAAAAGATCTCATATGATATACGAGATTTTAACTTGGCACTTATGGGGGAGGGAAAAATTAAGGGCAGATTTAAGATCACGAAGGCACACCTTCAATTTTGTATGGTAAACAGTCTGATGATGTACTTAGCATACTATTGAGTGCGTCATGCCACTTGTTTGATGCAACATATAGTGTAATATAAATAATTGACGATAAAAAAAACTTATATACTATATAATATTTGAAAAAAATTTTGGGGAACATTGCTCCTTTCCCTCTAGGTATGTCCTTGGACGCAGGGCTTGGACGTCACATAGCATCAATCATTCACTTTTTTTTTCTCTCTTTCCATTCCCTTTTAAGAAATACTCTAAGTTGGCCTATCAATTAGGTCTTATGAACCAGAAGCATAGACTCGACTTATATAATTAATAATATTTTTGAGTTTCGGGTTATGAATTTCGAGTTCATATATGTGAAGCTCATAACACACTCGGGTTGTTAGCTTAAGATCATGAGTATAAAGTCAAAAATTAATGCTACTACAAATTATTCATTCCAAAGTCTAAAATAAGAAGAAAAAAAAGTAGAGAACTCAAGATTCATTTGCTAAAAAAATAATCAATTAGTCACCATGCCAAAAGGTTCCAACAAGAGAAAAGCTGAAAAGAAAAAAAAGAGCAAGCAACTAACTATTTAGTATAAGAAGTAGCCACCATCATACTAATACAAAAATTTACTAAACCAAAAAGGAAGATAGAATTTATGATTACCTATATTGGTCCTTAAGAAAGCAATAGACTTGTTGATTTTAATTTACACACCACACACACACACACACACACATATAAACGAGTGTTAGTGTATGCCCTAAAACCAAGATGGTTTAAGCTCTGTATTTACACTTATTTATATTATATTAATAAATGTAGTGCTTTTCTTTGTTATTTATTAACTCGTTATTTATAGTACTTGTTTATTTGATAAAGTCCATGGAATATTGAATGTGTATTACAGATTGTAAGAGTTACAATTATAAGACTCTTAATACACATAAGTTATATTCTTAAATATCCTTAGTCATAGTATTAATGAGATTAGATATCATTAATACGAATAGACTGGTACATATTTTGCTTCTACTTATGATAAGTAGCAGTTGATCTCATTGACCATGGTGTGAGTGATACCTAAGCTAGTATGTGAATGCTTGTTAAAGAACAAGTTCATTAGATTGATCCACCAAAAGTCACCATTCATATTGCAAATGGTTTGAACTCTTAATGGTAATTGTGCAAGTAATACTTAGACTTGATATTACTATAGTATCTTGAGTGTAAATTAATATGCTTGGACTCTATTACTTGGTGTTCATAAAAGAGTAGCCCATATGGTAAAGGTTGGGTATAGTGTGAAGTATGAAAGGATAGCAAATAATCAATATATAATTCATCACTCCTTATGATAGGAGAATATATCTCAGTATGGCCATCTATTAGAAATATTAACTCAATAAATTTTATGCAAAAGTGATAATATGACTTAAAATAAGTTTCAAGGTTAATACTTCATAAAGAGTTATATTTCAGGAACAAGAAAATATTAATTAGTCATTTAAAGAGTGCGCACTACACTATTAGACTAGTTGGCATATAATGAGGTAAAAGGATATTAATTACACAGTAATATTGTCATTGATAGGTGCAGTCTACCAGATGACTTTTCTATTCACTTGAGTGGTCATAATGTATTGCCAGACACCACTCATGAAACCTAATAGGTCACACACAATAAGAACATGATTTTAGGGTTAAATTGTAATTAACATAAGTATGAATACTTATGGGGTTAATTTATGAGATAAATTAACTTAAATGAATTATTTAAAAATATTCAAGTCTCGCTGGAAAATGTTTCTAAAATAACTAGGAAAGCTAGTTAGTTTTCTTATGGAATAGGAGTTGCTAAATCTTATTTAGTAAGGTTAAGCTTTCTAATCCTATTAGTTTTCTAATAGTCATATTTCCTAAAGACTAAGACATCTATAAATAAGACCAAGCCTTGTCTTTTGAAATTATTATTGCAACACATTTTAGAGAAAATTAGGAGAGTCGCCACCCCAAAGAAATGTCTCTCTCCCTCTCTCTTTTCTAATAGCTAAGGTCTTTCATCTTCTTGTGTTTTGCATAACAATTTAGAGAGTTAGCACTCAAAAGACAAGGCAAGCAAGCCCATAGAGGTTCCCACAAGATTGTGTTCATTTGTATATCGTTGGAGGCTCTGTACTTAGAGAGCTTTTGTGGTAGATCAACTTCTTTAACAAATAGGGATCTTGCCATTGTAGCATAAAAATCATATATACTTGAGATATTTTTCAATAAAACCCTTTAATCATATAAATTATATCAAAGGAAGACATAATTAAGATAATAAATTTTAAATTTTCTACAGTGTTACCTTCGTTATTACCTTATAACGAGACGGACCTATAACAGGCCCGAGTCTAGTAAGGCTCAAACTCAACTCAGAAATATTTGGGGCCTAATATTTACACCCTATCCCAAATCGGCTCGATGGAAGATTAGGCTTATCGAAGTTTTTTTTTTTTTGGGCGTCTACCCCTATTGATAGTCCTAGCTCTAAGGTTCTAATCTTATAAACTGAAAGATGGTAAGGTCTATACAAAGAGCCCATGTTTGTCTAGATATGCTGGAATTTGGAGGGATGAAATAAAGGCCCAATTTGTATTGGACCAAGAAACAACGCCCACCAAATATTCATTTTTATACTTTGACCAAGCATATTCTATGGACAAATTACAAATTTAGCTCTTAAATATTATTTACACATTCTGATTATGTCTAGCATTTGAAATCAAACAATTTAATACTCGATTGTGTAAACTTATAGCACAGTCATCCTAACATTTTAAATTGTCAGGAACAAAAACATCCAACTCATATTCTTCCTAATTGAAGACCTTATGGTCCTAAATTATCTTAGTTTTGATGATTAACAAACTAATGATAATGTTTACTAATGTTTTATCAAGTTATCTTTGCAGTAAAATCAATTAGAATTCAAAAGAAGATGAAAACTGCAAAAAAGTAATCATCTGGTCGACCATGCGGACGTCCAGATGAACAGTAACCGTGTCTGGATGAACAGTACTAGATGAACAGTAACCCATGAACAGTGATCGCGTCCCGGATAAACAGTGCCCACGTTGGAATGAACAGTGCTACATCTGGACCCTCGTCCGGATGAACAATAACTTTTAGACAGAATGTATGCGGATGACCATCCGGACGTTCGGATAAACAATATCAGACGTCCGGACCTCAAAGTTACTGTCTAACGACTAGTTTCTGCAGATTTATCAATTTGACCGTTAGAGCCATTTTTTACCCTTTTTCTCACCCCCCATAAATACCATTATGTATAGAATTAAAGAAGAACCTTTACCTACATTTATTACAAGCTTTCAAGAGTGATTTTAGTGTAAAATACTCTCTCCCTTTGTGTTATTGTAATAGTTTGTGAGGTAGTTGGTTGGGGATAAATTGTATTCTTCAAAGTGAGGGTGGTAGCATTCAAGTATAGCTTTGTGAGGGTTAATTGAGTGAATTGTAAAACTCTTTGGCTCAACTAAAGGTGCTAGGGTGAGCAAAGAGTGATCCCTACATTGTACATGTTGGTTTGCTTCTCCAACTTGTGAAGAAGCACAATAGTGGATTCAAACTCCAAGTTGAGGAACTTGGGAGTGGACGTAGGTGTCAAGCTTGGCACCGAACCACTATAAATCGATTTTGTCTCTTTCTCTCTTTTACTTTATTTATTGTCTATTTGTGAACTTGTTTTGCTATAACTTTATCATTATTATTACAAGTTTATTTTTATTGTTATATTGGTTGCATAATTATTTGGGGCCAACACTAATTATTGAGTAAACTTCTACTCGGTAATCCTACATCATGCATAAATTAGTGTTTTGTCAGGAAAAAAAATCCAACTCATATTGTTCCTAATTGTAAAAAATAAGGAGGGGTTAGTGCATGTTTTAATGCAAGTGCATATTTTTGAGAAGAATGAAACACAAACACTTGGACGGATTTATATTGATGAAGCCAAATAGCTTTGCCATCACTTTTCGAACATTTTGCATGTACAATTTTGAGGTTTGACACTTGAATATCTCTCTGAAAGTTCACAAGCACATGCCACTCTCAAATACACTAGATATATTTGAATTTTCACTTTTATGCTTGCAATGCTAAAGACGGTTTGTTCTAAAATCATCTAGTTTGATGATTAGCAAACAAATAATAAAGCATATTAACGGTCCATTTAAGTTATTCATGCAATACGGGTAATTGTGTAATACAATGAATCAAAGAATGAAAGAAACTACAAGAAAATACCATGCAAATGTTCATGTAGGCGCGCATCCTAAGAATACAGATGTTTGGATCAAGTCAAAAAGGCATCCAAACTCTGATGCAGACTTGATGCAGATTTAGTGTAGACACATACAGACAAGCATGCGGAAGTCCACATGACTAGAAATGGCTGAAATGAAGTTGGACAGAAATGTTACAAATGAGGTGTAGACACGCGTGCAAATATGATGCAGACACCATCCATACGTCTGTGTGGACGTTCGAATGATAAATTTACTGTCTAACATTGTAGATTTTTTGCATTTGACCATTGATGGAGTTTTCTAACCTATTTCTCATCCCTCCCCCCATATATAAATATTAAGGTATGAAATTGATTGTAACAATTACTTATATTGATTACAAGTTAGGTATTCATGTAGTTCTTTGTGAAGGTAGTTTAGTTGGGAATATTGTATGTTCTTCATTGTAAGTGTTAACGAATGGCTAGTTATAAAACTCTTTGACTCAACTAGAGTGAGTTAGGTGTGAGCAAAAAGTGATTTTTCTATGTACATGTTGGTTTGCTTCACCAACTTTTGAAGAAGCACAATAGTGGATTTAGCTCCAAGTTTGAAGAACATGGGAGTGGACACAGGTGTCAATGTGGACACTGAATAATACATTGTTTTAAGAAAGTTTAGCTAGCTCAAGAGAAAAGATGGTAACCAATAATACATTGTTTTTAGAAAGTCAACCTATTACTAGGCCACTTATATTTAATGGTGCAAATTTCGCTAGTTACAAAGATAGACTGGATATATTTTTACAATCTATAAGTATTGAGCTACGGTATATAGTAAATGAAAGACCTTACTAAGCAACTATATAAGAGGAGCAATTTAAAAAGGTTGGACCAAAAAATAGAAATGAATTTAGTGCCTTAGATAAAACCAATCGCACATTGAATGCAAAGGCCACAAATGCGTTATATAATGCCTTAGATGCAAATAAATCAACTGGGATAAACAGATGTAAGTCGGCTAAGGAAATATGGGATAAGCTAAAGGCAATTCATAAAGATAGTGATGACATGAAAGAACAAAAGAAATCCTTACTAGTGGCCAAATATGAATCATTTAAAATGAAATCTCATGAAGGAATAGATAAAATATATTGTCGGTTTAATAAGACCATCAAGGATTTGGAAGCACTAGTAAAGAATATTCATTAAGAGAAAAGAATAGAAAGATTTTGTATGTATTGGAAAATGATGGAAAACCAAGGCCACGGTACAAGATGTTAAGAATTTAAATACCATGCCTATTGAATCTTTTGTTAATTCACTAATCTCATATAAATTGAAGCTCAAATCTAAGGTGTAAGATAAAGGAAAGGCAAAAGCTAAAAGAAGCATAGCTCTCAAGGTCTCACAAGAAGAAGAAGATTGAATGCAGGTGGATTAGGTAAACAATATAGCATTCATATTCAACCAACTCAAAAACAAGTAATAAAAATACCTAATTCCCCTATAACTACAAGTATATAGGTCATATTTAAGTATAGGGATATTAGGGTGAATCCCAAAGGGAAACCTGTAGTAGCAAGTATGAAAACTTTTTCACTTACTCTATTATCTAGACAATTATCAAACAAGTCGAAGGTAAGAATGAAACTAAATAAAGAAAATTTAATTTCTTGAAGAATAACTAATGGAGAAAATTCAAAAATGCAAGTAGTAAGGTATAGAATCTACTAGCTGTCATTTATATGACTGAATGGATTAATAACTTGCAAATGACAACTTGTCTTGCTCGGGATTCCGATTCCACATTGAAATTAAGATTGTTCTCACAATGAATTGATTAAACCTATCTACTTTCATGGTTAAGTTATATTAAGATAATGAATTGTGGTTTAAAGTAACTTCAATGCACCTATACGCACCACTATTCTCATGTAGAGCATAGGTTTCATCAACAAATTTTCATTGTTAAAAGTATTTCTCAATGTCAAATAACAATTAGATGCCTTGTAATTATGATCAAGCAACTGTAAATCTTAAACTTTGATAAATGAATACACAAATACAAGTTATAGAAAGTGTAATTTCATTCAATACAAATAATTAGCTTCAGCTTCTCCTAAGACAAGTATTTAATTCAACATGTAATTCATAACTTCAAAGCATAAGAAATCATAGTAACAATATATAACAAAGCTAGTAAATAGAGAGATAGGGTAACAATTCTCATTTGGTTATTAAACAAGGTTCAAAACCTGATAAACAAGGCTCAACACCTTCTATTTCCTCCTTGAATATGATATGATACAAGTAAATTCTCTAAGAGTTTATCTTACAAGTATTGAAATTTCTACTAAAATTACAAGAAAATTAACGACCATCTACTTGGGAGTGCTTCTCTCTCCAATACATGCTCTAAAATGCCTCAAAGCCCCCCATTTATAGAGGAATTTGCCCCAATTAACGATAGCAACTTGCACTACATAATTAGATCAACAAATTATTGTTGGAATCCAAATAATGTTTTCTTGAAATTTGCAAATTTTTCTTAGGTAGCCAATTTCCAACAGGAGTTTAAATGTCTATAAAAGTTGTATGAATAAGCTGCAAGTTGAAGGCTGCCAAAATTCCACCATTGTGGTTTGCAGACTGATCGATGGCTAAAAGTCTGCATATCTTAGGTTTCCGGATCAACTTCTATGAGCCTAAATTGGGCCTTCAAATGTTGGTATGAAATTTCTTAGCTTAAGGTGTTATTTGTAGTGCCAATCGTTGAGTTTCGTGGTGAATTATTGGTAAATTAATCTTTTAAAATTTGCACAATTAATCTCCAAGTTTTTGTCAAGTACTAAAACTTTGATTGTCCTACTTCGATCAACCTTGAATCTTTTAAAGATTCTTCATATTTCATTTCAATTGATCCAAAATATAATTAAATATCAAAACCTGCAAGATTATTGGACTGATGGAGTCATATTTTACTTTTAGTTGATACTTGATACTTGTATGTGCTTGTGAACGAGGTTCTATACTTTATCACACTGAGGAGAACTGGGCCTTTCATGGTTTGAGAAAAACATGAGTTTTCAATTTTTTATTTTTTTTATGAAACAAATTATCTCTAACGAAGGGATCTTTTTTTAACCTATTTTTAGCTTTTGATTTTGAAAAATATGTTTTGTAATATTTTTAATTATTTTTCTATCCTACTTTTGGATCAAGTTAAAATAAAAAGTAACTGATTTTTAACTTTTCTAAATCAATTTTTACGAAAATCAGGATTTGTTGACAAAAAAGCCTGGAATCTATTTGAACTAAATCGAAAAGCCCCCAGTAGCCTGTTTGCTCATCATATCCAACAAGTAGCGATTGTGAAGTGTCATCCATTTGTAATGTGATCCAAATCTGAAATCGTCCCTATCATCATCATAGGTGTCACAATGGTACCATATAGGGTCATCATCTATTTGAAAATCACAATAAAACAATGTTGTGCCCCAAGTATTGAGATGGTGCTTTCAACTATATTCATCTCCATATTCAATAATGTTATGGCCAAGATCATCATCCTTAGATTGAAAATGAAGGTTAGTGCTTCTTCCGTCTCCTACCTACCCATGCCATGCACTTGCACTTCTGCATAGATATGTATTGTTATCAAAAGCGATAATTGTAGAAGAATAAAAATATAAGAAATGTTGATGTATTTCATTTTTTAAAGTAGCAATGTATTTGAAGTTGGGATGATGGCGATATATATCGCAATATCAAGTTTCAGCTAAAAAAAATCATGTATTCTTTACTAGAAGATAAAGACATGAGCTCATTAAGATGTCATCTATAAAATAAAGTATTGAGCTCTGTTTTGGCAAAAAATATATAGATATCATGTCTAACATGTAATACTTAATTTTTAATATAAAGAAGGTGCACAAACTTCCTCTCTTTCAATTATTGAGTCTTTCATACATGTTGAAAGAGTTAATTTTTTGGGAATTTTATATTTTATTATTGCTTCTTTGGATTTTTAAAATTTGCATATGTATATATTACAATGTTTTTTTTTGCAATGATAGGCATTCAGCTCTTCGCTTTTCGTGCATTAGATTTGGGGTTCGATCAAAAGAAAGGGCATGCTTTTGGAAGAATAATAGCTTTTATTAACTGCTTTCTCTCAAGTACAAGTCATCGAAGTCTAGAGTTAAATAACACTGTAGACACCAAATTTTGACACACTATTTATTTTCAAACATGGGGGGGCATGTTTGCACTTTTGGGACAAATTTTTAATTTTTTCATAATTTGGGGGGCAAAATAGTAATTTTATCTGTAAATATTTTTCTATCAACTTTTGGGGGTTTTAAATTCATATTTTTACTTTTATGTAAATTTGTTAATTTCTTATGATTTTTCTGGATTTAATTGGTATTTTTTATTTTTTGTACCAGTTAAGGGCAAAATCATCATTTTACAATTTAAATTCAATTTTCACCAATTTTGAGTCAAAAATGCATTTTCCAGTAGTTTAAGCTTATTTGTAATTTTTGATAATTTTCTGAGAACAATAACTATTTTTTCTGTGAATTTTCATTGCCCAAGGGCAAAATCATCATTTTACAATCTAAGTTCATTTTTTGTCAAATTTTGAGTCGTAAATGCTTTTTCTAGTGTTTTAAACTTATTTGTAATTTTTGATAATTTTCTGAGAACAATAACTATTTGTAATTTTTGATGATTTTTTGGGGTCAATAGCTATTTTTCTACAAATTTTCATTGTTCAGGGGCAAAACCGTCATTTTACACCCCGAGCGCGTTTTTATCAGTTTTGAACTCTAGTTTTTATTTTTTTAAATCTAATATGAATTCTTTTTGAAAATTTAGAGATTTCTGTCAGATTCTTTGCATTAATTTTAATTTTGAGGTTAAAAAATATTTTTTAATAAAATTAGCATTTTTAATACCGGTGGCATTTCTGTTATTTTACAGTATTCTGGGCCAACAAGACAAGTGTAGTATAAATACCCCACTTAGGAAGAAAAGAGAAAAAAAAAAGAGAAACCCTAAAACACTATGCTTTTTTGATTTTTAGATCAAACACACACAAAAACACCTAAACAACACACACAGCCGCCTCACTGTTCATCTTCAACATTCAGTCACTGTTCACCTTCAACATTCGGTCACTGTTCACCGTCTTCTGTCTTCAAGAGTTGTTACTGTTTACACGTCTGTCTTCAAGCTTAAAAAAGGTAAGATTTTTTTTACCCATGTTTCTTTCATTCTTTTATGCAAAATCTGATTATGTTTTCTTTTAATTGCTTAGAATTTTAGTTAAGTTTCTTCTTCTGTTTGGATTTTTCTTTAATCGCTGTTTCTGGATTTGTGCTCTGTTCCTGGGTTTATGTTATTGTTTCTGGACTTGTGCTGCTTCTTCTTTCTCCCTCAACCACCGTCTCTCTCTTTCTCTTTCTCTCTCCGCCACCTCACCACCAGATTCCACCACCTGACTTCCTCCACCTTCAACCGGACCTTCACCTCCGACCACCGCCTGAACCAACCAAAAGCCCCACCTTTAACCACCGCCTCCCTCAACTTCTTATTTTCTTTATCAGTTTTACCTTCATCCAACAATCACCTGCAACTCATAGCACTTCCCCAAACAACAATCAAACAACCTCATCATTAACCCACCCACAACAGCCAACTAAAATCAACAACCAAAGCTCTAATTCACCAGCAACCACCAACGCATCACTCACAAACCACCATAGATTCCATATCAGCAAATCCACCACCCCCTGAAACCATACGCAATCAACAAATCAATCTCCATACCCATTTCCTCCTATAACTTCCCAGTCCACCGGAGTAACCACAAACCAAATCAGTTAATCAAGCCTTCCCCTCACCAAATCATCACCCAAACCTCCGCCAGAACAGCATCAGTTTCCCACCAACTCCATAAAATCCACAGCATCCCATCAACCATAAATTCCACCAAAATAGAAAAACCATCATCAATTTCCATCTCTCCCACGATTCATCACCACAATTCGCAGCAAAAATCCAACCTTCAAATACCAATTCACGGCTTCACTGCCCCCTCGTCCAACAACCACCTCCCCGAACGCTCTACCACACGATCCAGTACCTGCAAGAAAACAACACAACCACCACCAGAATTAAGCACCAACAGAACAGTCCATCGCCTGACCTCCACTTTACCATCACACCATCACCTAAACTGCCACTCTGGATCACCCCAATAATCAGAGAACCTACAAAAATCGACCCAAATTAAATAGGGCATAACCTGCAAAAGGGAAATCACTGCAAACCATCATCCATCCCACCGTCTCTCTCCCCTGCAAAACCCCAAATCATCCCCAATTACAACTGGAAGCCGTCTCCACCCAATTCCAATTTCTCTGCCACCATCGTCCTTCATCCTTGCCAAATCACCAATTCCATCTCCGATAACACCACCAGAAACTGCAGCTCCACCCCATCAGCCCCCATCGTTTTCTAGTCTGCACCCCACCATATCTCCCACTTCCCTTGTTTCGGAATGGGTACCAATTGAAGAAAACAAACTGATTTGAAAAAAAAAAAAGAAAGAAAATCAAACGGGAAAGAAAAAATTTAAAGAGAAAAGATGAGACAAAGAGAGAGAAATAGGGAGAAGAACGGAGCTGCAGAAAAAGAGAGGAAAAACTGGAAAATGAAAAAACAAAAAAAAAAGAGAGAAGAAACTGAAGGGAGAGATTTCGGCAGAGAGAAGGCAGAGAGAAGCTGTGAAAGTGAAGAGAAAGAGAAGTTTGGAGAGAATAGGGAAGCAAAATCAGAGAGAGAGAGCCGGAAAGAAGGGGGGAAGAGGAGAGAAAGAAGAAATGGGAGAATAAGAGGGAACTAGAAGAGAATAGAACCTGGGGGGAAAGAAAGACAAAAGAGAAAATCAAAATCAGGGGAGAAGAGGAGAAAAGAAAAAAGCAAGGAAAGAAGATAGAAAAAGAAACGGAGAGAAACTTGAGAGAGAAAGAGGGGAAGAAAGCCGGAGAGATAAAGAAAGAAAATAAGAAACAAAGAAAAGTGAGAATTGGAGAGAAGAAGAGAAGAGGAAGATGCGAGAGATGAGCAGAGAGCCACCGGGAAAAATGGAAGAAAGAGAGTGAGAGAGAATAGAAATCAGGCGAGAGAAGGAAAACCAGAAACAGGGGAACAATGAGCTGGGTTTGGGGGTATAATCTGGGTTAAAACCGATTGGGAGGAGAGGTGTGTCTTAAGTGATTTATTATTATTATTATTATTATTATTATTATTATTATTATTATTTTCTTTTCTTTTATTGGTCTTAGTTTTAGTTTGACTACACTTTAATTGATCATTAAATATTTTGTTTTAGTTTGAAATCAGTGATTAATTCAAACAATTAAATTCTGCTTAATTAATCTAATTTAATTTATTCTGACGTATTCTTTTGTCCTGTTTTTTATTCAGTGATATTTTTGCATCAAAGTCTTTTTTCTTTGCTAGTATTATCGATATACCCAAAACTTTGTTCATAGATTGACCCCCCAAGTTTAGTCTTTCAATTAAGTCTTGATTAATTGTAATTGTATCCCGTAAGTTGCTGGAATTACTGTTTTATCCCCCTAGTCCATTTTAATTTTATATTTCTACTTCTTTAGACTTTGTGAATTTCCAATTTTTACACCTTAAGCTTTATAGGACTTTATCACTAGCTCCCTAGTTTGGTTTAAATTTTTATTTGTTAAAATCTTTAGTTTTTCCTTTTCCAATCCCTTAGGTTTTCAAATTTTATTTTTAGGCCTCCTTAGTTTAATAGAATTTACATTTTTTACTCTCACCTTGTTCGTATTTTTTATATTTTATGATTTATTGTCCAAAATAGTGGTACGTTGACTTGTTTATTCATTTTGATTAGCTTTTGTACCGGGTCTTCAAAAAGGTATTTTCGTTACCTTTTAATTGCTTCTTTATGTGCTCCAACGTGCTCTAATGTGATATTTTATGCATTTTTTTTATACGTTTCTCATTTTATACATTTTTGCGTATTTATTTATTTTGTGTTATTTAATTTTTAAATTTTATTATTTTGATGAAAATATATATTTTTTGTATTTAGTTAGCCAATGTAATAGTTAGATTATTTTTCTCATAATTTTAGCAAAAATTGTGTAATTAGATAGAAAATGTAATAGATAGGGCATTTTTAATTTCCCCCCTTTAAATTGTAAATCAAGTCCCCGGTGTAATAGTTAGGGTTTATTGCTTTTGTGTGCTTACATGCTTATTTGATTTACTGCTTTCATTAGGAATTTTGCATCTAGATAGCATACTTATGTGTTATGTGCTCCTATGTGATCTTGTATGTTTTTATATGTTTAATTTGCTTTTAATTTATGCTTTGATGTTAAATTCATGTTTTATGATATTCCGTCACCACACTAGTTCAACGCTAGTTGTGGCTTCATTTCTTTTTCTTGCTAGTCCAACGCTAGTGAGACTTTTTAGAATGGGCTAGTCCAACTGCTAGACCCTTAGGGCATTTTAGTATTAGGGGCACTCGTGTGCATTTTACATCCCACTTCATACACTTTTAGTCTTCTTTCTATTCTGCATGATTTTGATTACTATTATTTATTTATTTATTTATTTTGACACGTCTTCAAGTGCATGACATTTAGGTCGCATTTCACTTAGAAACTAGGACATTTGTGTGTTTTGACTAGAAATAGTCGTCTACTCACGTGGGAAGCGGTGGCGTACATGCCGTTCCCCCCTCCGTGGGTAGAAATATTTAGTCACGAGATATTAGTCCCCCGTACCTGTTATGTTGCATTCCCACTTTCTTCGATCACTTACTATATATTATTATTTTCTTTTTCTTTTTGCATTTCATTTTGCATTCACACTCGTGACTCCCTCGAGGTCTCGATTTGGGTTTCGCAATTAATGCGATAATTTCAACCAAACCTCGACGGAATATGCCGACCCTTCCGATATCCACATTTAGATTTAGGATTTGCATTCATTTAGATACATCCAAAACAGCGATAGAATCTAGGGTTAATTTAGGAAATTTTGATTAAACCTCGCAACTAGCCTCGGCTAGGTTGAAAGGGTGCCTTAGGCGTAAGCCTTTGCCTTCCCTTTCTTCAAATGTGACTCCCGGACCTTTTTCTCTCGTTTTTTTCGTAGACCGGAGTCGAAAAAGGGTTTTTAAAATATTTTTTTTAAAATTTTTTATTTTATTTTTATTAAGCGATTTTTCGGGTGACTTGGTACACCCTAACTCAGTACCAAGTGGCGACTCCATTTTTTTAAAATAAAACAAAACCCTTTTTCAAAATTAGTTGGCCAAACCTGTCGCACTTTTTAGTCCCGGCCTTGTTTTCTTTTAGAATACCATTTTTCTTGAAATACACTTTTCACACACGTGCACGATTTTTTCCAAAAACTTGCTTTTTCAAAAGGGTCATTAGACTAGACCGTCTTTTCGGAACGCGACAGTCACGACCCCACTTAGCACACTTTTACTTTTACCCGCGATTTTTGGACGCGACAAACACCTTATAATTTAAGTCTAGTGAGATATCTAAAGAATAAGGTCTACAAAATTTTTTCAGCACTTATTATTTCTTTGAAAATACATGCGTATCTTGTCACAGACATTGGCCTAAACGTTCTTTTTATTTTTTTAGTTCTTGAAGGAATTCGTATTCTAATTAAAATCTTAGAATTTTATTCTAAACAATTGGAAATAAACATTTGGAATTGAAATATTTCAACCTCTATTAATGAGATTGGAGAAGAACAAAATGTTGCTAAAAAAGGAAGAAACTTCAACTTTGTCACATTTAAAAAAAACAAAAGAAAATACCTAATTTCCTGAAAAAGAGAAGTCCACAAAAATTGAGAAATGATTTTTTGGTAGCAGAAAGAGAGAACAAAAATGCAGTAACACAAGTACTTAATATAAAAATGAGTTGGCAGGAGAAAATATTCCATCCCTTCCTTAATATTTTTTCGAAAATAAAAAACTTAAAAGCTATCAATCTTTTGTTAATACATCATTCCTCATGCTTCGTTTTTGTTTGTGTATTGCTTATTGTAATATTAAGGCCCTCATGGACCTTTATGAAATTAAACCTTCTTGGGCTATTGTGTGTCTTGTAGGAAGTAGTGGCCTTGATTGTAATTCTTGAAACTTAATTTTTGCCCTAAAGACTAAAACTTCCTTCTTCATTTTCCCTTCATTCTTCTTCTTCTTTTGAAAGACTTCCTCTAAATTTCTTCCCATTTTTTCTCAATCCATTGAAGGAGGAGTTGAAGGGCTTTCATCTCCAAGGGAAGCTAGTAGAAGACATTTTGGAGCTTTTCCCCCAAATTCCCCTCAAGGTAAATCTTTTCCAACTTCTTTCTTTGTAGTTCTTCTAAACTTTGATTAATTTGCTTGGGAATTTGAAGTTATGGCTTTGTTGGATGGTCTTAGACTATGTTGTTCTTGAACTAGATGATTTGTAGTAGTAGTGCAAGTGTATGTCAAATAGAATAAGTATGTGGAGTGAATGAGTTAGGAATTTGAGGGATTTTGAGTGAGAATTGTGGATGTCTTGATTTTTGGAGCAATCTGAGTTTTGTACTGCTTTATTCTGGCTGTTTTGAGCCTTTGTTAGCTGTAAATTGAGTTGGGTTGTGTTGGAAGTGAGTTTAAGTGAGGGGAGGTGATTTTTGCAGAAAATCGCAAGTGAGCCGTGGGTGGGCTGAGCCCAGCTGTGGCCACGGCTCAAGAAATCTTCACCCTGCGTCAACTCTCTGGAATTTGAGCCGTGGGTGAGGATTCCTGAGCCGTGGTCGCGGCTCGGGAAGTTTCTAGTCGCGTCAACTCTCTGCCCACTGAGCCGTTGGCAGAGTGGAGCCAGCAGCAAATGGTGAGCCCGCGGCTCAGCCTCTGGCCAATGAGCCGTGGGCAGGGCTGCTTCGATCCCCGGGCGTGGATCAGAGGATCCCACCCGCGGATCAAGCTCTGTGCTGCAGGGCTGTTTTCTTTTGTACGTTGAGTGTAATATTAAGTTTGGTTGTATTCCTTTGATAGAATTAGAGTATAATTGGGTGTTTATTTTGTATTATAGGCGACGAAGGTGATTTTCCCTACTCGGACTACCTAAATTAGTCCTTGGAGTGAGGTAAGTAGCATTTGATTCTCTTTGCTTTGGAAATGCAATTGATGATGCTAAATGACTTGGATAATGTTTTCTTTATATAAAAAGGGCTTATGTTTGATTACTTTGGTTTTCTATGACACAAGTATATGTGGTCTAATGAATCGTTTGAATAAATATATGATTGAGCTCTTGTATGTGAAATGGCTATATGACGGGACTAGTTCCTTAAATTGGTAATTGTAGCAAGTTATTTTGAACTGTACTAACCGGGTTATAGTTAGTCTTGAACCGCACCAATCGGGTGGTAGTTGGTTTTGAACCGTGTTAACCGGGTTATAGTTAACAACTGGAATTCCAGGGTCATGTGTCCACTAACTACTTGAGCTCTCTTTTCTTTGAATTGCATTATGTGAGGTTGAATTTGCATGGTTCATAATTTGACCACATGTCATGATGATTAGGACTTTGATTTTGATTTGGAAATGTACCTATGTATGAATAACAAACTAAAGCCCCAAAGAGAACATTTACTACTTACTGGGTGATTATATCACTCACTCCTTTTGTTTAACCCCGCAGGTGATGAATTTATTGTAGGTGGCTGGAATGATTTTTGGGCCTCATAGTTTCAAGTAGGGTAGACATATAGGAGGTTATTTTTTATAGCATTGATGTATAGCCATATTTTTGTATGGATTAGGTTATACAGATTTTTCCATCTATTTTTGTTATTGGGGAAAAGAATTGTAATGGATATTGTACATCTTTTGTAGATGAATGTAATGGATCCCTTTGGGCATCTTAGTATTTTTTGAGCCTTATATTGTGATTTGACGATGATTGTTTTAGTTTAGTCCTTGTGTTCTAGCTTAGCCTAGGGTATGGCGGGTGCCACATCTCGGGTACGGGGTGTGACACTTATAGTTGAATACATCAAAATATGAGAATAATATTTCAACTCATTTCTCAAGTACAAATTAAATGGTCTTTTAAAATTATTTACTCTACGAACCAGACCATCTCTAAGAAAAACTGAAGAGCTCCCAATGCCCTAATTCCTCATCATATCCAAACAAGTAGTGATTTTTAAGTATCATCCATTGCATTGTGACATACATCTCAAATTGTCTCTTGCTTCATCAAAGGCATAAAAATGGTACCGTGTGAGATCGTCATCCATTTGCATATCACAATAAAACAATGTTAAATCCCAAAAACTGACACCAAAACTCCAAGCAAATTCTTCGCCATCTTCAACAATGTGATAGCCAAGATCATCATCTTTGGATTGGCAATGAAGGTTAATGCTTCTCCCGTTCCCCTGCCTGTTCATGATATGTGCATGCACTTTTGCATAAATGCATGATATTCCCAAAAGTGAAAATTGTATGAAAATTAAATATTTGAAAGTGTTGATGTATTTCATTTTTCAGAGCATCAATGTCTTTGAAGTTGGAGAGACAGAATATAAATAACAATTTCAAGTTTTACCTAAAATTATGCATTCTTTGTTCTATGGTAAAGATATAAGCTCATTATAGGCTTATTTTTAAAATAAAGTATTGGGTTCTATAAAATGAAAAATATGAGTGCATATCATGCATGATACGTAAAAGAAGATGTACAAGCTACCTCTCTTTTAATATTGACTCTTATAAAATCATTTATTCTTTACTCTAAGGGTATCGTTTATTAAAAAAAAAAAGTATTGGATTCTATAAAACGAAAAATATGAGTTTACACATGCGCATGCGCACACACACGCTTAACCTCAGCGTAAAGAAGATGTACGAGCTACCTTTCTTCCAATCTTTGGCTCTTATACACACTGCAGTGACAAGGAAATTTAATATTTTCTCATTGTTTCAGAATATCTGGTCAATTATGTAGCGCAAACCATTTCTACCATTCTCTATTCTAGAAATTTCAACCTATGTAACTTCCATAATCGTTGTGCACTCCAAATTCAAGAAATGAAAACAAAGTTAAATATTCAATGTGCACATTATCATTTAATATCTTGAAATTATATCTAGTACTTTGAATTCTACCATGAAAATTAAGCCTGCAATACAACGTTACAAAGTTCTGCTAAACAGCATCTATAGGTTACTTTCAAAACTAATCTGGATAAACTCCCAATAGCCAATTTGCTCATAGATAATCGCTTTGAATAATGGTCATCCATCTGCAAGGTAGGATCTATAAGTCTCTCTATCTGCATAATAGGGTATAGAATACTATCATATTAATTGAGTCATCAACTAATTTTCTCATCACAATAAAACAATATTCTGCAGCAAATATTGAAACCAAAATTCCCGCTAAATTCATCTGAGTGTGACCCAAACAGAACAAACTCAAATTTCTTCCAATTATTTTGGTCTATAAATTTTGATTTCAATTTTGCATAATAATTTAATTTATAAATGTGATCGGATTATATTAAATCTACCTCATGAACCTAGCAATACGATGACGTGAAATTAGATATGTTAAATATCAAACTCTAAAAGAAAAAATAATCAGTTAAATAAACAAATGTAATGCTGAATACAACAAGGTAATGGTAATACAAGGTAATGGTTATGGTAAAACAAATTTAAAATGAATGTATTAAGTATTTGTATATCCAAAAAATTGGTTATTATTACAGAAATATCATCTGTTGCCAATATCAACAAGAACAATTCTGACATCTTATGATAACTACAAGCTGTGCAGTTAAAAACTTAAATTAGATTATGAGTCCGAAAATGTTTAGATTTTATTTGTTTAACCGGCACGTAAAGAGTAACATCTTCACACCTTGATTTTAATATATTAAAAAGTTTACGAGCAGTTGTACAGTATGGTATTATGCAATCTGATTCACATTCTTGTGGTGGTTTTTCAAATTTTGTTGTCATAGACAATAATAGAAAAAAGAAAATAAATAGAAAAATAGTAAATTGAATAGACGAAACAATATGGATTTCTTGATGAAATAAAAAAAAAATAAAGCAACCCAAAAAGGGAAGAAATTTGGAGGGTAGATGATTTAATTTTAATAAAAAAATTTATTTATTCCTCTTTTAATAGTGTAAGATGATAGATTTTGAATAGTAAAATTTAGTTAAACCTTAAAATGTCTAAGGACTTTAAAATCTCTCATTAGCAAGCTAAAGTATTGTGAGGGGTCGCACATAACTCATTTATTTATTTATTCATTTGCTTGTTGGTATTAAAAGGAAAATAGGGCGTCTGATATTGTTAAGAGATAGAAAAAGCTACATGCGAATTGGAAGAGAATAGCCACATTTATTTGAGGAATGGGGTAAGAGAAGCTGCTAGACCAAAACTTTTACAAGAATATGCACAAGTAACCACATTTATTTGAGGAATGGGGTAAGAGAAGCTGCTAGCTCAAAACTTTTATAAGGTGGGGAGGATGAAATACCTAAGTTTAATTTTATATTTTAGAAAATTAAGTATCGATCCTTTTAGAAGTACTTTTTTGGGTTAAATAAAAATATTAAGATTAAATTGGGGTTAGTATTTTTACTCTAGTACAAACAAGGTGCGATATAAATATATTACATTATAATATTGGGTTAGATATTTAGCAAGTGCAGTAATTAAGTTAATTGTGTGCCAAACAAAAGCGAAGGAAAAGAAAAAAAAAAAAAAAGAGAGGACTAATCGAAAGCTTGAGTAAAGAAAGAAAATGAAGCTTGAAGTTTGAGGTGAAAAACTCAACTATGAGGCATAAGTTTTTGGAAGAAAATAAGAAGAAACAGGCAGGTGAAGCTAGTGGCTCACTTAACATAAGTGTCTAGGTCTTCTTGAGGAAGGAAATAAGAGAAAGGAAAAGGAAAGAAAGGCTTCTTTTGGTTTTTTTTTTTGGGGGGGGGGGGGGGGGGGTTGGGTTTAAACAAGGGAGAAAGAGAGGGAGAAGAAAGTTTAACCTAGAATGGAAATTATTGAGAAACTTGAAGTTTGAAGGAACTAACCCCACGTTTGGTACACTAGAATGGTTAACAATAAAAAGGCCATTTCATTCAAAATATCTTTTAACCTAGAATATATTGAAAAAAAATTTTCAATTTAGAGTTTGATATCCCAAGTCAGAATGGAATGTTATTCCTTTTCTAATGTTTGTTATAATCACATTTAGATATCATAATGGAATAAAATCTAGATTAATTTAAATAAATTGCCTTGAATTTTTTGTACTAGGATATATCATAATTTTTTTATTTATAATATGCTTTATTTTTATGCCTACAAGAAATTTTAATATTTTTTATTTTATAATTCTTTATATTCTTAAATTAAATTAATTTGTACTCTTTAATTAATTTTAAAATTAAAAAAATTAGTAATTAGACCAAATATTCATATTCTCTATTTATTTTATTAGTAATTTATAAGAAGTTTATTTTTTACATATTTGCATAAAAGTTAAAAATAGTATTTTAAACATTATCATAGCAAAAAAGAAAAAAATATTCTAAGCATATATTAAATTGATTGTGAATTAAAAAATTATTATTATTATTAATTAAAGTTATAAATAACTAATGTTTTTTAAATTTTAGAAAAAAATTAATAAATGTATCATGAGTTAAAAATTAGTAGAAAAGAATATGTGTGAGTACAAAATTGAGTAATATTATCTTGTCCTTTCTAAGATGAAGTTGAAAAAGGCTTTCCCTAGGTTTTGTTGAGGAATGGGATTCCCGAAAAAAGTAAAAATGAGCATTCTAGTGGGAAAGTCCTTTCCAACTTAAAATATTCATACCAAATATGAGCATGGAATGGACAAGTTGAAAAAGCTTTTCCATTCCACCCCATTCCCACCTACCAAACTTGGTGTAAAGGTAATTTTTTTTAATTTCTTGACTTATTGTATGTGTCAATGAGTTAATAAATCTTATATGTGTTGATTTGGAAGTGAAAATCCAGCTGGAAACAAGGAAAACTAAAGTCAGAAAGGATTAAATCCTCACGTTTGGTACGTGGGAATCATTTGGAATGGAAAGAGCTTTTCAACTCTTCCATTCCATTCCTATGTTTGGTATGGGCCTTTGAAATCGGAAAGCCCTTTTTCTCAGGAATGGCCATTCTACATTTTTTCTAGAAATAACGTCATTTATCACAAAAACTTAGGGAAAGGTCTTTTCCATTTTATCCTAGAAACAAAGAATTAAACAATGTGAAGTTTACCTTTACCCACTTGTTTATGAACTAATCAACTTTTTCTTCTACGGCGTTGTGCTGGAGTCATACTTTTACGTCTTTGTTCCTCTTCTCACCAGCAGAATTTTTTAGGTCTAACATGGAGGATTTTGTAAGCTATCAACAATCTCTTCCTATTTGGTATGTTTTTGTTGATTAAAAATTTTATTTTGTTGATTCAACTTTGACCAAAATCAATGATGTATTGGAAAGATATTCATGGTGGAATGGCTTTCCATTCCTAACCATTCTGGCCACACGTGGGGTAAAAACTGATATCCACATATGGCCTTGTACAGTTTTGGAAAATTGGCTATAACTTAGTGTAGAAAAATCAAAATTGATTGCTATTTATTGTGTTGGAAACTATATTCAAAGATCTTTATAAAGTATAAAATTTATGGCTTGATTCGTGTGGACTAGTACCAAAAATTCTAAGATCTAAACTAAAAATTTAGTTTTGCACAACCAAGACTGGCAATGTGCTAACTTATAAGCTGACCATATTATGATTCAGTCAGCACACAAGATCCTCTATGCCATTAAGTGCCACTCTCAAAATATTAGACACTTTCTACTTTTATCACGTGATTTAATTTTATAGGGATGTAATATACGATGCTCAGCTAAGGCTCGATGCTAGCTTGAAGTCAAACACAAATTGGATAAATGAATTTGTCCCTGATCAGTTTCCTATCGGTAATCATTTTCGGATTACTGACAATACCTAAAGGCAAGCAATAACCTAATAAATAAAAGAAATAGTTTAGATAAGTTGGCATATTAAAACAACTATGACAAATCTTTTTTCCCTCTAAATCGACAGTGTTGATGATGGTGATATGCTGGAAATTTAGGGCAAAGATCATCAAATCCCCATCCAAATGCACCGGAGTGTTTAGACAAAACAAAAAAATATGCAAATCTTTCCGAACTTGTCGTTCTCCGACACAGATCACAGATCAAAGCACTTTCAACGTTAAGTCAAAATACCACGGAGCCCCAACTTGATCCATCGAAGCACTGATATACCAATTCCACCCTTTTTTTGAGAAATAAAAGAGGATTTTTTCAATTTGATATCGGGTTAGGCTTCATAGTCCCAAATATTTCAGTTTTTTCTGCCCATATTTCGTGATTGGCAAGATTCATATTGGAACCAAGTCAATGGAAGCTAATTATTATTAGTATGGGTGAGTATTCACGTGACTTGATTAACTTGTGGACACGTGGTTTATAGATGTGATGGCACTGAGCTATTACTAATTAGTTGGCGCCAAAGATCTAAAGTGATGATTCAGATGTTAAGTTGAACTTTTCATAAAGGTTTATACTTGGATTATAGTTTCCAGTCTTATAAGCATCATGTACATATAGATTATATCTTGAGAGATATGTTGAGTTGAAAATCAGTACTTGATTGGACTGAAATTAGAATCTGCGCAAATTAGGGTTTTTTGTTGATTCAAATTGTGGTTGAATTTTGACTAAATTATGATTTGATTCATAACTTGATATATTCTTGAAAGTTGTTGCAATTGAACCTAGTTTCTAATGCTATTAGATTTATAATTTTTTTATTAATGTAGCCTAAATTATGTCTGCTTAAATAGACACTGGTTATGGATCTACAACACAAATCTGTAGTTTGACCCTGCTAATTACCTTCTAGGAGCTATTGACTTGAATTCCCAACTTGAATCTACGAGCTCATTACCTGTATATTTTCTCTAGATCATTTTGATTTGAATTTGCGACCTTAGACCCACATATTTTCCCGCATATTCTTCCGGAGAACCCTAACTTTAGTATATGTTATTGAACTAATTTTGATTTATATATTGAACTTTTTGTACACAATAAATACGTAATGCTAAATCGAAGAGAGCGAAAGGGAAACTTTCTGAGAATGGAACTAGTGAGTATCCACTAATTCATTTTATTTATAAAGATTGTTTTTTAACATTATGTGATGTGTTGATTGATATTATGTGAATAGTTGCTACAATGACTGTACAGATTACTATTTACTGATATTGTCACTGTTTACTGCTAAATGAGAGCTATTATTTGTGCGTGATATGAACCCGACTGTGGAGTTAATTGCATCGGGAAGGTTTTATGCCTTGCCATATGTGGGTCAGGCAGCAGCGGGTCTGGTTGTCAAACTCTGGCCACCTTGGCTTCCCACCACCCACTAGCTTGCGAGGATGTTTTATAAGTTTTGGAGGTGTGCAATACTGTATTAGATAATATTCGAGATTACCAAACTAGTATGATGTGGCCACAAAAATAATATGATATTGGTTGGAAGCAGGCCATATTGCAAATTTTTTTCTGCACCATTACTTAGTGGAACTGTCACATTAGTGGCAAGCACTGAATAATTGTTCTCACGAAATCCTCCTACATCCTCTATTACGTGCTGGATTGATAATTACTGCCTATTCTTTATGTGCAAAGTACTTGAGTGTCTTACTTGTTTTAAACAAATGTTTCTTAAAAAATTTTCTAAACTTAGTTTTAAAACAAAACTAATTGGCGTAAAGTTCATCCCTATTTAAATTGTTTATCTTATAGGTGCTTGACTCACGAGAAAAGGGCAGAGAGTGAAACAAAGAGTTTTCTTTTTGTTTAGTATTATGGATGTATTTTGAGACCTAGATGGCTCAAATAATGTATCTATTTTTGAATATATATGTATTTTTAAAAGTTTGCTTATATTTTTTGTAAGTGACTGTTACAACCGAGATCTAACAAAAGCTAAGTAGATACCACTATTAGAGTCGAAAGAGAGTCCTAGTTGGGGGTGCCGTAGGCATAAATTTATTGTCAAGGGATACGGATTCTCCTGAAAAAATGCAGTAGGATGCTCTTACGAAAGAACCGAAAAATTTTGAATAAGTCACAAACCAAATTATTATTTCGATTACAAATAATTCGCATTATTATTTGGTAATAACAATTATTATCAGGTATTAAAAAATACCTTTATATTTTTTATGAATCATATATATATATATATAGAGAGAGAGAGAGAGAGAGAGAGAGAGAGAGAGAGAGAGAGAAGAAAAATGAAGGTAGTTCATGTAAATGTGGGTGCATATTAAAGTGTCCTAATGTACGTAGAAGTAAATATGAAAGTGGCTGCTGGTTCGTGCGCATGTATTGATATTTGCAAAGATATAAAACCTAAAGGGGTACATGTTAACAGAAGGGAAAATGCTTGTGTGTGTGAGTGAGACATTTTATATATTCCTTCTTTTTGTGTGTGTGAGAGTGAAAGAATGAGACAGAGAAAGAATGCATTTTTTAATTTTTTGTTTTGGGGGTTTGGAGGGGGGGGGGGGGGGGTTGGACATGTCCATATGATTGTGTCATCATGCACATTTATTATGTGAGTTATTAGGTGCATTCAATGATAAGCAAATGAATTACGGTATAAATGTAATCAATGGTAGGAGAGTTTTGTTGTTAAAGTAGCTTAATAACAGTAATAAATAAGAACTTCAACACTTGCTAATTTAAAGATGTCCAATGAATTTTATCAATATCCGTAATTTGAGTTATCAAACAGTCAATAAATTTGTTTACCACAATCCAAACTCCATTTCAAGTTTTTTTTTTGTTTTAGTTTTTAATATATTTTATTATGATCTAAATGGAAAAGGGAATGTGGTGCTAGATGGGAATTAGGGAGAATTTGAACCCTATCACATTGTTTCAGTAAATAGTAGGTTTATCACTTCACTTAACACTTGTTCTTATTCAAAAGATATCTAGAACTAAATAACGCCCTACCATTTCAATTCCTGCAGAGATGTCAAATCCTCAAAAATATGGTGTATAAAATTTTATCTCATTTTAGCAATTCTTTACACAAAATGTCTGTTACATGCCCTTCGCAATGTTCTAAATGTTCTTTCTCCTTTTCCCTTTTTGGTTTTTAAAGTATTTCCTATCTAAATTAAATGCTTAGAATTTTGTATTAATCTAATCATGTAGTGTGCGTCACAAGATATTTGGAATTAAAAAGTTTCGATCCCAATATATAAATAGAACAGATAAGAACCAAAAGTTGCTAAAAAGGGAAGAAACTTCAATCTTTGTCCAATATAGACAAGAAGATAACAATCGTAATTACTAGGAACAGAGAAGTTCAGAGAAAGTTTCAAATGTTTTTTTTTTCCCATCTATGCAAGAGTAACAAAGGAAAAAAGAGATAAAATAGTAGTAAATGACACAGTCAGTTAATAAAAATAGAGTTGGTAAGAGAATAATTTCATTAATCCTCTCATTGGTTTGAGAAAAACTGAGTATTCAATTTTTTTTTCCTTTTTTTAATGAACCAAATCATCTCTAAAGAAATCTGTTTGAACCAAAACAAAAGAGCTCCCAATAGGCAGTTTGCTTATCATATCCAAACAAGTAGCGATTGAAGTGTCATTCATTTCCAATGTGATTCCAATCTAACATAATTCCTGTCATCATCATAGGTGTTAAAATGGTATCATATGGGGTCATCATCCATTTGAGTATCACAATAAAACAATGTTGTGCCCTAAATATTGGCACGACTTACACGTGCATGGTTAGCCTTGACAAACATCACTTGCAAGATGAATTTCACGAGGATGAACTTCTAGTGATTAGGGCTAAATCATTGTGCTTTGAGCTACATTATCACCAGTTGAGTTTGCTAACGCATTCAAGAGAGGAGGAACATCGCGCATTACCAAGGCTGTCATCCATCAATATGTTTATAAGGACTGGAAGTGTTCAAGGCGTGATTTAAAGGATTGGAGGATCTATCTATGTTGGTGTTCAAGGTTTAGATCACGAGTTCGTGGAAGAGTATTCCAAGGTTCAATGAGAAGAAAGCTTATTGCCCTGAGCATTTTGAAGTCAAAATTGAATGAAAGATGGATAAAGCTTGATCCTTGGGCCAAGCACGTGTTCAAGGAAACGCCTAAGGACGGGTTTGTGGACTTTGGAAGTATGGATCGATTCTTAAATGGTCTTGGACACGTGAAAATGATTGAAAATCAAGATCTGGGCCAAGTCCATTAAGAGTGGCAGATTTAATATGTATGAAGAAGTTTAGTTGTTTTATATTAAGTATTCCATTTATTTCATAAGTAGAGTTTTATTTATGTTTAGTTTTGAGTTTTAGTAAGTTTATAACTTAAGTTGATTTTCCAGACTGTTCTAGTATGTTTTTGGTGACTTATGTAAGTCTATAAATAGGTCATACCATTGTACACGATTTTTTATGTTGGGTTGATTAATAAAATTATGAGATTTTCTCTTAAAGAAAATTCTTCTTTAGTTCTTGGATTAGAGCCGTAATTGGCCTTACCAAGGTGACTTGCGGGCCCATTCAATTAGCTTAGAATTTATTTTTTTGGGGTTGATTTAGGTTCTTTAGGGTCTTCTTCTAGGTTGCTTCCCATTAATTGGTTGGAGTGTAGTCAATTTTTAAAGGATTAACTTCAATGAAGTAAAGAAATTTAGGTAAAACCAATTCTTTGTTTGGTTGCTTTGGGACAAAGTTCCATCAAGGTCAAGCTCATTTAGTTGTCTTCCTAGTTTTCAGGATGTTCTTGGCCAGTCACATATCACATATTCTGCTCGTATCAATTGGTATCAAAATCTTAGAATTCTTGGAAATCAAGTTTATCCAACGTTTTCTTGAAGTTTTCTTTATAAATAGGATATATCCCTTTTTCTTTTGTTTTCTAGTCAAGTTTGTGTTTTGTGTTTGCTAATGCACTTGCTATCTGTACATTATCTTGCTGAATTTTAGCGTCTCTAGCATCTCTTGTGTTTGTCTAGTGTGTTCCTTCTTATTGACTTTGTGTTTCTCGTGAGCATGACTTATCCTTATCTTGCTGTCTTTAGTATCTTCCGCATTTCCCCCAGTTTATTCTTTCTTGGTTGGTTCCCCAAATTGTTTGTTGTTTATAAATCACCAAGAAAAAAAAAAGAAAAATCACAAAAATTTGAGTCAAGTCTATGTGTTGGTTTTGGTGTTTTCTTGACTTATCATTATCGAGAATTCATCAAGACTCAATCTTGGTTTGTCTTTGTGTCTCTTGGATCAAGAACATTCAACCCAACACCTTCTTGAATTTTCTTGAGTCAAGAACCTAATTTCTTGAGTTTCTTGAGCCTACTTGCTTCTTCGATTAAACAAGTTTCCAGACTGTTTCTCGAAGTTTTTCTTGGCTAAACCAATTTGTTTCTTGAATTCTTGAGTTTGTTTGAACGTGAATTGAAAGAAACCACAGAAACATGCCATTGTTTTCCAAAAGCAACGTGAAAAGAAAGAAAACAATAGGGGTACACAAGAAAGCACAAAGGCCATGCATTTGGAGAAAAAAAAATACGAGAGGTGTGTAGTTTGTTTGGAGAAAACGGAAGTAAAGAAAAATAAGGCGGAGGCTGTGCTATCCAAGAGAAAAATAAGAAGGAGGCGTGCTATTGTCTAAAAAAAAAGTGTGCAAGAGGGAATAGAAAAAAGAGGGGCAATTGAACTTAAAAAGAAGAAAAGCCCTAAGCCTCTTGTGACAAGGATTTCACATCCTAAACCTAGGGGGACAAAGAAATCCTGTTCTAATCCTAGTGGGAAAATGAGTTTTAATATTGTAATTGGAAAAGGGAGTTTTCATATCCTAAACCTAGTTGGGAAAGGAGTTTTCAAATCGTAATCCTAGTTGGACAAGGATTTTTCAAATCTTAATCCTAGTAGGAAAAGGAATGCTTGGCCGAACTTCTTCAGTCTAGAATTCAATTTCCAGCGTTCCATTTGTCTTTTCAACCTCGTTTTTTCTTGAGTCAATTTTTGGTATTCTTTGATCAAATCATATTCTATTCTGTTTTTCTTTGATTACTCACATCTTACTCATCAAGTCTAATTGTTTTGGTTGACATTGCTTTACTTGGCGAGGTTGATTGAGCAAGTTCTTGTCTAAGAACTTTACAAGAAAAGATACCTAGAGTGGACAAAGGCTTGGTGAGATCATCATTGGGAAAAAGCCACAAATTTGAGTTATACACAAGTGATTGAGTGTATACACTAAGGGAACGGTGATGATATCTTTGTTTATAACACTAACCTTTTCTTGCAGGATTTTAAAGTTAAATGCCATGTCAAAAGGATGTAAATTTCAGCAATTCTATTTTGAGCTTATGAAGGAGACAAAAGAGGAGAAATTGCAGCAAAGGTTGGACCAATCAATGAAACGTCTTCATTAACGGCTTGATCAAAAGGAGAAATTTCAAAACCCCTCTTTAAAGAGAAGTGGAAAAATTCAATCTTCTAAGAAGTATATTATTGATCATGTCTATGAGGACTACTATACTTCAAAGAAGGAGAAGAGAATGAAGAGCTACAAAGCTATCACAGATGATCGTTATGCTGGGATAATGAGTATATATGAAGCACTTGTTGCTCAAAAAGAAAGTGCTTCGTGAAAAAGAGTTTACATCAGCAATGAAGACGTTCAATGAAGTTGAGGCATTACTATTGGAAGAATCAAAAGTAAAAATTCTGCAACTATTGGAGGTGTCAAGTGAAGATGAGATGACATCACTGTTGGAGGATTCAATTGAAGTTGATACGCTGCCATTGGAGGTGTCACAATTAGAGGAGCATTATGTGTCTGAAACATCACCATTGGAGGAGCCAAGGGAAACTATAACACCACCGGGTGATGCTGACTTTGAAAGACTCTTAGAGATGCCAAGAAAAGCTAAAGCATCACTTTTGGAATTTGATTCACCACATTTGGAAGCCGAAGTATTGTTGCAGGAGTGCGTTGAGGATGTCATACATGACAATGTGCTAGTTGATACAATGAAGATTCACTTGATGCTTGCGAAGTACCAATGGAGGAATGTGACATTGACATTAATGAGCCATTGGAAGGATGTGCTGAATCATTGGAGGGGTGTGATGAAGTTGACTATGGGGGAGTCATTCAACTTGTTTTGGCTAATGAGGAGTCAACTTGGGAAGATATACCATGTTGTTTGCCTACCTTGAATGATGATTCGAGGACGAATCATTTTGAAGTGGGGGAGTCTAACGTGTGCATGGTTAGCCTTGACAACTGTCACTTGCAAGATGAGTTTCAAGAAAATGAGCTTCTAGTGATTACGGCTAAATCAACGTGTTTTGAGCTGCGTTATCAAGAGTTGAGCTTGCTAATAGATTCAAAAGAGGATGAACATCACGCATTACCAAGGTTAGTCATCCATCAATATATTTATAAGCATTGGAATTGTTCAAGTTATGGTACGAAGAATTGGAGGATCTATTTATGTTAGTGTTCAAAGTTTAGATCACGAGTTCGTGGAAGAGTATTCCAAGGTTTAATGAGAAGCAAGCTCACTGTCCTAAGCATATTAGAGTCAGAATTGAAAGAAAGATGGATCAAGCTAGATTGTTAGGCAAAGCATCTGTTCAAAGAAAAGCCTAAGTACGCGTTTGTGGACTTTTGGAAGCATCGATCGATTCTTAGAAGAACCTGGACCCATGTTAATGATTGAAGATCAAGATCCGACATAAGTCCATAAGTGGCATGTATTCTAGAAGTTTAGTTCTTATATGTTAAGAATTCCATTTAGTTCATAAGTAGTGTTTTTGTTAATTGTTTTATTTATATTTAGTTTTGAGCTTTGGTTAGTTTACAACTTAAATTAATTTTAAAGAATGTTCTAACATATTTTAGGTGACTTTTGTAAGCCTATAAACGAATTTTAATGTTGAATTGATTAATAAAATTATGAGATTTTCTCTTAAACAGAATTCTTCTTTGGTTCTTGAATTAGAACCGTTCTCGGCCTTAACAATGTAACTTGTGGTTCTTGAATTAGAACCGTTCTCGGCCTTAACAATGTAACTTGTGGGGCCATTTAATTAGCTTAAAATTTGTTCTTTTGAGTTTGATTTAGATTCTTTAGTCTTTTTCAAGGTTGCTTCCTATTATTTGGTTGAGATCTAGAAAACTTCTAAAGGTTTAGCTTCAACGAAGTTGGAGAAATTTTGGAAAAACCAATTCTGTCTTGGTTGCTTTGGGACAAATTTTCATCGAGATCAATCTCGTTGAGTTGCCTTTCTGAATTTCAAAACATTCTTGGCAATTCACGTACTCCGCACATATCAACCACACTTCCAAATATAATCATCTACATGTTCAATAATGCGATGGCCTAGATCATTATCCTTGGATTGAAGATGTAAGTTAATACTTCTTTCAGTAAATGAAGTAGTCAGTTCTTGGAGGAAAGTCCCACTCAACTACCAAAACTGGAAATTGGTTATGGAGTGGGGACTTCATCACAAAATCTTTGATTGCTAAGGGATCAACATTGAACTTCATGCTTTTGACAACTACATGATTGTGTAATTATATATTTTGACCCTTATTAAGTTACATCTTTTGCTAGAAACTATCGTAGACTCATGTAAGTGATTCATGTAAGTAGGAAGGCTGGTCTTGTAAACCTCATGTAAGTGATCATAGTGGCCAAATGCTGGCTCTTGTACAAGCTCAAACTCATTACATAAATGGAAGATACTATTTTGCTCAAAAAAAAAAGTTAATACTTCTTCTCTTCTCCTGCCTATCCATGATATGCACTTGCACTTCTGCGCGTATGCATATTGTTATCAGAAGTGATAATTGCGGGAGAACACAATATAATAAGTGTTGATTTATTTCATTTCAAAAGTAGCAATGTAGAAGTTGAGATGATTGTGATATACATAACAGCATCAGATTTCAACTAAAATCCTGAATTCTTTACTCGAAGGACATAATAGCTCGATTGTCTAAATGTTCTTTTCTTATTCTTTTTTGTTGGTTTTTGAAGGAATTCCTATTCTAAATTAAAATTTAGAATTTTGTTCTAATCAATTTGCATTAAACATTCGAAATTAAAATATTTCAACCTCTATCAATGAGATTATAGAAGAACACAATGTTGTTTAAAAAAGGCGGAAGCTTCAACCTTTGTCACACATTAACCAGAATTAGAAAAATACCTAATTGTCAGGAAAAGAAAAGTCGACAGAAAGTGAAATAATTTTCTTTTTCCAACTGTGAAGGAATGGACAAAGAGAAAAAAATAAAAAAAAGAGAGACTGAGAGAACAAAATAGGCAGTAAATGACACAAATATTTAATAAAAAGAGTTGGGAGGAGGAGATACTCCATTAATCCCTTAATTGATTTGGAAAAAGAAAATTAAAGCGTATCAATCTTTTATTTTATTTTATTTTTTTCCCTCTTTAAGTCCCTCAAATGAAGACACCATTCCTCATGTTTCTTTTTCATTTTATATTGCTTTCATTTAATATATCAAAATACAAGAATAGCATAACAGTTTCGTTTCTTAAGGACAAATTAAATGGTCATTAAAAATTATTCACTTTTCAAACCAAGAAATGTTAAGAAAGTCTGTCTGCACTAAAATGGAAAAGTTCCCACTGATCTATTCTCTCGTCATATCCAAACAAGTAGTGACCTTCAAGTATCATCCATTTGCAATGTGACCAACGTCTATAATAGTCTCTCTCTGCATCATAGGCATCAAAATGGTACCATGTGGGGTCGTCATCCATTTGCACATCACAAAAAAACAATGTTGTAACCCAAATATTGACACCAAAACTCCAATTAAATTCATTTCCATCTTCAACAATGTGATAGCCAAGATCATCATCTTTGGATTGGCAATGAAGGTTAATATTTCTTCCATTATCCTGCTTGTTCATGATCTGCACGTGCACTTTTGAACAAATGCATGATATTCCCAAAAGTGATAATTGTAGGAAAATCAAAAAATAAAAAGTGTTGATATATTTCATTTTTTTTTTTTGAGAGATTTGAAGTTGGAGAAAGGTCCAGTTTTACCTAAAATCATGTATTCTTTACTCTAAGCCTAAGACATAATCTCATTATGGGCTCATTTAAAAAGGAATTGGGTTATGTGTAACGAAAAATATGAATATACATCTTGCATGATATTCGATACTTAAGTCACAATGTAAAGAAAATGTACAATCTACTTCTCTTTGAATCTTTGACTCCTATATGATCATGTATTATTTGCCTAAAAAACCCATAAAAAGAAAGAACTTGTTTCCGTTACTTTAAGTTGAGCTTATTAGTGTCTTATTTATTAAAAAGTATTAGATTCTGCGAAACGAAAAATATGGGTATATATCATGCATAATATGCTATAATCAACTCTCAATGTAAAGAAGATAACAAGCTACATCTCTTTCCATCTTTAGCTCTTTTTAGTGAGTGTGTGTGTGTGTGTCTGCAGATAAATCTTGCAGCAATAAGTAAATTTTATATTTTCCCATTGTTTCAGAATATTTGGCCAATTTATCTAGTGTAAATCATTTTTAATATTCTAGAGAATTTCATCCTATATTACTTACATTATCTTTGTCTTCTCCAAGTTCAAGAAATGAAAACTAAGTTAAATATTCTATTTGCACGTTATCATTTTAATAACGTCAATTTATATTTAGTATAAAGCGGAAAAGCTTCTAATAGCCAATTTGCTCATAGGCTTGTTTAAAGGTCATCCATGTGCAATATAGGACCTATAATAGTCTCTATTTGCATAATAGACATCAGAATGGTACCATATTAATCGAGTCATCGACTATTTTCACATCACAATAAAACATCGTTCAGCAACAAAATTTTGAAACCAAAATTTAGCTATATTCATCAGTGTGAGACCCCACCAAAACAACTCTGAAATTTCTTAAAATTATTTTGATTTAGAAATTTTATTTCAATTTTGGATAGTAATTTACTTCCTACATATATGTAATTGGATTAGATTAAATCAACCTCATGAACCCATCGATATGATGACATGAAGTTAGATACAGTTAAATTCGGCATATTATCAAACATTAAAAGAAAAGATAACCATTCAATTAATTAAATGTACTGCTGAATAAACAACAAGGTAAGAATAATACGACTGGGGACAACACATTCAAAATGAATGTATTAAATATTTGTATATCCAAAAAAATCTACAAGATATTGCAGCTGACTTATAGCCCAGTTAGTGTTTAATAAATAAAAGAAAAGAGTATGATAATTGTTGTTTTATTCAAACAGAAAATTTTTATTTTCAAGTACAATAACTCAGGATGTGTGCCCTCAAAGTGAAAATAAGAATACATCCGTTTAGACTAAAATTTAGCTCGTGTTTCAAACTGGAGGTAACAAAGATTATTTGTTTCCTTAACCATCCTAAACTATTCTAGTGTGGAGGCACCATCCTAACCTATTTCAGTGTGGATGTTTAATATGTGAACAATATCAAATCCATATTCATCGTATGCCTACCGAGTATAAGAGCTAGTATCACATATTATTCTTGCCCATTGGAACAACTCAATTAAGGGCCAAAATGCTAATAAAATGAATTCAGGGATCCATTTGTGCATTCTAGGCAACTTGTTTTTTTTTTTTTTTTTTGGGGGGGGGGGGGGGGGGTTGGCTAAATTGTCAAAATTGGGAGCCAATGTGTGAATTTTAGAAGTTATGGGGCCCAAGTTGCAAGATATCAAAATTTGGGGGCTTAATAGCAAACACCAAAAGTTTTGGTTTAAACCATAATTGTTAAAACTCATGGGGGTTTTGATGTTATTATCTGATGGTCTTTATTTACAAAAGTTAAAGAAAAGCATCATTTAATCTAATTAATTTTAGTTTATGATAAGGATCAGATTGCAAAAACTATATTTGTTTTGGAAAATTAGAAACACATTTTTTTTAAAGAAATGATTGTATACTCATTCTTTTGGTTTTTTATTTTTATTCTTTTAAAATCCCTTTTTTGATTTTTTTGCACAATTTTAATTTTTTTTGCAATTTTCTATTTTTTCATTTTCCCTCTTTTTATTGTTGTTTTCCTTTTTCTATGTTTCATTTTTAGATTTCTAATACTACCCTTGACTTTATTCTTATTTCCAAATTCAATTTTTTCTTACTTTTTCCATTTATCTGTTTTTCCTATTCTGTTTTTATTGCAATTTTCTTTTTATTCTTTTTCCTTTGTTCTTTTGTTTCCTTATATACTTTTATTCTTTTTTTTATTGATCGTCAAAACCCCTTATTAGTTTTTTTTTATTACAAGATCCGCAGGTGAGGAGAAAGGGATACTATAAAGTAGGATGCACTAACTTACTCCATCCAGGTAATTGTTGACTGGAAGAGGAGTCAATGAACCTTATAGACCACTCGCGCACACTTCAACCCACCGATGTGGGACTTGCTTTTTTTTATTACAAGACCCGAAAGTCAGGGAAAAGAGGAGAAAGGGATATCATAAAGTGAGACCCACTAACTCACTCCATCCAAGCAATTGCTGACTGAAGGAGGAGCTAATGGAACTTATCAAGGTTTTATCACCTGATGATCCTTCACCTAGGCATGTCCACTATTAGCAAAAGGGTTAATTGCACTTTGCACCCCTAAACTATTGCAAAATTGCACTTTACACTCCAAACTTTCAATTTTAGTAATTCACTATCTTCAACTATTGAATTTTAGCAATGTACCACACAAGATTAATATCCAGACAAATATTACTAGCCAAAAAATTATAGATTATGCATTTGACCCTATTATAATTGTTCTCCCTAAAATACCCCTTCACTTGAAGAACACCAAATCTAACAAAACCCTAGCTCATTTTTATCTTCGTCTCTCACCAGACGACTCAATAGAACCATTTCATTTTCTCTCTCTCTCTCTCTCTCTCTCTCTCTCTCTCTCTCTCAACACAGCTTGTCCCTTCCTCATAAAAACTAGTAATTTTAATGTTGTCATGTGGACCAAATTTGAACTGAAAAAATGCTAAAAACGAAATAATTTTAGAGAAAAAAGTAGTTACATCAAAATGCTGAAAAATTACATCTGAATGCTAAATAGTTAAATCAAAATGCTGAGGAATTATATAACTTCCAACTGTTGAAATGCTAAAGAGGTGATTGGGGTCTGGACGTCTGCATGGTCGTTCGGATTCTTGTCTGCATGTATTTTGACTTGGTCATCCGGACATCCGCATGGTCGTTCGGACCCTTGTCCGCATGTATTTTATACCAAAATACTGAAAATTTACATCAGAATGTTAAATAGTTACATCAAAATGCTGAAGAATTGCAAAACTTTCAACTATTAAAATGTTAAAGAGGTGATTGTGGTCCGGACGTCTGCATGGTCATCCGGACCCTCGTCCGCATGTATTTTACACCAAAATACTAAAAAATTACATCAGAATGCTAAATAGTTACATCAAAATACTGATGAATTACATAACTTCTAACTATTGAAATGCTAAAGAGGTGACTGGGGTCCGGGCATTGAACTCTCATTCGCATGTATTCTGAATAAATGTAAATTTGCAGTGAACAAATGTAACTTTGAAGGAGTGTTTAAATTGTTTAAGAATTTTTTACTAAGCGTTGGTTGTAAGAGGAGGAAGACCAAGTGTAAAAAGTCCTTTGTGGCCCCAGTTTGGCGCATGTAAACCACATTCTCAATTTTTCATCAATTTTAATGGAAAAATTGACGGAATGATCTGATTGAAACATTTAGGAAGTTTGATGGCCTGACTGAGGCAAAAATTAGTTTGATGGGTGATTTGAAAATATTCAAAAGTTCGATGGCCTCTGTTGCACGTACCCTTCATTATATATAATAATCACACAGCATCAATAGTCAATTATCTCATTATATATAATAATCTCATTACATTACAAGAAAAAAATGGTTGGATAATTCATACAATCAACATTTTTCACGACCAATTAAATCAACAAAGGTTCCTCTACTTGTCTACATTTTTATAGCCTTACTAAGGCAAGAAAAGTTGCCTTTCTCCTTGCACAATTTTATTTGCGTACAAAACGAAAATAATAGTAGCTACTACTGCCACTACAACTAATGAACATCAATTTCTTCAATTCGGCAGTCTTTTCATTCAATTTTTTCCTAAATTTTCGTTGGCTTTTTTTATTTTTTCCAACAATCTCATCAAATTTTACATTCTTTCTCTCAAGTTCTTCAACCAGAAAATTCAGAATATCATTCAACTTGTAGAATTTGGTTGTTGCTTGCTGTCAAGTGTGCATTCATCCGTTTGAGATCAGCAATCTTCTCAGTGGCTATTTTCCCAAAATATTTCTCTCTTTCACAAGGAATTTCATCATCAATCCATCGAAAAAACACACACTTTTGAACCTGCAATTATGAAATTTTTTCCATTACAATTCTATTTACAACTTACAATATATTCTAACATTAATTTTTACCTTGTAGTTGCTACAACCAACAAATCTTCTTCCTGGGTTATCAAGTGTAAGTGACATCTTAATTGGAGCAACAAGTCCATAGTGGCATCACACTGAACTTTGAGTTGAATTCAAGCTACCACTTGAAGACATTATTGATGTGGAAAAAGAGATGAGCATTATTAGTTTGTATAAGGAAGGGGCAATCTATGTTGATATCTCAAGAGGGAGGGAGAGAGACACAGAGAGAGAGAGAGAGCGAGAGAGAGGAAGGGGGAGTGAGAGAGAGAGTTTGGATAAAAAATGAACTGGTTCGATTGAGTCATCCGGTAAGAGATGAAGATGAAAAATGAGTTAGGGTTTTGTTGGATTTGAAAGGGGCATTTTAGGAAGAACAATTATAACAGGGATCAAATGCGTAATTTATAATTTTTTGGCAAGTACTTTTTGTCTGAAATTAATCTTGTGTGGTGCATTGCTAAAATTCAATAAGTTGAAGGTAGTGAAGTTGCTAAAATTGAAAGTTTAGGGTGTAAAGTGCGATTTTGAGATAGTTTAGGGGTGCAAAGTGCAATTAACCGATAGCAAAATTCCGCTAATGCTCGATCGGGCCAAAATTTGCAAGAAGGCCTAATCTCATTTTTTTGCAGGAAACTGAATCCAAGACTAGATCGGGTTAGAAATTTCTGGAAAGCCGCCAAATGGGTTGTTACCTGCAGCAGCCCTTCCGTGCTTACATCCGACCAACACACAACAAACTCAACACTAAATATGCACAGAGGATCAGAAAAAAAAAAGAAGGGAAATACTGATTGTTAGAAAAATACAATAGATCAAGGAGAGATAAACCCAATAATGGGTAGAAATGAAATGATTGAAAATAATAGCATAAAACAACAAAATATTATTTTCAATCCAACATACCAAATATACTGTGATTATAGGCATGAAGTAGGGTAATAAATAAATCCAATGACTAGTCGTAGACAATGTTTTCAGAACCAGACTAGACCGGTCGGTTCGACCGGTTCGATCGCGAACCGGTCATGACTCCGGTCCGGTTCTATATAAATTACTGTAAAAGTCCAGAACTGTTCAGAACCGTTTGAACCGCACGAACCGGACTGAACCAGCGAACCGTTGAACCGGCGGTTTATTTAATTTATAGCTTTCAAAAATTTTTTGAAAGCCAAAGCAAGGAAGAGGACTCGAACTTGAGACCTCTCCCTCAAACTTTTGGACTGCCAACCATCCAACCCACTTTGCATTTGTTGTTGTTATGTTAGGAATTATTTTATTTGTTCTTTTCTAATTCATTCAATCATTTTAATAAAATCAATTGATTATTACATCATTAGTTTCTTTATTTACTTTATCAATAATGTTTGATAAAATTAACTCACATTTACTTTTTTTAGTTTCTTTATTTTCATTAATCACGTTTAATGAGTTTAATTGATTCTTACTTTTTTAAGTTTATTTGTTTCCTAATAATGTTTAATGAAATGAATTGATTCTTACCTTTTTAACTTGACATCCAAATTCATTATATTAAAGAAATCTTGGATTTATCTTTCTTTCCTTTATTAATCATGTTTGATGAAATTAATTAATTCTTACCTCTTTAACTTGGCATCCAAATTTATTATATTAAAGAAATCTTGAATTTATTTTTACCAAAATATCTCCTACTAAAATTATTCTTTTTATCTAAATTGTTTAACTATTCATTTATGCCTAAAGTATTCTCATAGTTAAAAGTTTAAATTGATATTTTTATAAGTCATTTGTTTAAAATTTTGAATTATGATTAATCATTATTCAATAATAAGCACATATAGCATCTTGGAAGCAAGTGGGTAGAAAGTTATTTCCTTTTATAAAAAACCAAAAATCAGTTTAGATCATTAAAATTATATTTTTTTTGTACAATATATTGATTCCAATTATTATAGCATTATATACCCACCTTTTCTTGATATACTAAAAGAAAATGTGTAAACTGAATAGAATTGATTAAATTAAAAACTACTATGCAAATATATTTACTTGTTAATCTTATTTTTGAGACTATTGCATAGAGTCTAAATTGACTCACTCAATGGTCTGATAAGTTTTGATATTAAAAGAGTAGAGAATGTGAAAAACAAGCAACAAATATGATTTAATAATTTAGAATATTCAAAATGGTAATTTAAAATATTTAAAAACATAATAATGTACTCTAGTAGTGAATTTTAAAATATCTATTTTATCTATTTTTTTTCAATACACTTACTTTTTATAGTTATTATATGTTTTATATTTTCAATGCTTTTCTTTGTTAATTTAATTGTTATATACAGAGAATATTTCATAAAATTTTAACCAAATATAATAGATTCATTAATTTGTATATTTGAATGTATTCAAAGAAGTAATGTGTTAACTAGTTCAATAGGACAGAGTATATTTAGTATTTGTTGTTATATTATGCATTAAATTAAAAAAAAAAGAGAAAAAACGTTGAACCCTAGTTCGACCGGTCCGACCTTTGAACCCCACCCCCTCCGATTCATTGACCGGTCCGATTTTTAAAACATTGGTCGTAGATTCACAAAATTAAAATAACTCCCAGCAATATCAAGATAAGGGTGCGTTTGTCTAATCATTGCAAAAACATAATATATATCATGACAAATTTGACCTTGCTCGTAGCCACAAGAACAGGAAGATTTATGGTCACTATATAGTTGATGAGCTTGTCCTCACAAATGGGTTGTCAATGCAAGTTCAGTTTTGGTTTTCGAGAAGGGTACAACATCTAAAGAGCCCATCTCATTGAAAGCTATGCGACTATTCTGGCAATCATTGATTGGCTCGGTTGAAATGATTCCCTCGATCTGCTAAATCTAGCATATCTGGATTCAACTTCGAGAAACCACGAAAGTCCAATGTGTTCACCGACTGTAAGGGAAGCTTTGTTCCCATTTAAAGCATTAATTGCAATTAGAAGAATAGTTGGAATAAATGGCCAATCAATTTTTTTTTTAATTTCAAATCAATACTCGTTACAATTTTCATCTCACACAATTTAGGATAAAACTCCCAAATTTTGCTTCATTCACACTCCCTACTTCTCTAACTAAAAAGGCAAGAGTTTGAACCTGAACCTATGACATGTCTTGGCCGAGGGAGCTTTGTTTGGTTGCTTGTAATCAACTTGAGTATTGAGGCATTTCAGTTGTATTCTGCTGCACGTAGCATGTATTACTTCTGTCTCGCCTAGTTTTAATATTTATCTAAATCAGCAGAGATAGTAATAATGTCGGAATTTGTAACAAAAAAGAAGTTAAACCTAGTAGCAACGCAAAATTTTGCTGCGATAAACTAGATGATTAATCAGTTAAAGCATTTGTTGTTTTCCTAATAATCAAGTTGGATATTTTCACTAAACAACTCAAGTCTGATTGTGTTCGATGTTTGGTTCAAGATTATGGGGTTTAATTTTCTGAATAATAACCAGACGAGGGCTCGATTTGCTCCCAACGCCAGACCGCCTTATGGATTGGTGTTTGAATGGTTAAACCATTCATTGTCTCGATAATGCATACTATCATTTCGTGCACGTTGCGTTTTGACAAGCAACACATTTAGCGTGTTGTAATTTTAGCCTCCAATTCAAGAAGTGTGGGATGCAACAAAATCTAGAATTATGAAATGCTCCAAGTTGTTAAAAGGGCAACAATGTTGAGGCCCCAAAATCCGGTTGATGCCAAAACTGTTTAATTGATCTGTATTCAGCTGTTCCCCTTGTCTCTAGATTATCTGTTTTTGTGAACAATTTTTGGGGTCTCAGATAGGATGTTGCTTTTGTACCCCCACCTGCTACCTTACACCAGGAAAACTGAGGATGAAGCTGGATTGTCAAACTAATTGCTTTTTCATCAACCAAAAAAAAAAAAAAAGATTAGTTTAGCTATGGACATGTAATAATGATTTTTCGTCATTTGGACCATTGTTTTCAACTTAATTATGGTTTGTTGGCTAAGCCTATCTAATAATGAAGATAGTCCACCAGCTCAATACTTGCCACTTTTTTGGACGACAACTTATTACCTTGCTAAAAAAATTTTTTTTTTGATGGTCCTACTATTTATCTCCATAATGTATTCTTCAATCAATCCCCATCCTCAGTTTCAGATGTTTATTTTTGGTGCCCCCCGATGTTGTTTTCTCCCCCCAAAAAGAAGTTGTGAGCTGTGATTAAACATGTTAAAATCGATTCATGGACTTGGGGCCTATCACCATACCATCTTGGTCCACGTCCCCTTCCATAATTTGTATATTATTGTCTTCATGTTTTCGTGGCAAAATTGTATGTTTGTGATATCAAACATCCAATTTGATTTTCTTCTTATCTTACAAGTGTGACGACCAGTTATGTTGTGTATTATTCTTAATTTTTTATAATTTTTGGTTTGATAGGAACTAATATCTGTAAGCAGTTTATTGATTGTTAAAAGCCATGGTATCAAAGATGACATTCAAGCCTTTCGGAATAGTCATTTCTCAAAAAAAAAAAATGTCTTTCGGAATAGTCCTATCACAGCTGTCTTTCTACAATCTAATTGTGACTTCACATTACCCTGGAAGGGAACATTTAATTGAATTAAATCATAAAAAGCCTCGAAAAAATATTGAATGATAATGGTGCATCGTAGTGGTATTATATGACATACTAATATGAATCACATTCCACTAATTAAGATAGCCCTTCTTTGTTTGTTGAGTATTAGACATTACTAACTTACATTACTTATTTATTCGAGTGTGATTAGTTTTAGTGCATAAAAAAAATGACATCTAGTGTGTTTTGATTAGTGCACCATGTAAGAGTGCTAAATACGTAGTATAATCGTCCAAAACCTTCTCACAAACCAAAAATTTAATTAAAATAGCAAGACAATGACATCAACAAGACAGATCAACATAGTGATGATTATCGTGCAAACTTGAAATTGTGGGAACACAGTACGCATGTAAAGGTGCAAGTGAGCAAGAAAAAAGCAAATTAATTTGGTGTCTAAATTGTTACAATAAGTAATCGATAATTTTGTCTTGTTAAATGGTCAACTTACTGTAGTGGCATTCTTTAATTAAAAATTTCTATGAGAATCATTTTTTATTTTATAATGTAAAAGTTAAGAGATTTTTTTTTCTTTTTTGGTTTCTAGTGTGCATTTCTTCTTTGAACTAGTGACCACGCTTGACAATGATAGGGCAACCGTGTGCATGTCATGTATTGCTTTCAAGATGCTAGATGGAATGATTTATGGCAAAGGTAAAATAGCAGAGTAATTATACATGGTAAATTCATAACCAAGAAAAAAGTTTTTGGGATGTAAAATTGTAAAATTGTTTAAGATCTTTCATGTACTTTTGGAAGTAAAGTTTATGTTCCCTCTTCTTTTATTTGATTAATAAAATTTGAGACGGGCATCTTCCCGTGTATAGGATTTGCCAAAAAAAAAAAAAAAAGCCAAGACAAAAGTTTTCGGCATGGACAATACATGATTTGACATCATGCTTGGAGTACCTAGCACCCCAGTTAAATCGTCAAAGTTATCACAATATGTGAACCAAATGCAAAAGAATTGAATCACATCTCTCTCTCTCTCTTTCTTTTAATTTTGTCCAGAAGTGAATCGATGTTAATTTTATTTTATTTATATTTATCTTTTAGGTACGGTTTTAAATCGATCATCTTAAAAATTGTAAACAAAATTTGACATGATTTAATGTGGATTAAAGAAAAACATAGTCGCGAAAATGAGACCTTCCCTTTTATGTGTTTTTCAATGACAGGAATATAAATGACATTGGCAAAAAGAAATGAAAGAATAGGACATTTTTCTTATTTTAGATTATCTTGTCTCATAGCCTTCAATAGCCGACACTCCTGAGAGGAACCGCAAAAAGGAGGTCCATCAAACCATAGCCAGTGGGCCCAAGTAGTGGGCCTATAAGTCCAACAAATTCATTTCGGGGTCTGCCGCATAACTATTTAACCGAATTAAAGGATGGAAACGCATATATGCTAGGTAATTATGAGTTTTGTGATTCGATTTTCCAAACGTTTATCTTTACCTTTACAAGGTTAGAGTCTCCTTTTGAACCCGAAAAAAAAAAATGAAAATATGTAGTTTCTTCTTCAGATCAATTTCAAAAATTCTGCATAAAACATACAGTTTTTTAGTTCCTCACATTCAAAATCAGCTAAAATAGTCCCTCAATGTAAGAAGTGTGCCTGATTGGTTCCAAAGCTAATTTTTACTTAATTTTTTGACAAATTTAGGAGCAATAATAGAAACACATTTCGTTTCAATTTACAAAAAGCTACAATTCCTTCATAGCTTCAATGATGCAAATATGATATGATCCAAATACACATTTCTGTTAACAAATCTTTGTAGCAATGAAGGACCTCTTTAATTTTGGATACAGCTACATACTTCTCATTACATATGAAATGTGTTTCCATTTTTGTTCTTGAATTTGCCAAAAAATTAAGCGAAAATGAACTTTGGGACCAATGGAGTATACGTTTGTATTTGAGGGACTATTTTGGTTGATTTTTAATATTAAAGACTTTTTTTTTTTTTTGAAAATATAAGGGACCAAATTGGCTAATTCCCTAAACATGAAACTTCATGAACTCTTACAAGTGACTATATGGTAAATATCCTGACATGTTTGTATGCACACTATTTATAATGACAAGGAAGAAAAGATATACTTTTTCTCTTATATTGCAATTAATTGCCAATGTAGGAATTTGAATTGTAAAAATGAAAAGGTGATAACTCCGTCCTCAAATCAATTTTCTTTTCTATTAACATAGTGAGATTGAAGAAGGACAGGAGTGCATATTAATTTCAAAAGGCATTTGACATTGACAAAATTCCTAATTTTAGGAATGCAGATGTAAAAATCAACTCGGATACATGTTCCCTTACAAAATTACGTTGCAATTCATATTTTAGTTGCTATATTAACCACACTTGTTCCTCAAATTTCTTAACCATTAAATGTCCTTATTAACTCCAAATGTCTACATTCACACACACCTGCCATTCCAATTTATTTACATTCGAAAAGTAATAATCAATCAATCTTATTTTTCTTTTACGCCGCCGAAGATTTGTTTCACCTACCAAACACAAAACTATTTTAATGCTCAAATTTCTATTTTTCATTTCGCATCATTTGATCCCGTGGACTCCGTGAACAAGAATACATCCAAATTGTTGAAGAAAAAGGAATACCAGCTTAAAGGCAAATTCCATTTTCTTGGAATAATTTCAATGGCATGCTTGTTGTCTAGGGGCACTAGTAAAAAGTGTTGCAATACTTTGCTCTAAGCGTCCCGATACTTTGGTCCAGAGAGAAGCAACTGCATACTTTTAGTGCCGCCAAAGCAATTTCAAGGTGCTATTTCTTCCTTTTTTGTTCTCAGGTCCAAGTGTGAATTCGTGCTAGGAATATGACATAGACGTCCATGTTAGTTGCTAGAACACCTTGATTTTACAAAAAGAACACAAATGCTACCACCATATGTGGATTTCAGATAGCTTAGTAGCCAACAATGTCGTTCTTGGGCGACCTTTATTAACAACTTGAGACGATGCATTTTAGATATGCAGTCAAATCTAGGAGATATGATCTCATTATACGGTTTTCAGATGAGCTTTTTTAACAACTTGAGATCGTGCATTTTAGACATGTCAAATATGGGAAAATGATCACATTTTATGGAAAATTCTCAAGTACATTAATGAAATTTTAATGCACGTGCATTAAAATTACTTTGTACCTAATTATATGTTGACACATCGTTGTTATGATTCAACATTTATTCTGGTAATACCAAAAGTGATACTAAAATTCTACTAATGATAGTACTATTAGCTTAAAGAATTTTACATTCACTCAATGCACATATATTAGCATCCCACAATTCACTATTTTGAAACAGTTTGAAGGTTCACCATATCCATGGTTAAAAATCAGAATCATCACTAAGAAAAGGAGAAAAGCACTTGCAAACGGAATAATCCAAGACTAAAATAAAGAGGTGGCCCAACATAAAAAGGAGGAAAAAATGCCAATAGTGATGCCAAAAAGTGAATTCCTTACGTTGATTTTTAACCTTTCCAACGGCAAGTGCTACATACAAACCATCCATCTGGATTCATTTTTGCAAGTGACAAGCAATTAGGCCTCAAGACTTATTTGATTAATTTATCGCCATTCATTCCATCCAATTATATGTACACATTAGAAAATTATTAAGGATAAAAGGCGAAAAAAGTAACAGACCAACCCCCATACCCCCAGACTAGTACTACAATTACACCTAAACACACTCTTTTGACAACTTTGCTTCTGAAAGCTCATCTTCGCTTAATTTGGACTCCATGACTTCCTTAAGTTAGGGGCTTTCTTTACAGCCCCTTCAAAACCTTGTTCTCACGTTGTACTCTCCTACACCTTGCACTTGTGGCCTTGAGATTTTGTCTTCTATGCCTTCTCCATCTGTTTATTAGAAAGAAAAAAAAAATCACATGTGACACAAAAACATACACATTACTTATTTGTCTAACTCTAATCTATAAAGATTAAATACAAAACCAAATTTGACGATACACAACAAAAATGCCAAATTCAACCCCTATGTTGTTCTCTCACTTATTCCCTTAATTTGGTTTGAATACCTAGCCCTTCCTTCTATATTGGAAAAATAGAACTATCTCTTAAGTGCAGGAAAAACTTAACGGACCTTCCACCAAGAACTACATCTTTATAGAGAAGATCCAAGATTTCTGCCCTACTTAGAATATAAACAACTTTAAAAAATAAAAATATAGTAACGATTAAGGATAATGACCATTTGGCCATTGGAACTTCAGACAACAAAGGAAAAAAAATCAATAATTAAAAAGGGGAAAAAGCATCTATATCCCATGATTAGTTGTGACTTTTTCCTCCAACAAAGGAAATCACCGAAAAAAAAAAAAAATCTTCCCATCAACACCATCCATCCTCCACCTAAAAAGGCCACCTTGACACCAACTTTCCACAGCCAAATGTCAAGACTCCAAGTAGCAGATTAGACCAAATGTTGTGCAGCTGCACTACTATCAGCCCAGATTACCAAAATGTCCATCATCACTGTTCTCCACTCAATACTAACTCACACCAACTCATCAAAATTTATCCCGAGTCAACTCAGAGGCCCAAAAAACAAAAACAAAAAAAAAAAACATGGAGCTAAAAAGCTTACCAAAATCAGTCCTTAAAAATGACTGAATCCGCGATTTCCATCAATGGGTTCAGGCAATCTGGGGAAAATTTCCTCGCAAACATATAAGAATACGAAGAATTCGACTTCCTTAACCGATGAATCAGCTCAGAAGACACCTCAGGCGGATGATAAGTATGAGGATGACCATCAACACTATCGGTCCAATTAACCCGAGTCAATGTATATTGCGAGCACCCCTCCAGATCCATCATTGATAGAAGCGTAGGGAAATAATGCTCTTCAGGATAACAAGACTCTACATTGATACAAGGTAGCTTAAATTTCCTCCACAGACGCCTATCTTCAATCATCTTGAGAGCATGTCTTCGAGACAGCGTGAAAAACTGCGAACCCACTCGAAATTGATCGAAATTAACTTCTGGGGTCATCACATTTTCCCCTCTAGCATTGTACCGATCCCATAAAGACGGTGAATCGGAGAGGATCTCAATGTAGCTCAAGTATTCGAGGTTTTTCGATAGTTTGTGGATGTCAAAGAGGAATTTATAGAGGTAGTTAAAGGAGTGGAGTGGGATGCAGTGCTGGGAGATCAGTGTGAAGTAGGCGTTCGAAGGGTCGTCGAGGAGGGCGGTGGCGAGGAGGCGGCGGGCGGCGGAGACCAGGGTGGGGGAGGATCGTTGGGTTCTTTTAGATGGGATGATTTTATCCGCGAAAACGCCGGTGGGTGGGGTGATTTTGACAGAAGGGTCGGCGTGGATGTAGATATTGTAGAGATTTGGGTGGGTTTGGTTGAAGAACAGTTGCCAGAGGGGGAGGAAATAGAGGTCAGAGTTGGTTAAGAAGAGGAAAGCAATTTTGGGCCGGAAGGTGGAGGTGGAGCCGAGGCGGGATTTGGTGGAGGGAAGGTGGGATTTGGGGGCGGAGTTGGAGGAGGTGGAGAGGGCGATAGCTTTTTGGAAGAGAGATAAGTCATCGAGCTCGTCAGGGGCGGTGATGGTGAGGCGGCGAGGAGGGAGGATTGATGGGGCTAAGAAGTAGAAGAGGACAAGGAGGGAGAGGAGGAGTGTGAGGGTTGGGATGAGTGGAGATGAAGGGTAGGATAGTATTCGCATTGTTGTTCTTGGGGTTGATCCTTTTTTTAGGAGTGAGGTGGGGGAGTAGTACTAGTAGCGGTAGGAGTTAGTGCACTTGGCGGAAAAATTGGTGGATTTTTTGAAGGGTGTTGGGGGGGTTTGGTGCACTAGGCACTAGAGGGATGGGCGTAGGTGGTGTGAGAATTGATCATACAAGATTTGGGATTTTGGGACTATGGAATGGCGAGGAAAAGGAGAAGAGGGAAACTATATGGTGAGGAGGGAACAATTGAGGAGGAATATGGGACTGTAGTTGAGGAAATAGCTGGGGTATGGGTGGCCTGAGAGGGAGAGGGGAGAGGGAATAGTAAAGATCCAGCAAGAAAGAAGACATGTAAGGTAGGGACGGGTGGAGACGAGTTATGTGTATATAGGACAAAAACAATTTGGTAGACTGTTGGAGTCAGGGCTTGCATACAAAAGGAGACTGTATTCTTTTGGTAATAAAAAATTGGAAGGATTTGGAAACTTTTAATTTTGAGGAGAATTGATTGAGATTTAAGTTTCTTAATTCTTGCCTTAACTGTTTAGTTCAGATCGAACCTTTGTGAAATACTTGTATAAGGTAAATTGGAGTCCATTAGTAATAGCATTTTGTATGCTGATGGTAGTGAATATATTAAAATTAAGGGAAGAATAATTAGGAGATCTTTTCGGTTATTCTGAAGAAATTAATTGGATTTCATGGTATTAAGACGTGATTTGTGCCTCTAGTGTGCTCAGAAAAGGAGCAATATTTTATGAAGCATCAAGTAGTGTGCAAATGGAAATAGAGGATAACATGCCATCTTTGAAAAGTATATTCTATTGTTCAAATGGAAAATACTTCTTGGAGTTGTTTTATCAGCGAATTTCCTCTGCAACGCCATCGTATGTAGAAGAGTGACTCATATGACACGAATTCATGAGCTTCACCGTAAACTTAACGGTTCAGATTTGAACCATTAAATTTTGATGAACTCTATAGCGCCTTAATGACTCAGATATGAACTACGACCGGTCCATTCCAAGAAAAACTCCATATGACACCACTGTACGTGTCTATTTTGCTGGATCAAAACGCAGTTTCACGTCAACAACTGTTTACTATCTCGAATTGAATATTTCAGTTTGAGTAAATACAGATTCCAACAGAGGACTGAAGACTGAGTACAGTTAGAAAGTAAAACTTATGTACTGCGCTTTCTTCTTCTTCTTCTTCTTCCTTTTTTTTTTTTTTTTTTTTGGGTAGAAAGGCCCATCCTGAAAGAGGGGCAAAAAGTGAAGGACAATGCAAGAGAATCCAAGAATGGCATTGATGAATAGTAGAATTAAGACGAGTAACCCGTGGAAAATCTTCATATTGCACTTGAGTGATTTTTGATGCTGCAAATTAGGGGTTCTAATTCTTACACTATCAATCTAAAAGGCCGTTGCACTTGACTGGTCCGGAGATGGGGTTATCTCCCTCTAGCCCCTCTTCTACCTGGTTAGACCCTCTTCTGAAATAGATTGGAGCATAATAGTAGTAGTATAGATATTGTTAGTTGAAAAAAACAAAAAGCAGACTTGTTACAGTCATTTGCTGGGTGGAATTCCAAATGTTATGTTTTACTTCTGCAGATTTAGTATTTTGGCAGCCACCACTTCACGTAACAATAAGTAGAAACAAGTTTAGCAAGGCACTCAAGGCACTACACGGTAATTCACAATTTTGCACATCAAAACGGTAAAAGCGTTGCACCATCACCATGCCAAGACCTTCCACTTAGTTGCCTTGACATTCATATAATACCATTGAGTCGCTAATCGTAGCGTCTTCAAGGATCCTTCCTTGTGGTCTTGAACTCCACCAGGAATGCTCGAGCATCAAAAGTTAAGCAAGCTTACCATTGTGAAACTGCAGTTACCTCAAGATTTCAGGGACAGAGGAGATGGATTAGAGATCAGCGAACCATCTGAATCTCCAACAGATGAAATTGCAACGTTAATACACAACAGGCCACGGACTTGCCTCCTGACGCAAGCATCATCTTATGACCTAACTATAGAACCAAGTTATGCACTATAGAGAACTGGCCGGTAGTCATTCAAACATAGATCAATCTAACATTCAACAAATAAATTATTATTTTTAACTGAATAAATTTTGCACTTAAAACTTATACCCTTTCAACCCAGCTGTTCTAGAGTCTGATTTCATGAATAAATGCAATTCATGAATAAATTGAGTTAAAAGAATAATTTGACAAGCTTTCTACGGTGGAAGAATAAAACAAGGCTGCACAACATATGAACAAAACTCAGGACTTGCAGCTCAGAAGCCATGAAAGAAAAGCTAATAGCCGATATAGAAAAGGACCGTAATGATTAACTATTACAACAGCTCTAATAAGCTCTAACGAGGTTTATTCCTGTAATAAACCGTCTTCCAATCCTGCACTGATGAGATTGCCAGACGAGGAACTGAAGCACTGTCGAAGAATCTCCTTCAGAGAGGCGCTCACTATATACAGACTCAGGCAGAACTACAGTGGACGAGTTGCATGTCCAATCAGATTTCGAAGGCTATTAATCCACAGCCTGTGCATCTGACTTTGTAGGCTTTAGATCACTGCCATTTGCTTTGGATCTATCCTTCAATGGCTTCTGTACCATGGGACTCCTTTTGACGGCATTTCGACTAGGTTGCCTAGTTGTTTGAGGGCTAAGACCTTGGCCTGAAAAAATTGAATAACAGAATAACAAGGTCAAGGATTTTTTTTTTTTATTAAAAAAAAAAAAGGACAGCCCAAGAATCCTAGAGGAATAACATAATAGATCTACATTGACCTCCTCATGGAATTCCAAGATTACAAATTCATAAAGGAAGTTGGTTGGTGTAGCTTGCAAATACAAACAAATGGTTTCTATCTGATATTCTTCTACCCCAGGATAACCAGTATATGTTAGCAAATATTGCAGGAGGTTTATTTTGTTGTGTATCACGTCATCAAACCTTCAAAAAGCCTTGCAGAACTGAAAATGCATGCAGCTTTAGTCTTTTGTAGCGTTTGTAGTTGTTTTTTCTCTTTCAAGGGAGGGTGTGTGTGTTAAAGGACAACTACAGTTCTAGATTACCAATGGAAAAAGCAGAATGCTCCATTTACCACATCAATGAGAAAATACTAAAGAGGGTACAAAAGCTGCATTGGAGAGAGAAAAACGGACCACTAGGCAGAGACTGCCTCTTTTTTCCCGGCTTATCTGACTGTGTTGATCTCTCTGTAGGATTGCTGTGTGACCTTGAAATAACAATGGGCTTTGAACTAGCTCCTTCAGCTAAATCTTCATGAACTAATTTAACCTTTGGATTGACAGAAACTGTCGTCGGAGTATCTTGCACTGTACCCAACCTATTAGGGGAAGAGCTGAAGTCATCAGATTGAGATGTAGCTATTTTCTCATTTGACTGATTCAAATTAACATTTGAACAAGATAGGCGTGTTTTCTCATTAGGATGGTTTGAAGTCATTGTTTTCTTGCCAGTAGATTTTATCAGGGTTTTTGATCTGTTTTTTCCTTCAGTTGATCCATTCTCATGAAGTGTCACCTCATCCTTCAGATTAATGTCTAAAAAGCGGTTTTCCCAAGGACGAACAGCCATCCATCTCTCCAACCAATTCCAGCCCCAATTGGCTTTATCCAGCTCAAATCCAGCTCGTGTTGCCTGCTGTCTTGATCCTGCCTGCCACTGCAACAGACAAAATGATACTATTAAAGCCACAGCGGAAAAAAATACAACATAATTTAGAAAGAATAAGAGAAAACAAACACAAACCGACATCCTAGGTGATTCACAAGTAAACAGTACTACTTCGGAATCCGAAACCAAAAAATGAAGAGGGGCAGATTGAGAAGAGTATGACAAATGGGAAGAAGAAAACTCAAAGCTTATAATCATTGAGTTTTGATGATGACAGGCAAAAGTTCTATGGCTAAAAGTTGTTCAAGTATTTTAATCTAGCTTTAAGAAATCAAATGCAGTTAGGATTCACTAGCGACTACTCTATGTTATAATTCTAAGGGAGATTAGACCAGTAATTGGATTAATTGAATGAATGAAGAACAGCAAAAGGAAGAAACAGAGAATTAGGAAGAGAATTAAGGAACAAAAGAGATCGAGAGAATATTATTGGTTGAGAAGAATTGAATTACAGCACAATTGTCAGATGCTCACTGGAATGAGCTCTCTACTCTATTTATTTTACTAAGCCACGTGAATGCAAAATATTCAGCCAACTAATTCCTTGACAACTGACTAACTACTAATCCAGCTCATCACGCCACCTCAGCATTCTCTAACTGAATTCTTCTTCTTCAAGCAATGAAACGCTGCAGTTTCATTACACTCTATAATTGAGGCTCTAAGAGATTAAAAGAGTAAGTGGCGACTTAAGAAGCTTAAAAGGCTCACAAATCAATGTTGAGCCAAAAGTTTTCATCCAAAAGCTTACAGAGTTAAAGTGTTATAAATAAGATATCAGAACGCTCAAGTTCCGTAAAAAGGAAAAAATAGATCCAGGGTGCAGGAAGTTCAGACAACCTAAACTGCACCCTATCCTCTCAAAGGTTTTGTGGACTGACACAACTTAGGAAGAGCTTGGATAACATTACTTATAATTTCTTAGAAGTTAACAGACATATCTTGCATCCAAGTAAAGTTTCCTGGGAGAAATGGACAGCAATTTAGAAGCAAGCAGGCCGTTTGAACCTTCAAAAAACATCTATCAGTAACACGTAATTTCTGAGAGGAATGGATGGAAATTAACATGGAAGCAGCACTTTCTAATAAGATTTCTCTGAATGAAAATAACACTTAAGATGGAAAATCCTGCAAAACATTTTTCCAAAATTTTTCCCAAATTGAACCTAAACAAGTCCAAGCGCTACCTTTCATTTAGAACTATCTTGAGTGCATTTATGCTAGCCAGTAAAATAACTATGGACCATAATCAGTCTTTCTAACTATAAGAAACATTCCTCTGAAGTTGCTCAACGAATGAAATTTTCTGGTATCTGGAGAAAATTTAAAAAAGGTCAAGTAGTTTGAAGTCTGAAAAATTCCAAATGAGGACCTGTAATAGCAAATTAAAGGCTCCCTCTCAAAGTAGCAGATCAAAGTTCCAAGGAGACGGTTGAACAAGTATAAAGTACTACGCTTATGTCTCTATAACTCACCCTCTGCTGGGTACCAATGGGCCTCCTGGGCATTGCCAAATTTTGCATCAAAATAAGCATTTACTTTGTCACGTTGATTCCAACACTCCTCCAAACTTTTGACGCAAATGGCTAGGAGAGATGATCCATCTTTTCATCATTCATGCAAATAGATTCCAATCGCGTCGAACGAAGAATCAAATATGCTAATAAGCGACACAAGGTTTACGTGATTTGACGATTAGCCTACATCCATTGTTGGAGAAGAGAAGAGAAGATATGAGCACAATCACTTGACATTCTATCTTCCTCACACTTTTTCTCTCTAATTACTATTAGTAAATACACCTTACTAAATATTCTCTCAAAACCTAGCTGTCTCACTCTCTTTTTTTCTCTCACATACATATACACTATAAATACTTATAGTTATAGAGTTTACAAAAAACCAAGGCTTGGGTCCTTCAACCATAAATACTTATATTTATAGAGTTTACAAAAACTTGGGCTTGGACCCTCCAACAATGAGGGTCCTAACCTTATAATCTTCCCCTCCTGAATTAGTTGGAGAGCTCTTATTGTTGGAAGGTTCAAGTCCAAGTCTTTGTAAATCCTATAAATATAAGTATATATAGTGCATGTGTGTGCAAGGCGAGGAGAAAGAGAGAAAGAAGAGAGCAATTGTGAGATAGCTAGGGTTTTGCGTTTGGAGGAGAGAATCCCTAAAAAGGGGAGGCTAGAAAAAATAAAAATAAAAAAAGTGTGAGGAAGGTAGAATGTTGAGCAATTTTATTCATATTTTCAAAGTGGATTTTTCTTCTCTTCTCCAACCGTGAACATTAGGCTCATCGCCAAACCATGTAAATCTTGTGTCACTTATCTTGACTGTGTTTGATTGCTTATCCCACGCGATGTTCCACAATCCAACTAGTATTAGAGCGTGGTTTTTTATTGGAAGTTTTCATTTTTATTTTGGGTAAGAAAGAGATTTTTGATTTGATGGAGTTAGAGAGAGAGAGAGAGAGAGAGCGTGAAGGGAAGGTGCTTATACCATTAGATTCTACATTTGTCGATCTGTCCTCTACAAAAAAAAAAAAAAAAGTCATATTTTGTTGCTGGAATTTTCCTCACCCTCCGAGGAAATATTCAGAATTTAGGCATCGTAGTTTGTGCACCTTTGGTAATCGTCACCATCAAATTCTACCATCAGCAGAAAGAGTTCTTTAAAATCCGCTTACTCACAAAAAATCGTCATTGAATTTAGTCGAAGCGAAGCACACTTGTCGCCTTCATCTTGGGTGAGGCTAGGTGTTGTTCTGGAGGCCAAATAAGCAAGTGTGGTGAGATCGCGTGATTTTTAATCTTAGACATTGATCTGGTTTAGGAATCTTTGATCAGAGCCATTGGATTCGATTGCGGAGTTGTATTGTTGTAAGAGTGCACTGTTTTATCTTTACCCTACTATCATTAGCTGTCAAATCAGTGGACCAAGCCATTGACCATTGACCAAATCGTTAACTCACTGTTGACTGTTAATTTGGCTATTGACCGTTAATCAAAGTTGACTTTGACTGTTAACCATCGACCTCGAACGTTAACCAAAATTGCCCAATGGCCTTCCCAAGTAATTTTGGCATTCTGATTCCATTTTTGAAGTTTGTTTTCTCAATTCAATCTCTATGATCACTATTGTATTTTTTTTTTTTTTAACTTCGCAAGATTGTTTGATCATGGTGACTATTACTGCAAAGTTTGAAGTTCCAATGCTTGATGATAATATGAATTTTACACTTTATCAAAGTGTCATTGAGGATTGGTTGGTGCAACAAAACCTCGATCATGCCTTACTAGAAGAGAAACCAGCAAACATGAAAGATGAAGTTAGCAAGAAAATTCAACAAAAAAGCAAAGAGCACGATTCGCCTTGCACTGGCACCTCAGATTAAATTCAATGTGTTGAATGAGACTTCACCAAAGGCTTTGTTGGACAAACTTGAACGCATTTATGCATCAAATTCATTGACGAGTAGACTTTGCTTGAAGATGGAATAGTATACACTAAGGATGGACAAGGCAGTCAATCTCCATGATCATATTAAAAATTTTAATTAGTTACTGTGTCAATCTATGTTTTAAACTCGGACTGGACCGGCCGGTCGGACCGAAAACTGGTCAAGCATCCGATCCGAGTTGCTTGTCAAAACCGGATTTTAAAAAAAGGTCAAACCAGTTTGACCAGTAAAAAACCGGTTTTGACTCGAAAAAACCAAAATTTTTAATATTTTTGACTATCTATAATTATTTTTGGACTCTTTAACCTTTTTTAACTCTTGATTAACAACTAAAATTGAAAAAAAAAGACAAAATTAATAGATATATATAATATATATACCTGTATTTAAATATATATATGACGTATTTATAATGTCATCCGGTTTGAGCGCGAATCGACCCCTAGTCGAACCCATTGACCTCTGACCCCTGACCTTGACCGAGTCAATGCCCAATCCAAGTCCTAAAACATAGGTGTCAATTGTTGAATGCAAGAGACCATTTGCAAGATTAAGAGCAAATGTTGCTATTACTAGCGCATTGCCTAAATCATATAAGCCTTTGTGAGACGTCTACCAGAGAGCAACTGTGAGAATCCCCCTCCCCTCTTGAGTAGTGGAACGTTACGCGCGATGAACAATCAAACACACTCAAAGATAAGCAACACAAGGTTTACGTGATTCGACAGTTAGCCTACATCCACGGTTAGAGAAGAGAAGAAAAATTCACTAAGTATAATTGCTTAACGCTCTATCTTCCTCACTTTTTTCTCTCAAACTCCCCTCATTAGAGATTCTCTTTTTCACACGTCCTAAGAGAAAACCCTAGCCGTCTCACAATTGCTCTCAATATTTTTTCCCGCTCATACCTACACTATAAATATTTATATTTATAGGGTTTACAAAAACTTAGACTTAGACCCTCCAATAATTAGGATCCTAACCCAATAATCTTCCCCTCCCAAATTAATTGGAGGGATCCTTCAACTTCACTTTGTACTTCCCTCTAGGCGAAACTTCACAAACCTTCACGTCTTTAACGAAACTCACTCACTCCTTGATCTTGTTGGCTCATTTGCTTTTAGGCTTCACGTGCATGGTATATCCATCCAAGTAACAAATATTCTTCCCATATTTCTTTTCTCGAATAATAACTTGTTACCTGTATATACTTTTCACCACTTACCAATACCAATATAGTTGTACTCATGTGATATCAACTCGCCCAAGAAAATTATATCAACACCGCTAGTAGGAATGTACAATGTACCTCGCATCTCAAACAATCTTGATGATACCATCATGGAACTTTAGGTGAACAGTCCTAACATATTCACGCTTCAATTTCTCTTTGTTCCCCAATTTGATATGGTCAAGATCTCCATTCAATGCACAAAGTATCAAACATGAACTTATCTCTGCAACATGGTCGGAAGTAGCAAAATCTAACACCCAATAAGATTTACTCTCAGTCGAACCATCACCAACACTATCATTTGTTTCCAAGAGGAAATCACTGTTGTTGTCCTTAATCACATTGGTGCAATCTTCAACATTATTTCCAATTTTCAACTTTCCTTTTGTCTTCTCTTACAAATGCATCAAACTCTTCAAATCCTCTTGATTTTAAGCAACATCTCTGTATGTTACCAATCTCTCCACAATAATGGTAATCCACCTCTATCAAATCTCTGGACTTTGAGCTTCCACATAAAGCATCTCTTCTTTTTCTCAAGCTCCTCCCTTGCTTAAGACTCTATACTACTAACACTTGATCTCCTCTGCAAGAGTTATTACTTATTATCATCAGTGCTCTCTCCGCATCGTAGTAACTAAGGCTTTGTTACACTAAACCATTTCTTAATGATACTTTACTAAAGTGTGAAATTCATTTTACATCAAACATTGGAAGTTCGAATTTTGGAGTGCTAGTCACCATGATCAAACCAAAAATCACAATAGAGACAAAAGTTTGAAAAAAAGGACTTCAAAATGGAATGAAAATGCCAAAATTACTTAGGAAGACATTGGTCAATTTTGATCAACAGTTAAAGTCAACGATCAATGGTCAAAGTCAACTTTATTCAATGGTCAACGATCAAGTATCACTCATGGTCCAATCAACAGTCAACGTTTAGTCAACTGATCTGAAGGCTAATAATAGTAGCGTGCAAGATGAAACAGTGCACTTACACAGATACCAACTCAATTATACAAAACAACAGTCATGACCAAAGATTCCAAAACTAGATCAAGTTTGAATTAATTATCATCTTGAAAAGTACATGTTTCATGCTTTCCTCTAAAACCTTTATACACTTTCATCTCTTTATTAGTGTACATGCCCCAACCAGATTGCACACATTGAATCAGTCTAGGACATTCATTTTAGAACATTGAGAGTACATCAAGAAGGAGCTCTGAGAGTATTTTTAGAAGGAGCTCTTAGCACACATGAAATTGAGTAATGGTGCACCACACATGAACCATTAACCAGCATCAGAATCCAAAGACGGCTAGACTAAGCTTGGAAATCTAACGCATCAAGATATTGTATCTCCTATTTAAATTTTCATTAATCTAATGCTTGTCCGTATTTTTTGTAAAGATAGTCATAGAGAATCATTGTTTCTACATGCTAGAGGTGAAAATTATATCACCTGATGAGCCAAAGCATAGGCCATTGCCCTTTCACGTTTAGCAGCAGCTTCCTGCCTTTTTAACAACTTGGCTTGAATGTCTTCAACAGATCCAACACTATCACACCACCCTTCCTGTGTAAGAATCAATGCAATAAGAAGAAATCAATAAGTGCATCAAAGCAAAAGAAAATTAGAAAAAATAAAATATACTTAGTAGTAAAGCTGTGGTGGTTGCAAAGATAGTACAGGCATCCAGCAATTTCAAATTTTTTGAACAAGAAACATTGATAGTGTGACAAAAGTGTCTTCTAAGATGCATAAACAATCAGACAACAGACATATTGCTGAAATCTGTTTGTTCCCCATTCCATTGTAATCTCTCTTGTCTAATATGTCACTCTAACATAAAGTATAATGTACAGAATGTACAATATCTATACTCTCAGCTCCCAAACTAGTAAAGAAAAGTCAAGTCAACACTAATAACCAAGCCAATTGAGATATCACAATGTTATAGATGTGATACCACATCAGCTAATCATTGTGGAAAATATATAGAATGGCTAACGTAAGCTCATTATTCATTCACTTTTGCATAAACAATGATAAATGACCAAGAAAACATTATGAAATGATAGCATCTAGATCCTGCATACTTCTATTTCCCTAACACGAGTGTCATGTTCAAATCGTTGAAGTTTCTGCTGGTCTGTTTGATTTTCGAGTGCCATACGAACACGCCTTGCTCGGACACGCGCCTGAACTCGAACTAGAGCTTGCATACAACGGAGAGTGATTGCAGCTTGCTTTCGTACAGCATGGCCCCTAACTAGGGCTTGAAGTCTCACCAATCCCTTTAAGGCTCTTAGAGCTCGTCTAGCCTGAAAATAATCAGCGAAACTTTTTGCATGTAATCAAACTTTCAAAGTAGAACACAAGGACACAATTCTTGCATTAAGAAACATTTACCAATAACAAAATTATTATACAAGACGAGCAACAAGTGGAAGTTCCTTAACAAGTGCACTCCACAACAAAAAAAAAAAAAAGAGGTCGGTATTAGGAAATTATAAAGCATTCAGGTTTTTAAGTTCTTATGCACTCGAATTAGATGTGCATATACTTTTCAATTGCTAAGACTATGTAAAAGGGAACCTCAGCAGCAAACAAAACAGTGTAATGATACACCTTGATTTGCTACAAGTGCCTGTACACAGGATACATATTCCGTTACAAATACCAATTATTAATATCTTATCATGGTTTTCTTAATTAGAATCCTGAAAAAATGTATAATCGACTGGTAGTCCTAAGACGGGTTAACCATCATATTCCGATTAGAGTATTTCTGCATGCAAAGGTAGATAATTGTAGAGATAAGGGAAGGAATCTAGAATATGTATAGCAGAAAATCTTCTATTGATCTTTGAAAGAAATAAAGATCAACAAAATAGTATATTGGGAACATAAGCACAAATTGTAAAAAGAGAAAAGAAAATGCAACAAGTACCAGGAATCCTCTAAAAGCTGTTTGAATGCGGGTGGCTGCCCATTCTTCTCTGCTGTATTGAATTTGAGCTGCATCTGTCACTTGAACTGAACTAGAAGGGGTGCCAGTGACATCTGAAATTGAAGGTATATTGGCATCTTCAGCTGGTCTTGCACCATCATGATTCAATTCGTCATGAAGTATGTAGGTATCAATTTCAACAGAATGCTTTCTCCGGTGCCAAAACTTCCCAGTTGTGCCAAACCTCTGAAACATTTATTTTTTTAGAATATCCATGACTGACTGAGAAAGCACACGGAAGGCTTGTAAAATGCTGTTCAAGGATTAAAAAGGCAACTAAAAGATGACATGAAAGGAAGTCTTAGAAATTGTGTAATTTGTAAACGTAGTTTTGCTTTCAGAATATCCATGCTCCAGCTAGGTTCTTTGTTGTTCACTCTAAATTCTCTGACATGTACGATTGGCAGTGGGAAATAACAACTCAAAACATGAATTCCTCATTTGTAGAAGAATAATAGGATATGGATAATAAATACCATCTGTGTATGTACGAGTGGTCAAACTCTGTGACATGCATATCACGCATTAGTACATTATCCGTTGTCTCCCAATTTGGTGGTAGTTGGCAGAAACAGGTATATATCGTGCCACATTTGCTCTTTTCTTCTTTTTTATGTTCCTTATTTACCTATTGTCTCTCTGTTTCTCTGCTTTTCTTCCTTAGTTTCTCTGTGTGATGTCCTTCCACCCCACTGCCCATGGAGCACCTGAGGATTTGAAAAGTACTTACATTTTCATCCTTTTCTGAAGGTTGTGATCGTTCTGGCTTCTTCAAACCAACCAAAGCTTTAATCCATTTCCCCGATACACCCATTGTCATAGCAGTTTTAGCTCTTCAAATTCAGACCTGCAGCAAGTGATATAAATGATTTAGCATTACTACTGGCTTCTCATTTTATCTTACAAGAACTAATGAAGAAACCCCAGAGAGAGAAAGCAAGTCAAAGTATCAATAAAAAACTTTTAAACCAAAAGACAATGTTTCTGGAAAAGATACAAATTAGAGGAAAAGGGAATAGAATAGATACTCTTAAATGGAAAAATGTACTCCAAGGAAACATGATATAGGATCTTATGCTCACTTTTTTTTTTAACAAAGAGATATTTGGCCTTGTGCCTAACTATTTATTTCTAACAAGAGAAACACTAGAGACATGTTCTTGTACTAACCATTTAGTGGCTCATGCTAGCTAAATAGTGTGAGCAAGAAAAACATGCAGTAGACTGTGATGTAAGCTGATCCCTGCCTGCTTGTTTCTCATGAATAAATGTTAATATGACTCACCGATATTGGATGTCTTGTCAATTTAATAGGGTGCACAGAGTATACTTGTAATTTCTTCTATCTAAACCATGAAAACGGAAAGGATTGGATTCTCAAATTTGTATACTCATGGGCTTAGGCAAAAAATAATGCTGGTCTTTGGTTAGAAAGAAGCATTTCTTTTGATAATTAACCTTCACAACAAGAAAAGAACTTCTGTCAAAGGGCTTTTACAAATACAAACCATTAAAAAGAAAATAACCCGTCATAGAACGGAGGGAGCATAATTGTATATGATGCCCGGCTTATCGAGTGGACGCCTCAGCATCACTATCCCTTTTACATATATGTCACGTGACTTCACACATTCTCCCATACAAACTTGAATCCGCCCTATTAAATTTTGCTATGAGAGTGGCATTCTCTGGTTTGCCGAATGTTGAAAAGACTCGATGTCCGGCTAGAAATATTTCCCAAATAAATATGTTAATGATCTTTCTAGATTCATGATATAATTAAAGTCCTGCTAAAATTTTTTTCTAGCCAAGATGTCAGAAATGAAAACTTTTCCCGTTTCCTAAGTGCTATGTCATCAAGGCAAAATCCTGTTCCTTAAATAGTGTTGCACTCAACAACTTGAGCATGAAGCAGCTTGCTCAGTTCAGTTCTATATTTAGACATCAGTGTCATTGCACTGTAATAGTTCTTCCAGTCCTCATCACCATTGTCATTCATTGGCTTATTTTATATCTGACGGTCCAGACATTGCTCTTAAGGCAAAGACCAAGCCCCTAATTGTAAAGTTGCCTATGCGAACTATCAGCAGAATACAACCAGCATCACAACATATCTTCTCTCTTAAAACACTGTGAGCATGGGATGTTATAGCACATTGAAAGTTATGAAAGCTGCTTATCATTTACTATTGCATAGACAACGCAATGATTTAATGCAACCATATGGCATGAAATGCCATGAATGAACAGCGACCCCTAACACGAGTCTCTAACTTCACATCTACCATATTGTCAACCTTATATGTCATAACGCATCCCACAAACTAAATACTAACCGTTGAAAAGAAAGCTCTCTGCCACCTCAAAGCATCCAATTGCACAAGATTATTTCTTAGATATAAGCGATGAAAAAAAAAAGTGATCTTCCCATACCATACCCTCCTCACTTTGCACCTGAAAAGCAAAATAAAAATCATTAAAACAATTATGAGATTTAGAGGAAAAATTTAACACTACTAAACAGGATACTAATAAGTACCAAATGCCAAATTCAAAACACTCTATAAGACAAAAAAGAATGCAATAATCCTACACATATTTAGGTCTGTATTACACAGATCTTTACTAGTGCAGAATGATGACCTCTTTGATGATAATAAGTACTACTTTATTATCTGCAAAATCAATTTTCTTAAAAATAGTAATAGTAAGCAGCAATTACCAGCGCTATCAATAGTTTTTAGTTTTTCTTCCATTTATGAAACATCTCAGCTATTCAAACAGAAACTCGAAACCGAAAACATAATTTGAAATAGCTCAATTTCTTTAATTAGATAAGCTGATACAGACTGAATTTAATTGCTCCCTTAACTAATCAAACACATAATTCAAGAGCAATCAACAATCCCTCAACTTATGAACTAAAAACAAAACTACCCCTCGTCAAGAAACTAGATAATAGGTGCAACAGTGATGAAAATTCAGTTAAAGTTCCAAACTTCATTAACTATGCCAGCTCATCTTCTTCACAATTCACCTAAAACTGAAAAAATTCCCACGAGAAGAAGACAAAAATATTAGTACACTGATCCAGCTAAGTAAAAGGAAAGCCCAGTTGAGACAATTCAGCAAATGAGAAATATAGATCTACATAGATCATCTGGCTGATAAATAACTATATAAAACAGCTGAATTGAAATAATGGTGGGCACATTTGAGAAAAATAAAAGGAACCCTTTTCTCTACCTCAATGAAAAATGCTGGGTTTCCTAAGCCGCTTCCAAAAACGAAAATGCTGAAAATAAAAAATGGGTTTTGGTTGTTTTGACAGAGGCAGAAGTTTTACTAGTGGTGGTGAATAATGTTTAATACTATCAATCAAATGTGAAAAGGGAACTTTTTTACATGTTTTGGCTTTCGTTTGTGTGGGGGGTGGATCTACCTTCTGTCTAATCTTGTCTATCTAGAAGAGTAATCTCGTACATAATTTTGATCCGCGCCTCGATCAAAAGGTCAACTCGGGGGTTAACGTTATTTGAAGCTTCAGACAAGATTTTTATTTTTTGTTAAATTTCTCTGACAGCTTTGGAGTCTTTTTAGTGTCCTTCGTACTCAAACTCGTTTGTAGTATACGAGCAAATTGAGCATGTGATGTGAGTGGTGACTTCAAACTTTGTTTCATTCTAGTTAATGGTAAAAACAAAAGCAAATTTGAAATTTGAAAGTAGCTTTTGTTGTTATTTTTTTGTAATTTTTCTCAGCATTATGGGTAGAGTTTTTAACAAGTAGAATCAAGCTCAATATTCAATGTTCAAGTTCTGTTCATGAATTATGTGAATAGAGTTCGAATTTATTTATTTATTGAACAAATACAAAGTGTTGCTCAATTTTTTTATTTCTCTAAAGATGTTCAGATTCAAAAAAATGATGCTAACCATTTTTTTTTTAGAAAAAAATATAATTTATATGTAAAAAGATATCAATTTTGTGTATATTTACCTTATTTAGGAAAATGCAAGGTATATATGTTGTATTTATTTGTATTTATATTTTTATATGTGTTCACTAACCTACTCAAATAGTTAGCAAAATATGTTTGAAATCAACTCATTTACTAAATGAGTCTAATCTTACCTTCAAACTTGATTTTTTATATTATACGATCAAGAATTTTTAAAACTCGAACAAGCTTAAATATGAACATATTCGTAAATAATCAAATTATTACAATCACTAATTGTAGACACTGTAATTTCAAAATTTATAGATACGCACATATATTCAAATTATCATTCTTCACTGCATGAGATTTGGTGTGAATACAGGGAGTGGACGTGCTTAAAATGCTAGGGATAAGGAAAGTATAAAAAAAAAAAAAGGAATTTGTAAGATTGAGCCGGTAATTTAGTGATATTAGAAGCATATGGTACTTTCAAAATCACAATTCCTTTAACTTTACCATCTGCCTTGATTTTATTACATTCTCAACCAATCAATTATTTGGAGATCAAGAAGGAGCTTTCGAATGATTACTTGGTTTCTATAGCTTTGCGTGCCTGTTAACGGTTTTGAAAATAAAAGTCAAAACATAATTCTAATCTCAAATTTCAAATTAATAATTTTTTTTCAATATAATGCATCATTTTTTTTTTTTTTGTCTTTGAATTGAACACCCTAATTTGTTGTGGTGCATAATTTTATAATGAAGAGGGAAAATTATCTATCGAATTTATAAGTTAAATACATATTTTGATGCTAATTGATATTAGTTTTTATTTTAAGTTGCTTAATAGAGTATTAATTATAATTTTTGTAAGAGTAGAAGTGCAAAACATTTTGTTTTATAAATTGCATTGGTTTTTGTCTAAAAATCAAGTTATTTAAAGTTTAAATCTCTACAAGAACATATAATTTGTAAGACTTTTGTTTCATTTACAAAATAAAGGGTTTGTCTAATTGGTGTTCCTGGCGTGGATTGAGTAGAGTCTAAATTGTTAGTTTTTAAAAAAAATTAAATTAAACTAAAAAGTGTCCAAATTAAACAAGAGCAATAAATGCAAGTGTGTACCATTATAGAAAAGTATGGGTGAACTAATCAGATGGCAAGATCCAAATTATAGATAGATACTTTGAACTGTCCCAAAAAAAAAAAAAAGATAGATACTTTGATTCTTTGACTTAGGAATATTTACCATCATTGTATGCTTTAATTATTATAATCTTCCATTCATGATTCATTGTGTGGTTTAATCCTTATAACCTTCATAAGGTACACAAAATCTAATTTCTTAAGCATGGTATGAGGATAAATTTAAAGTCAAATGTGAAAGACACACCAACAACCTACCTACATACGTGTAATTCACGACAATTATCGAATTCTTGGTCATAGTATTTTAACACCAATATACACGCAAATAACATTAGTTGTTTAAAAAAAAAACCTACTTTATTTGAATAGTTATTTTTTGGAGTTTTTTTTTTTTGAGAAAATATTATTGCAATTGTTTTGGTAATTCTTTTTTATAAACGTATATATAAGATAAAAAATTAGCTGAAAAATATAGTTGAAATTTCTTAAAAACACATTTCTAAAGCAGAGTGATCATTACTTGACATGCAAATTGATTGGTCCATTTAAAAAAACAAAGTAAACTATATGTTTTTATATTCTAAACTCCTTTTTTTTTCTTTTTAATTGACCAATGGCCAATAAGTTCAATTGCAAAAATTAATTAGCTTTTTACTTTTTATTTCTCTTTTGCTCTTTGGAAGGGTTCTTTAACTTGATAGGATTGATTTTATTTTTAAACTCCTTGTCCACTCAAACTTTGCTAGCAACGGGTCGTATAACAGGGTCATTGTCAAAAAAACAACCAAGAGTCACTCACGGGATACCACAACAGGGCCCACATTGATTGACTCTAGGCCCATGTGTCGACGGTCAGGGGTACTCGAGTGGGTTCGGTTTTGCAGCTACAGTACAATTTTTTTGGTCTTTTCGTGCTTCAATATAGGCCCGTAGCTATGGAGCATGATAAATTAAGAAAATATTAAATTTGTTATAAAATTAGTAGTATTATAGTACTACTAAGATAGAAATAAAGCAACTTACAACTAGCTATAAAAGTGAAGACAATGTAATGACAAAATCAAAGTAAAATGAAGCAATATTTTCTCTTCTTTTCTTCTTCAATTTTTCATTGCATATAAGCCACTATTTATAGGCTTGAGGTTCACTCCTCCATATTAAAGGTCATAAGGACCCAAATGTAAGTTACATGAGTTACATGAACTAATGAGAGATCATGGGGTAGTGGGAGTTATAAGGGATAATGTGGAAGATCATGGGGTAGTGGGAGTTACAAGGAATAATGGAGAAGATCATGGGGTGAACATGGGTGGACATCCACTAAATATTTCATAACACTCCCCCTTGGATGTCCATCTTTAAGAAAAATGCCTCATTAAAACCTTACTAGGAAAAACCCAGTGGGACAAAAACCTAGTGAAGGAAAAAGAGTACATTCTTCTGAATACAACACTGCCTCAAAAAAAAAAAAAAACCTTGGTTAAGGAAAAAAAAATGCAGCGTGTAATTACTCCCCCTCTTGAGCACATCATTTGACATCTTTCAGTCGTCTCATTCCAATCTTGTGAACCAGCTTTTCAAATGTTGAAGTCGGTAGTGATTTGGTGAATATATCTGCCAAATTATCACTCGAACGAATTTGCTGAACACAAATTTCACCATTCTTTTGAAGATCATGAGTGAAAAAGAACTTTGGTGAAATGTGCTTCGTTCTATCACCTTTGATGTATCCCTCTTTCAATTGAGCAATACATGCAGCATTATCTTCGAACAAAGTAGTAGGAACTTCCTTGTTTAAGGGCAAACCGCATGCTCCTCGAATATGATGTATCACAGATCTTAACCAAAAACACTCTCGACTTGCTTCATGAATTGCCAATATTTCAGCATGATTAGAAGAAGTGGCAGCTATAGTTTGTTTCATGGAACGCCATGAAATAGCTGTACCACCATATGTGAATATATACCCAGTTTGTGATCGAGCGTTATGAGGATCGGATAAATATCCAGCATCTGCATAACCTATTAGATCAGCTTTAAGTGCATTGGAATAATAAAGACCCATATCCTTTGTACCCTGAAGATAGCGAAATATATGTTTAATGCCATTCCAATGTCTTCGAGTAGGTGAAGAACTATATCTTGCAAGTAGATTCACGGCAAATGATATATCAGGACGTGTATGATTTGCAAGATACATTAATGCCCCAATAGCACTAAGATATGGTACTTCTGGACCAAGTATCTCTTCATTATTTTCACGAGGTCGGAAAGGATCTTTATGCACATCAAGTGATCTTACAATCATAGGTGTGCTCAAAGGGTGTGCTTTTTCCATATAAAATCGTTTAAGCACTTTTTCTGTATAAGCCGACTGATGTAAAAAGATGCCATTTTCTACGTGCTCAATTTGTAATCCAAGACAAAATTTTGTCTTTCCAAGATCTTTCATTTCAAATTCTTGTTTCAAGTAATTAGTAGCATTTTTAACCTCTTCAAGAGTTCCAATAATATTTAAATCATCAACATAAACTGCAATGATTACAAATTTGGATCCAGATTTCTTAATAAAAACGCATGGACAAATAAGGTCATTCATATAGCCTTGTTTCATCAAATATTCACCAAGGCGATTGTACCACATGCGTCCAGCCTGTTTCAACCCATATAAAGATTTACACAATTTAATTGAATAAAGTTCTCGAGAACCAGAATCATGACCTTTTGGTAGTGTAAATCCTTCAGGAATTTTCATGTAAATATCATTATCAAGTGAGCCATACAAATAGGCTGTTACAACATCCATGAGACGCATTTCAAGTCGTTCATTTGCTGCCAAATTAAGCAAATAACGAAAAGTTGTTGCATCCACCACAGGAGAATATGTCTCCTCATAATCTATGCCAGGTCTTTGGGAAAAACCTTGTGCGACAAGTCGTGCCTTGTACCGCACAATTTCATTTTTCTCATTTCGTTTTTGCACAAATACCCATTTATAACCTACAGGTTGCACTTCTTCAGGTGTGCGTATTACTGGTCCAAAAACTTTACGTTTTGCCAGTGAATTTAACTCTGCTTGAATTGCATCTTTCCATTTTGGCCAATCATTTCTACGCCTGCATTCATCTACAGACTTTGGTTCGTGATCCTCATTATCATTCATGACAGTAATTGCTGCAGCATAGGCAAATTTATCATCGACATTAGTTGTACATCGGTTCCATCTTTCTCCAGTCATGACATAATTGATTGAGATCTCATGATTATCAAACTTTTCAGGTACCTGAACTTCTTCTGGAAGTTTATTATTTGTCATATCAGAAAACTCTTCAAAAGTTTTCTTTTCTGGAGATTTTTCAAAATTCTTAATTTCCTCGATTTTGCCATCTTGATTATTTGCCCCTTTTCTTTTTCGAGGAATTTTATCTTTGGAACCAGCGGGTCTACCACGTTTTGCAGGTGCTTTTAATTCATTACTAGTGGTAGAAGGTCCTTTAGGGGACATCGATTCGAATTGGAGCATTAGCAGCCGGTACATGTGACTTAGTCACACGTTTTGAATTAGTAAAAGCATCTGGCAACTGATTTGCTAAATTTTGCAAATGAATTATCTTTTGAACTTCTAGTTCACATTGTCTTGTACGAGGATCAAAATGAGATAATGATAATTCATTCCAACTAATTTCTTTGACCGGCTGTTTATTTTCTCCCCCTAATGTTGGGAAAACTGATTCATCAAAATGACAATCAGCAAAACGAGCCGTAAATAAATCCCCAGTTGTTGGCTCAAGATATTTTATTATAGATGGAGATTCATATCCAATATATATTCCCAACCTCCTTTGAGAACCCATCTTTGTGCGTTGTGGTGGAGCAATTGGAACATAAACGGCACATCCAAAAATCTTAAGATGGGCAATATTTGGTTCTCGACCAAAAATTATTTGTTGGGGAGAAAACTCATGATAATTCGTTGGCCTTATGCGAATTAACGCTGCAGCATGCAAAATAGCATGTCCCCAAACACATATTGGGAGTTTAGTTCTCAAAAGCAATGGCCTTGCAATTAATTGAAGGCGCTTAATAAACGATTCTGCCAAACCATTTTGTGTATGAACATAAGCTACCGGATGTTCAACACTTATCCCAATAGACATACAATAATCATTAAATGATTGGGATGTAAATTCACCAGCATTATCAAGACGTATCGTTTTGATAGAATAATCTGGAAAATGCGCTCGTAACCGAATTAATTCTGCAAGTAATTTCGCAAATGCCAAATTGCGAGTTGATAATAAGCATACATGTGACCATCTAGTTGATGCATCAATTAATACCATAAAATATCGAAATGGTCCACATGGTGGGTGAATTGGCCCACAAATATCACCATGTATGCGTTCTAAAAATGTAGGAGATTCGGTACGAATTTTTACTGGTGATGGCTTTATAATTAATTTGCCTTGAGAACAAGCAGCACATGAGAATTTATTCGATTGAAGAATCTTCTGGCTCTTCAATGAATGACCACATGAATTCTCTAATATTCTTCGCATCATTATAGAACCGGGATGGCCTAACCGGTCATGCCAAATAATAAAATTATCATGATCAGTAAACTTCTGGTTTACTGTTGTATATATTTCAGTTGTATTAATACATGTATAATACAACCCAGAGGAATAAGAAGGTAATTTTTCTAATACAATTTTCTTTCCATAACCAGTACTTGTAAGATACAAGTATTCATTATTACCTTCATTCCTAGTCTCAATATGATACCCATTTCGACGAATATCTTTAAAACTTAATAAGTTTCTTTGAGACTTTGGAGAAAATAATGCATCATCAATGCAAAATTTTGTTCCTTTTGGTAAAATTATTGTTGCTCTTCCGGAGCCTTCAATCAACTTTGTAGTACCAGATATAGTACTAACATGAGATTTTTTCCATTATTAAACAAGAAAAATATTTCTTGTCTTTAAATATGGAGTGTGTTGTTGCACTGTCTGCCAGACATAGTTCTTTGTCATTGATTTTTGAAACGTCCATTTTCTTCAAAGAAAACAAAAATTCCAAATGAGATGCATTATATATTTATTTAGTTGTTTATTTTAAGTTCAATATTTATGGAATATAAAGATCATGGAAACAAATATTGATAATAAATATTTTTATTTGAAAACAACAAATAAAAATTTATTAATCAAAGTAGACAATTTAAAAGATCTATTCTTGAACATTTTCATCACTAATTAAATGACTAGTATCACCTTCAGGGTGATTGACAAAGAAATCAGCAACATCTAAAGAGGTAAAATCAGTAAAACCATTGTCAACAAGACTATGGTCAAGGCCATCATTATAAATAAAATTTGTCTCTATCTTTTTCTCTTTATTCTTCAATGATTCTTGATAGAGATCAACAAGATGTTTTGGAGTACGACAGGTACGAGACCAATGGCCTTTCATGCCGCAACGGTAGCACTTGTTGTCCACTTTTTGTTTATTTTGGTTTCCATTTTTCTCGTCACTGCTCTCCCACTTCTGGTGGTGAGTTGTACCTTTCATGTAACCACCACGATTATTGTAACGGTTTCTACCACGTCCACGACCTCGGCCATTGCCTCGACCTCGATTTCGTCCATTATTGAAATTTATGGCTGCCGCATTTGCTTCAAGTAATGGGGCAGTACCAGTTGGACGTATCTCGTGATTTTTTAACAAAAGCTCATTATTTTGTTCAGCAACAAGAAGACAAGAAATCAGTTCAGAATATTTCTTAAAACCCTTTTCACGATATTGCTGCTGCAGGAGCACATTAGATGCGTGAAAAGTGGAGAATGTTTTCTCCAATAAATCTTCATCAGATACTTTTTCTCCACACAATTTTAATTGAGAACTGATTCGAAATATTGCTGAATTATATTCACTTACAGTTTTAAAATCTTGCAAACGCAAGTGCATCCAATCATAACGAGCTTTTGGAAGAATAACCGTCTTTTGGTGGTCGTACCTTTCTTTCAAATTTGTCCACAAGACAAAGGGATCTTTTATAGTCAAATACTCAATTTTTAGCCCTTCATCAAGGTGGTGACGGAGAAAAATCATTGCTTTGGCCTTTTCTTGACTAGTGGCATTATTTCCTTCTTTGATAGTTTCTCCAAGGCCACTAGCATCCAAATGGATTTCAGCATCCAACACCCATGACAAATAATTTTTTCCAGTGATATCAAGAGCAACAAACTCAAGTTTTGCAAGGTTAGCCATAACAACAATTAAAATCAAGAAAACAAATAAAAACTTACCACACTTACTTCGAAAGAACGCGTTGAAAGTTGGCTAGAGAATCGTGCTGATAACGTGTTATAAAATTAGTAGTATTATAGTACTACTAAGATAGAAATAAAGCAACTTACAACTAGCTATAAAAGTGAAGACAATGTAATGACAAAATCAAAGTAAAATGAAGCAATATTTTCTCTTCTTTTCTTCTTCAATTTTTCATTGCATATAAGCCACTATTTATAGGCTTGAGGTTCACTCCTCCATATTAAAGGTCATAAGGACCCAAATGTAAGTTACATGAGTTACATGAACTAATGAGAGATCATGGGGTAGTGGGAGTTATAAGGGATAATGTGGAAGATCATGGGGTAGTGGGAGTTACAAGGAATAATGGAGAAGATCATGGGGTGAACATGGGTGGACATCCACTAAATATTTCATAACAAAAGTCACATCGTAGATTATTACGTATTCAATTAATAATTAATTTTCCTATTGCAACAGTAGATTACATTTTATATTATTTAATGATGTGTAATTGATTTTAGTGCATCATATGATTCGTCAAGTGGCGCACATAAAACATGCAATACCTACTCATGACAAATGGGAAAGACAAAAATCTTTGGAGTTGTAAAGGTGCTTTCTTGTAATCTAGAAAGTTTGTGCTTTTACTTTACTTTCTCTCGAAAGATTTTCAAAAGAAATCTGTACATGCATGCTTGTAAAATTTAATCTTTAGTCTTGATGGTTCAGTAAAGAAAAAAAAATGAAACCAAAAAAGGGAAAAAGAAAGAAGGAAAAGGAAGGAAAAGGAAGAAAAAGCAGATGAAGATGAAAAGTTCATTTTTATTGCTTACGTACATAATTTGAGTTAAGTTCATAATTGAACTTGGCTTGATTTTCGCATTACCTGCTCATATTTCGTTTTGCTTTTTAGAGTGCATTTTGAATTACTTCAACAATTCAATGGAATTTGTACGATCGAAACCATTTGAAACTCACACCAAATGCATAGATTTAGTCCATGTGAAACAATTCTTACATTCTTTACAAATGAGTTGTTCATTTTTCTAACTTGATCGAGTAATTCTTGGCTTAGTAATAGAATCAACGCTTGCCCACAAACCAGTAAAATTATGAATCTATGTTTTCATACTCATATTAGGTGCCGATTCGGTTGAATTCAGGGGGTCAGGGATCAATGGATTAAACTGGGGGTCGACTTGAGGTCAAACCGAAAGACGTCATAAATACATTAGTAGTGTGTGTATAATATGTAAATATAGGTAGTGTGTGCGTGCGCGTGTATGTATATTTATGTAGGTATGTGTATGTATGTATGTATATTTAAGTATAGGTATATATAATATATATACCTATTAATTTTTCTCTTTTTCCTAATTTTAACTGTTAGTCAAGAGTGAAAAAAATCAACAACTCCATAAAAAATCATAACTACCTAAAAATATTAAAAAAACCTAGGGGTTTTTCTCGGTCAAACCCGATTTTTCTTGTTCAAAACCCGAATTTTGATGAAGTTAGACTTTTTTCATATCTGATTTTTTTAATTGACTCAGACTAGATGCCTAGTCGGTTCCTAATCCAACTAGTTCAACCAACCGGTCCGTTCCGAGTTTGAAAACATAGCTGTAAATGAGTCGAATGACATTTAAAATTTGAAGCTCATCAATTCACTTTGTCCATGTTTAGTTCCTTTGTAAACTAGTGCAAGTTTTCAATAAAGTCTCCTATCTTTTATTCACTTATCACTAGAATTATTGTTAGGCAGTGATGCATGTCGATGGTGCATGTGGGGTGATTTCCATCTCACATCGGAAGTTGAAAGATTGTTTTCCTTCCCTGAGCTTCTATAAAAGAAAGCATGTTTTGTGATTTAACTGTACAACTCAAGAAAGCTCAATAAGCTTGTTAGGCCATTGTTTTGGTGTTTGAGCTTTGAATTATTTGAGTTATCTTGAGTTTCCTTGCGTTATTTTTTTTGGGCTTTTGGAGTATTCTCCTAAGCTTGTAATCTTCTTCATAATAGTGAGATTTTACTCCTATTCACCCATGGACATAAGTCACACTGACTGATCACGTAAATTTTGTGTCGCTTTTTTATATTTTATATTTTCTTCATAGGCTATTGTTACATTTGTTATAGTCATCAAGGGCTTGTCAATTTATTTTATTAAATTCCTAGGGCTTCGATCCTGACAAACTGGTATCTGAACATTGACTCCAGATCAAGTATTGATAGCCAACATGACGATAACAAAGGCCTATGTTGAAAAGTTTGACCGAGGTATCAACTTCGGTATGTGGCAGCTTAAAATGGAGGCCATTTTAATTCAGGATGGAGTAGACAAAGCATTGCTCTGGAAACCAAAGACAACGTCAGACGAGGAGTTTGCTAACCTTGACAAAGGGCCAAATTAGGTATTATTCTAAATCTCTCTAATGATGTTTTACGTGAAGTTACTTCTAAGACCTACAACAAAGATATGTTGGAAAAGCTGGAAACTTTGTCTATGAAGAAGCTAGTAGAAAGTAGGCTCTATTTAAAGGAAACTTTGTACATGTTTTGCATGGCTGAAGATATAACTATAATTTCATAACTTGATAAATTTGATTCCATTATCACGGATTTAGGAAATATAGACGTTAAAATTGATGATGAAGATCAAGTCCTGTTATTGTTGTGTTCACTTCCCCAATCATTTAAGCATTTTAGAGATACAATGCTTTATGGAAAAGAAATTATTACATAAAAGAAATTAAATCTATTCTAAAATCAAAAGATTAGACAGATTGAAATCTAGACACAAAATTTTGGTGTGCTATTATTGTCACAAAAAGGGACACATTGAATCTAAATGTTGTGAACTGAAAAATAAAGAAAAACATAAGGAGAAAATTGAGCAGAAAAATGAAACCATCGAGGCTAGTGTTGAAACTGATGAGACAGATGAAACTATTTTCTTATCAACTGATAATAATTCTAGATCTAACGAGTGGATTTTAGATTCAGGTTGTTCTTATCATAATAGCTAGGGATTGATTTTCAATATATGACTCAGTTGAAGGTGGAGTTGTCCTAATGGGCAACAATGTTGTTTGCAAAGTTATTGGCAAATGTTCAATCCGAATTAAAATGCACAACGGTATAGTGAGAACACTCACTGATGTTAGATATGTTCTTGATTTGAAGAAAAATATCATCTCTTAAGGTACCCTCGAGGCTCTTGGGTGCAAATATACAGATGGAGGTGGAGTTTTGAAAGTCATTAACGGTGCTCTTATTGTCATGAAAGCACACAAGTCTGGTGCACTATATATTTTGCAAGGATCTACTGTCATAGATTCTATTACCTGCTGCTACAGTTTCACAGCAACAATGTCTGATTCTGACATCACCGAATTATAGCACATGCAGGTTGGTACATATGAGTGAGAAAGGCTTATCTATGCTTAGGAAAAGAGGTCTTCTTTGTGGACAAAATACTAGAGCAATGGACTTCTGTGAACATTATATTTTTGGAAAGCAGAAAAGAGTCAGCTTCAAATCACCAGCGATTCGCAAGACCAAAGGTTCTTTGGATTATAGTCATTCAGATCTTTGGGGCCTTTCTCGTATTTCGTCTTAGGGCTGGTGCCAAGCATATGTTGACTTTTATCGATAATTTTTTAAGAAAAGTTTGGGTTTATTTTTTGAAGCATATAAATGATGCTTTCCTAACATTCAACAATGGAAGGTTTTGATTGAGAAACAGACAGGAAAACAGATTAAGCGGCTTAGAATAGATAATGGCTTGGAATTTTGTGGAGGTTAATTCAATGAATTTTGCAAAAATAAAGGCATTGTTCGACATTGCACAATGAGAATAACACCTCACCAAATTGGTGTGGCCGGGCATATGAACAAAACATCTTTGGAAAGAGCTCATTGTATGATCTCGAATGTTAGACTAACAAATGATTTTTGGGCAAAGGCTATTTTTACAGGCTTGTTATATCATTAACCATCCATTTGTGTTTTTGAACTTCAAAACTCCAGAGAAAGTTTTTTCAAGTACTCCTGCTAGGTTATTCTAATTTGAAAATCTTTAGTTGTCTTGTATACGTGCATGTAAATGATGGAAAATTGGAGCCTAGAGCAAAAAAGTGTATTTTTCTTGGGTACGCATTCGGGGTAAAAGGATACAGACTTTGGTGTCCTAATCTTTGATCACCAAAATTTATAATTAGCAAAGATGTTACTTTTAATGAATATTCTATGTTACATCCTAGAAAGGAGTATTCTAGTTCTTGTGACACAAATAAAGAGAATAGTGCACAAGAACAGGTAGGAAGTTGAAATTGGCAATTCTAGTTCTTCTCAGCTGAATTCCCTATAATTCAAGTCAGATCCAATTGAGCCTATTGAATCTGATCCTAAAGAGAAGCAATATTCCATAGCCAGAGATAGACCAAGGAGAGAAATTCGACAATCACAAAGATATATAGATTTAGTTGCAAATGCTTTGTCAGTTGCATAGGAAGCTGAAGAAATTAGTGAACATCTACATATGCAAAGGCAGTCTCAAGTGTTGACTTAGCTAAGTGATTCATTGATATGAATGAAGAAATCGAGTCTCTCCACAAAAATAGTACTAGGTTCTTGTAAAGCCGCCTTTAGAAAATAAAATTTCTGGTTGCAAATGGGTCTTCAAGAAAAAGGAAGGTATTTCGGAGTTGAAGATGCAAGGTACAAAGCACGATTAGTTGCAAAAGGCTATTGTCAAGTAAAGGGTGTTGATTTTAATGATGTTTTTTCACCTATTGTTAAACATAGCTCTATTCATGTCTTGCTTGCTTTAGTTATCATGTGTGATATAAAATTAGAACAACTTGATGTGAAGACAGCTTTCCTATATGTTGAACTTGGAGAACAAATATACATGAGATAGCCCAAGGGATATGCAATTGAAGGAAATGAAGACCATGTTTGCTTATTGAAGAAATCTTTTATGGATTGAAACAATCTCCGAGGCAATGGTATAAGAGGTTTGATTCCTCCATGTTGGGTCATAGTTATTCACGGAGCATACATGATAGTTGTGTTTACTTCCGGAAGTTAAATGATGGCTCTTTCATTTATTTACTAATATATGTTGATGATGTACTCATTACTGCCAAGGATTTGACAAAAATTCACACTTTAAAGGCACCATTGAGTAGTGAATTTGAGATAAAAGATATGGGAGCAGTAAAGAAAATTCTTGGCATGGAGATCAAAAGAGATTGAGGAGCTGGAAAGTCGTACTTGGCCCAAGAAAATTACTTTGAAAAAGTCTTGGAGAGGTTTGGCATTTAAAATGCTAAACCCAGTGACTATTCCTCTTGCTAGTCATTTTTGGTTATTTACTACTCAATTACCACAAACAAAATAAGAGAAAAAATACATGGCATGAGTTCCATATTCTAGTGCAGTTGATAGTATTATGTATACAATGGTGGGTACACGTCCAGACATTTCACATACAATCAGTGTGGTAAGTAGATATATGACTTGTCTAGGAAAGTCGCTTTAGCAGGCTGTGAAATAGATTCTTAGATACTTGCAAGGTACTTCGGACATTTGTTAAAGTTTGGAAGAAGTAGCAACGCATTGATTGGTTTTGTAGACTCAGATTACATCGGAGACCTTGACAAAAGAAGATCACTTCTATGTTATGTATTCTACATTGATGGTTGTGTTGTAAATTCGAAAGCTACTTTATAACATGTTATGGAATTATCTACCACAGAGGTAGAATATATGGCTGTCACTAAGCAATAAAAGAAGTTTTATGGCTGAAGGGTTTATTTGGCGAGCTTAGTCTACATCAAAATGTGACTACTATTCACTGTGATAATCAAAGTTCTATTCATTTGACTAATCACATGTATCATGAGAGGACAAAATATATTGACATGATACAAAATATATTCGTGAGACCATTGTTGAAGAAAAAGTCTCTGTTTAGAAGATTAATACCAGAGACAATCCTACTACATGTTGACAAAGGCTCTTCCAGTTGCTAAGTTCAAGTATTGGTTGGACTTAATTGATGTTTCCAGTTGCTAATTTTACCCATTTGGGTAATTGTGAAGAAGATGGAGTGTATTTACTATTTTTTGTACATGTGGGATGAAATTCAAGATGAAGATTTGTTAGGTGGTGATGCATGTCGGTGGTGCATGTGGGGTGATTTTCATCCCACATTTGAGGTTGAAAGATTTTTTTCCTCCCTTGAACTTCTATAAGAGAAAGCCATGCTTTGTGATTTAAGTATACAACTCAAAAAAGCTCAATAAGCTCATTAGGCCATTGTTTTGGTATTTGAGGCTTTTGTATTATTTGAGTTGTCTTAAGTTTCCTTGTGTTATTTCTTTTGGGCTTTTGGAATATTCTCCTAAGCTTGTAATTTTCTTTATAATAGTGAGATTTTGCTCCTTTTCGCCTATGAATGTAGCTCACACTGACCTGAACCATCTAAATTTTGTGTCTTTTTTATATTTTGTATTTCCTTCATAGGCTATTATTATATCCATTATAATCATTAAGGGCTTGCCAATTTATTTTATTAAATTCCTAGGGATCCGATCCTTGCGAGTGTCAATGAGTCGAATGATATTTCAATTTCAAAATTTACTAATCCATTTCATCTATGTTTAGTTCCTTTGTGAACTAGCGCAACTTTTCAATAAAATCTCCAACCTCTTGTTCAACTTAAAGGAGCAACTTGTTGGGAAGTTTTCCACTATAATCTAAAGGCTCAATTGCTTGGCAAGGATTTTTGTTTAGGAAAGTAATCTTTTTCCTAAACATTAAATTCCTACTATTAGTTCATTATTAACTTATTGGAAAAGTAAAAACATTGCTCAAAACATGAAAAATAGATCTAGAATCCAAAATTCTAAATCCTTGTACATATTTTAATTACTTTCTTCAATATTTTAATTTAAAGACGTTGATCAGACATTTAAATCTTCCCTCTTTTTTTCTACCTCTATACAAAATTCAAATATCAATACTTGTCCTTATAAAGCACACTCTTATTTTTTCAATTCTTATCTGCTAACTTATTTTGTATATAAAAAAACTCGAATTTGCTAGTTTTTATTATTTATTGCGTGATTAGTTGTTTTACCTTACATTAACTCATTTATTGCATTAGAAATAAAATAGATGTATCTAAAGTTGTAACTAATTAACCTATTTTAGGTTTATTAAATTTTAAAATTCGTCAATAATTTTTTCACACAAAAAATAGTTACTTATTCTATTAAATATATTTAAAATCTTAAGTATAGAAAATAAAGAAAACAATCCTTGCTAATTCACATCTTAATTAAGCTTGCATTATAAAGTAAAATTATTGATTGAATATTTTTTCATGTTATGTTCGTAGAGATTATTTTTAAAAATTTGGTGAGAATTATATTACATTCCATGCTACTTTATTCTAAATCAAACATTGAAATTAGAATCTACACAACTTTCTTGTCAATATTTTTAACAATATCTAAACATAATAAAATAAATCTTTTCATGAAATTGTTTTATGAGAAATCATATTCCAAATCAATTTTTACTTTCCCACCAGTCAAACGAAGCCTAAATTCTACCTAGATTGAATTTGAAATTTGAAGAAATATCTTCCCATTTAAATAAGTTGTTTAAGTGTTACTCTAATTATAAAAATTGTAAACATAATTGTTTTTAAGGACGAGAATGAATTTGATATTTTTGTACCTGTATTATTCTGTACTATGTGTATATGTATAGACATGTTTTTGTTGGTAGCTAATGATAAACCAATTCTTTGGCCTTGTGATGCGAAGAAAGGAACAAAGAATATTAACAGGGCAAGGGTTGGAAAGGTTTGGTTCTTCCCATCCTTGCTATACCATTCAAAAGGAACTAAAATTAAGGTAATATAATAGAACTTATAATTTAGTAGTTGAATGCCTGCTTACTGAAAAATGAGACACACAGTAAACAAAAACTTCAAGGAAAACGGAAAAATAATTTTTTTGGCTCCTAGTACCTCTTCCTCATGGACAAGTAAACAAAAACTTCGACGAAAATAATTTTTTTTATATATTTATGGATGAAACAAAAATGATATTATGATAATGCAGAAAATGTTAATAAGCAAGTAGCTTTCAACTTTTTTTAAGGTTTTAATAACAAAAAGCAAGAGTAAGAAGAAAGAAAAAGTTGTAGGATATTAACAATGTTGCACCTTATGCCCGGGTGTAACACTTTTTTTTTTTTTTTTGGTAAAGGATTTTTTGGCCCTTTTTTTTTTTTTGGCTAACCCCGTACACGGGGGAGGGACGCCACTCCAGATTTTATTAAACATATGAAATAAAGAAAATGAGGGGGACAAGAACCTTACCTTCAGAAATACATAACTTTAAAGCATAAAAAAGGAGTACTACTCCCTTTACACATACGAGAATCTAAAAGAACTTGTAAAAACAGGAAAAATGGAGTACTACTCCATTTACATTTCAAACAATTAAAAAGCTACTTTTCTATGTCTAAAAGAAGGAAAACCCCATTGGTCTAGTCTGATAGCGCCTTTCACCTCATGCAGAAGAGAAGAAAAACTTGGGTATAAAATATCTGAGTCTAACATTACACCCACATTGGACAGAAGATCAGCAGGACCATTTGCTTGTCTGAGGCAATGAGAAATCATAAAACCAGGTTGCCCGGGTGTAATACGCCGCATATTAAACTTACCCAATACACAAGGCTGTAAAAATAAACAAAAAAATACTAAAACATAAATAACATAAATATCAAAATACTCTAAGTCATTACAAACAACCTTGAATAATGAAATTTGACATTTATAAAAGTCATCAACTTCTCTTAACGAATATTATAAATAACGAACATAAAAATACTAATATCACAGGCTCTTAGCTAAATCTACCAATTATTTATTCATCAATAAAATTTTCCTACTAAAAAGCTACGCACTCTACTTGCCTAATCCATATTGAAAGCACTTACAAAATAAATAGCATAAGTGGGGTGAGTAACTAACATTCTCAGTAAGTAGTTTTATTTTTTTCTCACCAGTCTGGACAATTACATATATACATGTATATGATACATGCATTCATTCCATAACATGATTCATAATCATGCAAAAACAATAATACAAAATATGCGACGACATTATGGCATATCAGATAAAACATAATGCATATGTGCATACTCATACATACATAGGTAGGCCCAGATTTTCAATGCAAGAATCAGTATTACTAGATATTTAGTCTAACTTTCCCCAATTAAAGGGTCATAAGTGTGCATGCATGACCTGGCTGCTCATTATTATATAGGTATATCGAAAACTAGTTTTCTTGGGTGTATAATGAATAATCCGGACTAAAATATAACATGTCGTGCATTCACACATTACACACATGCATATACATATAAATAATCAAAGTGCCAAATATACAAAGAATTTTGACATATTATCGTGCCTGTTCTAAGTTTTATATTACAGAAATATTGAGAAAAAGCATATACACACATTGGATTTTTTAAAAATACGAGAAAAGGTAAAAATCACTTACCGTGAAGTCTAACACTAATCGCACTAACCTAGATAATCCTAATCCAAAAGTAATGATCACCTGCATACCATCAAAAGAAAAAACAATTTTCATCTTAATAATTATATCTATAAAATATTAAAACTTTCAAGCCTACTTTTCGAATAATTTTAAAAAACCCCCAAATTGATTATAGAACTTAATTATTTTTATTTACTTACTTAATAAGAAAACAAAACAATAATTAACCTATATTCATATCAACTTAAAAATTCATTATAAACTAGATAATTAAAATGATCAAAATAAATCAAAGACAATCTTAAAATATGTGTATATATTTTTTTTTTGCCCCCAAATTGGAACCTAATATGTAACCTTGATTTCGTTGGCCAAGGCTAAGCAAAGCCACGGCTTTGAACCCCTCTTTTTTTCTTTTGGTTGTGGGTCCGTATGGGACCTGCAAACTCTCTTGCAAGCCCATGCCTTGGATCCACTATGGGCTCCCACTATGGCCGCTGTATGTGGGCAGTTTTGTTTGTTTGTTTGCTCTCTCTCTTTCTGTTCCTTCATCTTTAACAAGTTTCACCAGCAACTTCTTCTATTCATTGAGTTTTCAACTTCTTTTTTTCCCTAATTGAAACACCAAAAAAAAGATCAAGATCTACTTGTTCATTCTTCAATAACTCAACAATTAAAATTTCTAAAAGTAATATTTAACCATCAATTCTTCAAATTTTTAAAATCCCGAAATCCTAATTTCTGGAAATCCATCTATGCTAACTTTAATTCTAGGCACATATAAATTTGAAATAAAAATTTAAATTCACCTTGTTTGCTGTAGAGATTGAAAAAATAGTCTGTAATCTATGGATATGAAAAATCTCTAAAAACTTCTTGATCTTGCTCTTGAGAGAAAATAGCCAGTTAGTTGGAGAAGAGAACGTCATTTGCTATGTTTTATAAAAAAATAGTTCTTCTCTTTATTCAATTATTATTATTATTATTATTATTATTATTATTATTGGGCCCATGTGGATGCAACTATTTGAAAGTTTTATGAAAAATTTTTGCCTGTGTTTGGATTGGTTAAAAAGTCAACATACAATTCATATTTTTAAACCAAAAATTGTTGGCATGACAAGGCGTATAACTAAAGAAAATATGCATACATGTTAGGAGCAAAAAAAAAATGTAGCAAGTGAACAGGGAACATGTCAAATATGAAAGACAAATACGACAAAGGAGTAGGGAAGCTAACAGACGCTGGTTTTGTTGGTTTCCTGTTCAACGTCTGAAACTAGTGTTCGAAGACCAGTGCTCGATATTATAATGTTACGCTAATTGAGTCTCATCTTAATCGATGCGCTTTTTTCAATTTTTCCAAACAAATTTTGGTAGAAAATTACAACGGTCTAAAAAAGTTTCCAGGTTGTTAGAAAGTTATGTGAACTATTCAAATACTTATCCACAATGATTATTCTCTTTTTTAAACAAAGTCAATTCACAAAAATTTGCACAATTCAAACACTTTTTCACCATTTAAAAAAAGTCAACAAAAATCTTCTAAATAATTATTCCGAATAATTCTCCAAATAATTGCATCCAAATGGAGCTATTATTATTATTATTATTATTATTATTATTATTATTATTATTATTATTATTATAGTAGTAGAGCCCTTCAATAATTTTTATTTTTTTCTCCACAAACTGTTTATAATTTGAATTAAGCCTCTCAATAATTGGGGCATGGGGTATTTCAAACAAAGTGTAGACACCAAATTTTGACACACCTTTTATAAAAATATTTGTATTACTTTATTTAGGGGGTATTTTTATTTTATTTTTAAGGGTCAATTATAATTTTTGTGTATATTATGTCTAATTAGATTATCAGGGGCAAAATGGTAATTTCACAATGTAAATATTATTTTATTTTATTTTTATTTCCTAAATATACAATTTTACTATTTTTATCATTATCTATAATTTTAATGATTTTTTGGAGTCATTTATTATTTATTTAAAATTTTAGTATTTTAAACTTAATGGCACGCTTTTCAATGCACTCTTTTTTTACGAGAATTTTTAAGTGAAAAATTTCATATATGTATTTTGTATATTTATAAATTTTCTGTAAAAATTACATGATTTTTAGAAGTCATTTAGTATTTATTTATTTTTTATCTTTTTTTTTTGTCTATTAAGGGCACGTTTCCCAAGAATGCGTTAATCTTAAAATTTTGGAGTGAAAATTATACCATACACGCTTTATGTGATAATATATGTTGTGTAAGATTTTTGTGATGTCATTTATTAATTTGCATAAATTTTATAATTTTGCCATATTTAGGTCACGTTTTTCAATGCACTTTTATTTATTTATTTTTTTCTTTTTCATGTCTTTGTGAGAATTATGTGTTTGTGCATTTTATAAATTTTATGTAAAGAAAATTTTATTAATTAATTTATTTATTTACTTATTTTTTAAAAGACCATTTGTTGTTTATTTTAAATTGTATTTTTCTAACCTAGAATTAACTTTCTTACACTGAATTTTTCTTTTTTCTTCTTATAATGTTGTGTTTTAGTTTTAATATATAATTTAAAAAGAATTCAAGTAGTTTTTATTTTATTTTTTTATTTTTATTTTTCTATTTTTCTTTGTTCTCTTCTTTATAAAAAAAGAAAAAAAAGAAGAAGATGAACAGCAGCAGCAGCGTTGCTGCTGCTGTTCCTTCTGCAAAGAAGGTAATGGCTTCTGCAAAAACCATCCCCAAACCATACCTCTTCTCACCTTCTCCCCCATTTTACACCCAAGTCAGTAGATTTTGGGAGATTTGATGTTTGATTTTTCATTCACCAATCACAAAAAATTCACTCTACTCCCTCACTCTACCCTTCCTTTTCTCAGCCTTTCCCTGCAAATTCATCCCACAGGCATAGACAATACACAGGCTACACCACACGCAATTCACTCTCAAACTCATACCCTCTCTGCCTCCTCCTCCCAGCACCAGACACAAACACACATTGCACACACTCTTCCATTCTCCCTCACTCCCTGTGCCTCACCATAAACACACACACACACTTCACACCTACATCTCCCTCACCATTCACACACTTCACCCAACTCTTTCCCCTCCCTCTCTTCACTCACAGACTCACAGACCACACACAAAAACACACGCACCTCACATCTCCCTCACTAGGCACACACTTACACCTCACTCCCTCTGCCTACACAAACACACCAGCACCTCACATCTCCCTCACTACAAACACACCTCACATCTCCCTCACTAAGCTCACACTGCACTCAATTCACTCACCTCATTCTACCTACACAAACACACTTGCATCCACTCTCTCGGTTCACCTGCACACACAGGACACACACCTGCACCTGCACTCTGAACTCACCAGCAGCACACAACTCTCCTCCCCTCTCGGTTCTTTCTCACAACACCACCACACACATCACACACTCATTTTTCCTGCATTCCAAATACTCTCTGCATCTCCCTCACCAGAACACCTTTAGCACTTCACACTCACAATTCCCTCATCACTCTCGGTCTTCTCTCACAATACACTCACTTCTCTGCCTCCCCTCCCCTCTGCCAGACCAAACACACAACGCACAAGCATCATAACACCTTCACCACACCTGCAAATCACGACACTCACACACAAGTCTAACTCACAGTCACACATTCACCAGTAGCAAAACACATCCCAAACACACCATTGCATACACAACAGAACACATTCAAACACACAATTGCACACACACAGTACACACAAAACATACAAACATACACATACACACCCCTGCAAATAAGCCAGAAAAAAAAAATCAATGACAACAACAACGCCACACACCACCATCGGAGCACCACCAGCCTCGCCACGCCTCTTTGGTTCAGGTAAAGATCTCTATCCCTCTTTCATTTTTCTACAATTAATCGGTGACATTTAATGGGAAATTTAGGGATTTTTTTTTCGGACCAAGAGTGAGAGAAAAAGAGACGGACCGGGTGAGAGAGAGAGAGAGACGGACCGGGTGAGAGAGAGAGAGAGATGAACCGAGTGAGAGAGAGAGCTCCGGCGAGAGGCGGAGAAACCGAGAGACAGAGAGAGTAGAGAGCAGAATCGGGGAGAGGGAAGAAGAAGAAGGGAAAAGAAAGAAGAAGAAAGAAAGAAAGAAAGAAAGAAAGAAGGAAAAGAGAAAAAAGAGAGAAAAAGAAAGAAAAGAGAAAAAAAAATTGTTTTAAAAATCGGTTTAAAAAAAAATGTTTTAGTGAAACTACGTCGTTTTGATTAGTTTAGTTTTTTAATTTATTTTGATTAATAATAGGTATTTATTTTGTAGTCCTTATACTTTTATTAATGTCACTGTGGCCATGAACATTTATGATTTGTGCATTTAGATTTCTATTTATTGTAGATTGACCCCCATAATTTTATTTTCTTTTCAATTAGGTCTCAATTAATTGCATTTAAGTCCCCGAACTTTTAGATAATTATAATTTTTGCCCCTACATTTTTCAATTTCCATTTTTGACCCCTATATTTTTCGGTAATTACATTTTGACCCCTAGATTTTTCTGGAATTGCATTTTTACCCTCTGATATTTATGGAAATTGCAATTTTACCTCCCAAGATTACTGTTATTGTATTTTAGGCTTTAAATGTTGCTGAAAATTGCATCTTGGCCCTTATACATTGCTGAAAATTCTATTTTTGCCCTAAGATATTGCTGAAATTTTGCATTTTCGCCCCTCAAGTAGCTAGAACTTGAATTTTAGCCTTGAATGTTTGCTGGAATTGTATTCTTTACTCCCCAAGTTTGCTGGAATTATATTTTTAGCCTTAATAATTGCTAGAAATTTTATTTTTGGTATTATATTTGCTGGAAATTATATTTTGGCTTTTAAATTTGTTGTAAATTATATTATTATTTTAACTATGGTTTGAAATTATAATTTTACCCTTTAGTTTGTTATAAATTACATTTTTTACTTTAGAATGTTCTCTAAATTTCCATTTTTAATCCAAATCTTATAATATTTTATTTTATTTTTGCCAAAAAGAAAAATTAAAATTAGTTATGTCTTCAAAGCTTTAAGTTATTTCTTTTCACATTTTCTTTATTTATTTTATAAAATTTACAATTAATGTTCTAAAATTGGGTCTTGTTAGTCTAATTAATGTTCAAATTAATTTTTTTATTTTCCTTTTAGTTATTTTAATAATTCTTATTTGAGGTTTTAAAAGTTTAAGTATGTATTATTGTATTTTATCTTCTATTATTATTATTTCTTTATTCTCATTGTTTTGCTTTATTTATTTACTTATTTATTTCTACTTAAACAAATTTTCATTTTTCTTCCTAAATAATTAATTATTATTATCATTATTTTCTTTCTTTCAGTTTGTTTATTATTGCTATAATTATTTGAATTATCGTAGTATGTCATAGCGATTGATATGAACTTATTTAATTAAGTGGTTTATTTATTAAATAGTGGTATTTTTTGACATGTTTGTTCATTTAGTAGCAATTTGTACCGAGTTTGCGAACGGGAGGTACTTCGATTACCCTTTTAATTTCTTTTATGTGCTTCCATGTGCTCCTATGTGTTTTTCTATGTGTTTTCATGTATTTTTGTGTTTATAATTTTTGTTCATGTGTGAGTGTTTGTTTATTTATGTTATATTATTTACTCGAATTTAATTTTTGATTATTCAAATAAATGTAATAGATAGGTAACATTCTATTTAGCAAGATTTTTGTATTTAGATAGTTTATGTGTTATCTATTTAACAAAAATCTTATGTATTTTAGATAAAAAATGTAATAGATAGGTTAGATAGGTTACCCTTCATTTTTATTTTTAGATTGCAATTAGGCTTCTTCGGTATAATAGTTAGGTTTTGTGTGCTCTGTGTGCTATGTGCTTATGTGTTTTATTCGTTTTTCCTAGGATTTTGCATCTAGAATATCATGCTTATGTGTTATGTGCTATTATGTGATTATTGCTTCAATTTATGCTTTATTTATTTACTTGCTTTATTATTATATATGTGCATCGTCGCCACACTAGTCCAACGCTAGTTGTGGTTAATTTCGATTTCTTCGCTAGTCCAACGCTAGTGGAGAATTTTTAAAAAATAGGCTAGTCCAATGCTAGGCTTTTAGATCATTTTAGTATTAGAATCATTTCTCGCGTGTTCATTCCATACCATTTCACACACATTTTTTGTTTTAGGCCTTTTTCCATTTTGTATGATTTATATATATATATATATATACACACTCTATCATTTATTGTCTATTTTTAAACATATGTTTAGTGCATAACGTTTAGATTCCACCACATATAGAATTTTAGGTCATTTGTGTGATTTGGCTAGAAATAGTCATCTACTCATGTGGGAAGCGATGGCGTACATGTCGTTCCCCCCTCCGTGAGTAGAAACAGTTAGTCACGAGTCCATTCGTCCCCCGTACCCGTTATGTTGCATCCCTACTTTCTTTGTTCACTTACTATCTATACTACTATTTTCCTTTTCCTTTGCATTCCATTTTTGCACCTAAACTCGTGACTCCGTCGAGGTCTACACTCGGTTTTCGCAATTAATGCGATAATTCCGACTAAACCTCAATGGAACATTTTGTCCCTTAACGATATTCATTTTTAGGATTAGATTTGCATTCATATAGTTGCATCCAAATGCGATAAAATCTTAGGGTTATATTAGGAAAATTTAGACTAAACCTCGCAACTAGTTTCGGCTAGGTTGAAAGGGTGCCTTAGGCGCGAGCCTTTGCCTTCCCCTTCTTCAACTGTGACTCCCGAACCTTTTTTTCTTGTTCTCAAAGACCTGGAGTCGTCTAAAAGGGTTTTTCTTGTTTTTTCTATATTTTTCCAAAAATCATTTCTGTAAATAAATCATTCTTAATTTTCTTATCTTTTATAAAATATTTTCGGGTGACTTGGTACACCAAAACTCAATACCAAGTGGCGACTCCCTTTTTAATAAAAACCCTTTTTAGACTCTATTTTCAGGCCCAAAAACCGTCGCATTTTCAAAGTCCCATTTTAGGCCCTTTTTCTGTTATTTTTTAAAATAAAGCGTTTATTTGTCGCGTTTTTATCAAATCATTTTTTACAAAGTATTTTCTAAAAATTATTTTTTACAAAATTTACACGCTTCTTTTTCCAATAAACACAACCACATTTAACACTTCCTTTTCCTTTTTCCGACTCACTATATCTACTATTAATTATTTTCCTCTTTCGAAAAATGGGGCGCGACACAAAGTATATTCATTTATCAATTTGTCCGAAGGGTATTCCTTGTTTCTTCTAGTTTTTCAGAAAGAGAACATGAGCTAACATATAGTAATGACATGTGTGTGTCCGTGTGTGTGTTTGTTTGTGTAGATGCACACACACACGATCACCATGAACACATATGTAACATACGATTGATGGTTAAATTAGACATTTAGTTGAATAATGTTTTCTTAGCTTTCAATGAAAGATTTTGTTTCTACACTTATCAAGCTAGTTAATTGAAGTGCAAAATTTTCAAGTCACTAATGTTTGAAATAAATTCTATTGTTTCTATATGGTATAGCTTTGTTTTCTCAGTCTGTAATTGTTTCTTTATGTCTACTGAAAGCATTGCAACTTTTATTTTGGTTTTTAATAATTGTATGCCTTCACATCTTAAAGTACATAAAGGTGATAAAGCCTATCTTAACAATAAAGTATTTCATCATAGAAAATATTTGCATCAATCTTTATTCTTGTTTTTTTTTTATAGTTTACACCTATGCCTTTTCGTGCTCCCTTGGGATCCAGTTATTGATTTAACTAAATCTTGAATTTTTGCTAAAATAGGATGCGCATAATGGTAGCATAAATGTGAATTTATTCAATATTTTGTTCAAGGTTAGTATGTTTTTCTTTCATAAAAAGGGTTAGTAAAAAGATCTATATTAAACTTTTTGTCTAATTATTCTTAAGAATGCCATTAGAGAGATGAGAAGAATGATATCTTGTTAGAAAAAAGTTAAGAAAACAAAGGACACTTGGGATTTGGCTGTGGATTGCGGTTTCTTTCATTGCATTTTAATTTGAAATTGATTGCATGGTAGTAGCTGGCATTGTGTATAGTTCTATTTATAGTAAAAGCCTTAAAATCCTTATATTACTCTTTACGGTTCAAAAATATTTAAAAGAATCCCTTATATTTTGAAATGATCCGAAAAACGACTAAAAACCATCCAAATTAGCGAAAGCATTTGAAATGCTAATCCTTATATTTGGTTATTTTTTTCTATTCCTTTTGCTTTTTTTAAAACAATTTTCTTTTCCTTTTATTTCATTTCTTTACTTTTTTGGTTTTCTTTCTCAATATAATGCCATGTAGTGTTCCTAGTTTTCTAGCATCAACAATGACAAACATCAATAATGATAGAAAAGAATAACGGTGATGGTGGCACCACCATTGATGCTGTGGGTCACTGCTACCGTCCACCATTTTTGGGTGTGGAACTTCACAAAACTTACATCGTCTATACAGTTTTTCACATTAGACATGATTTCAACACTAGATTTGGCTAAAAATGGCCAAAAGGTAGCAAAATTAATAAAAAAAAAGTCGTGATTTTTATATTCCTTTTCTACTCAAATCAAACCTAAATTTACAAATCTTGTCACTCCAACTCAACTCTAGTCATCAATAATCTATTATTTAGTTGCTTTATCCTTATTCGTCATTAAAATTTTCAATAATCACCATCCACATTCAAATTATGTTGTTGAAAATGAATGGATTGCATAAATAAAAATTTCCCTATGGGACTTCTTTATTTATGGAATTTGCAAAAATGAACTTTTGTCATTGAGAAATCAAGAAGACATTGTCACTTAAGCATGTATAGAGAAATAAAATTTTGCCAAAATTGATAGTTTATACTTATAAGCTCATTCACACATTCTAAGTATATCTGCATTTCCTTATAACTCCCTCAATCCATTGTTTAAATTGTGCTCAGGTTTTAGGTAATAGTAGAGACTGGTATCATGGTGTTCTAATTATTCAACTATAAAGTTTATCTCACGATCAAACATCCATTCAGCATTACAAACATCAATATAATCCACTTCACCCTCAATATTGGTTTTAAATCATTTTCCATATAATCTTCTACCATGAAACAACATAATACTAAACAACTCAATATTAGGCAGTGGGTACAGATAAACAAACAATAATGTCGAGCAATGGGGCATGTAGAACCTAAGCATAAAATATAAAGCATGTGTTTGTCATATATGATGTATGGACAAACTAAGCAATATGTGCAAATAATGTTTAATATTAACATAAATTAACATATTTAGTTGTAGTAGGCCCTAATATATACCAAATTACAAACAAAATAAGCCATCTTAGGACTCATTGAATAAATTTGAACTCTAAAGCCTAAGGACCACAAAAATCCCAAATTTGACAAACAAGATAGGGACAACATATGTATGGAAACATAATATACTCTTTTTCATTTGCTACATTGCAATTTTAGTTCACCAATTTAGGCTTTAGAGTAACAAAACTTACTGTAAAGTTTGTATGGGTTGATTTCTATCCCTCTTTGCCTTATCCCTAAATCCATCAATTCTCACAAGTATTGTCTTCGATTTTTTATTCCAATTGCTAAATTCGTGATTTGATGATTGCAGATTTGGGATAGAATTTGGGGTTTTAAGATTGAGAAGAACACAATTAGGGAAATTGATTTGTGGTCGTTTTGGATAGGACAATACAAAATTATTAGATGGATCAATTTACCCTAAAATTCATTCTATGAGCAGCACGGGTTGTATTTCGTGTCTGACTTAATGGCGAAATCTGATAGAATGACCATAAGTAGCTATTTTTGTGAGTTCAATAACTTTTCTAAAACTATAAAAAGTTTAATGGTCAAAACTTTACAATCGAAGTAGTTTAATGGCTAGCAATGTTCTTTGCACATGCATCATTAATTTTTTTAAGCTTCAAGTTTAGTATTAACAATAGGTCAATAGAGTAGCCGCCAACCATTCAGGAATTCCAATCACACATTCCCCTCCCCCAAATGGAATGTTATAACGATCTGGGAAATTTGAAAAATGGAACAAATTCTTAAAATTTTAATATTTCCACCACTACAATGTGAATATTTATTCAAATACATTAAATAATTTTTTTTGAAACATTACAAAACCTCATGGAAAAAAGAAACTAGTTACTTCAGAGACGTAAAAAGGATAAAGATGATGGAGTGTTAATGGTCTACTATTATTCAGAGACATCAAGGAAGCAACTTATTTCTTTCCTGTTATCATGTATATAGTAACAAAAAAAAAAAAAAGTCAGATTTGTGCATAATGAGCAACTTGGGTTCGGAATCGTCTTGTGAAATTTGGAGATGTTTGTTCACATTTTGACTTCTTAATTTGGACTATGTACAAATTTAAAATTACGATCTATTAGTCCTTTTTTCCTTGCTTGTATTTTGTCGGTGAGGAATGTTGTAAAACAAGTAAGAGTAATTAATTTTCTCTCAATATTAGATAGAAAATCGATCATCATTCAAGCAGTGCCAGTGTATAGTATCTATGAATAGAGGGCCAAAAAATAAAAAATAAAATCCAATATTTCTCCTTGCTATTAGAATCTTTCTCCATATAAGTCAAAGATAGATGGTCAAATTTTATTTTTCTTTTTTTAATTGTGGGTCAATTATCTTAATTAAAATTGTTAGTTCTAGACCAAAAAATAATAAAAAAGCACCATTAACTTGTCAAAATAAGACTAGTTCAAAAAATGAATAGGATATGTCCTTACCTCCATGTCACATTAAAAATATAAAAAATTTCGTATCACACAAGTATTTTCAAGTCTTTTGGTAATCATGAACTTGTTAGAAACTAAGAAATACAGTAAGGCTGAGGTACATAAAATACTTTTTCTAAGACAATTCACGCTACTATGAATTGTAATTTTGATGCATGAGATCACAATGCAAGGATGCGATGTTATTGCTTCCAATAGATTTGCACAATGAAGTGAAGCATAAACTTCCCCATGCACCTTACTTTTGTCTAATACTACAATTATAAAATTAGAAGAAGAATTGTTGTTGAGAAGATTGCTCAATTCTTCTAGACCCTTATATTTATAGGCTGAAAGATGTAGCGATACTAATAATGGAAATTAAAGGTAATTAATAGAGAATTCAATGGAATAAATATAAAATTAAATCTCATAATAATTAAATTTCCATTACAAAACATGATTGTGTAAGTTGATTGTACAGCTGTCAAATTATTAATAATATGATTGTTTTAATTGTTATTAATACTTCATAATGTGGTCAGATATGACCATTACTCATGATTATAGAAACTCAATTATGTAATTAGAATTAAGTCATTTTTGAATTGTTTGTATTTTATTAAAAATACTCAACAATACATAACTATGTAAAAGTTTTTAAATTAAAATGCAACCAACTCTTGTGCTATTAATTCATGCATATTTTGGCTTATTTAGTTATTACGTTCGTTGACAATTTAGAGCATAGGGTGATATTATTTGGCAATTAGGGCAATTCGTAAGGTTATAGTTTGATATCATTTTTTGGCCAGATAACCTTTGATGAAATTTGGCTAAGTAATGTCTAGGACAATAGTTAAATAGCTCGGGGAGCAATTTGCAACCAAGAGAAAGTTAAGGGGTAAAATAGTAAAATTACGATAACCCCTTCATGCTGGTTTAAGGCTGTAAACGAACCGAGCTGTTCGCGAATACAGCTCGGCTCGGCTCGACTCGTGAAAGCTTGAGTTCGGCTCGTTCGTGAAGCTAAATGATCCGAGTTCGAATACAAATTTTGGCTCGTTTATTAAATGTGCGAGCTCGAGCTTGCTCGTTTAATAAACGAACAAGAGTTCGAGCATGAGCGGCTCGGCTCGACTCAAATAACACTTTTACTCTTATTTGAACTGAGTTGTTCGCAAACAAAGCTCGACTTGGTTCGTGAAAACTCGAGTTCGGCTCGTTTGTATAACTAAACGAGTCGAGCTCGAATACAAATTTGAACTCGTTTAATAAATAAGTTTGGCTCAACTCGACTCGTTTATTAAACGGGCACAAACTTAAACCGACAATACTCGACTCGGCTCGACTCGTTTACAACTCTGTATTGGCTACAGCTGCTAGGGATTTGGGAACTGGCGAAGAAGGAAGCGTCACGGTCTCAAGCACAAAGTAGTTTCCACCTAGCGCGACTTTTGACCAAGCACTTAAACATATTACTCCAAAAACGCGGAACTATCGAGAAACTCCTCAACGCCTTCTTTACAGAACACTCTAGAATCACAATCTCCACCGTCAAATCCCCATCTAACGGCCATTGGCTTTTCCATCGAGACACGGATGATTCTAGACCCTTCTCACTCTTTCCAAACAAAAAGTACTTTCTACAATCTAACGGCCACAAAGTATTCTCGATTAGTTTTAAGATTAAATCTCAGCCGTTTAAACATTTTTCTATGAATATTTAACTAGCAGACCATTTATTCTTGGAAATGTCTCTGAGAGAATTTTGTGGTCTTAGCCTTCTCTGCCTTTTCTCTTTAGCCGTCTGAAAAGTAGAAGATTTTCGAAAATCATAAGCGAAAATGTTTGGGAGGGCACCTAAGAAGAGCGATAATAGCAGGTACTATGAGATATTAGGGGTTCCAAAGAATGCTTCACCAGAAGATCTCAAGAAAGCTTACAAAAAAGCCGCCATTAAGAACCATCCTGACAAGGGAGGTGACCCGGAGAAGGTACCCTCTTTTGTTTTTTTTTTTTTTGGTTGTTCCATCTGGGATTTTGATTTTGTGAAAAGGGTTGAATTTTTAGGCGTGTTTGAGATAATTTGAGATGGGTTTTAGTTATTTTGCATGAATATGTGGTTTTGAATCGTTACTTGCTTCTTGGCGTTTGAGGATAAAAGTGCTCTTGTCTTGACGTCAGGCTTGATTTGGGACTTTTTGAAAAGATAAGAATTGTTAACACAAGTCTTTTGTTAGTGAAATTTGTAGAAATGATGAATTTAATTTGTGGTGTAATTGTTGAATAATATGCCTCCGAGATATGCTTAGCTGTTTATCACTTATATTATTTAGTTGGATTCTTGATAAGTAGTATTGTGCTTATGTTCAAGGCTATTGTTGTATGATAGTCAGCTTAATTAGATGGTTAGATGTATCTAGCCTTCTCAAATTTTGGTGGTTAGCTGAGTAGGAGGTCTTGATAATTCTTATGGAGATGGTGGGATGGTTTCATTGTTGAATGTCACCGAAACCATGTGTAGATCATGTAGTTTAAATATGTTTTCTGGATTAAGAAGATGTCTGTTGAGAACCTTTGAGGATGAAAAAGAGGAGTTTTATTTGAGATACATAATGGCATTCTTCTTAAGTTTAGAATAGTGAGTTTTATTTGAGATACATAATGGCATTCTTCATAAATTTACAATAGTGAATCATTGACTGAGGAGATCTTGTTGCTTTCTGGACATAGTATTTGTAAACCCCATGGTGTTTGGTGTTACCCTTTCGTCCAATTGAATTAAAAGGAATTGAAAAGCTTTATTTCTTGTGCAGGCATATAGGAATGTGGCTCTTGGTTGTACCTTCGTTCTTTATCACTGTAGTTATATAGATGAATTCACTTTTTAGATTATTTGGATCAATCAAAATGTGGGATTAGCCCAGGCCTTTTGGTTTTGTGTTGCATTGACGATTCTGGTAGTTTGTCTTGAAATTCCCCATGGTATTGAGGGTTTGTCATGGGGAAACTTTGGAGTTCACGTTTTGCACCAAAGAAAAATTAGGCAGATTTAGGGCTTGAGTAGTTCCAAACATTTGATTTTAATTTTTTGGAGACCGGAAAGGCCTTTATTTTCATTTGATGGTTGTATCATTTTGATTTTAATCCTTGGAGACTGTAGAGTCCTTTATTTGTCATTGGATAATTGTTGACCTTGGCTTGAGCTGCTGTCTCTGATCGTGAGCCGTTGCAGAAGATTATTGAATGACATAAATTGGCATTTCCTTGCAGTTTAAAGAGCTTGCTCAAGCTTATGAGGTCTTGAGTGACCCAGAGAAACGTGAGATTTATGATCAGTATGGTGAAGATGCACTCAAGGAGGGAATGGGTGGTGGTGGAGGCATGCATGACCCATTTGATATCTTCCAATCTTTCTTTGGGGGAAGCCCATTTGGAGGTTAGATATTCTCATTGCCAGAAGAAAATTTTTTTATTTATCTTGGAGTCTTTATCGTTTGGGTGGTTTTTCATTCTTTTGGAATGAGGTTTAGATATTGAATCATTAGTTTGGTTAGATTTTAACGCATGGGAATTGTCCTTGTTTGTGAACAGGGGGCAGCAGTAGGGGTCGAAGGCAGAGGAGGGGTGAAGATGTAGTTCACCCATTGAAGGTGTCCTTGGAAGACCTGTACAGCGGGACAACTAAGAAGCTTTCCCTATCTCGGAATGTAATTTGTTCCAAGTGTAGTGGGTAAGTATTAACTGGTGCTGCTTGCTGTGAGATCTGATGAGTTGCCAATTGGCTGTTATTGGATGTGTGAATTCTTGCGGATATGTGGCTGAATGTACTTTTGTTATGACTATGGCAGAAAAGGATCAAAATCTGGAGCTTCAATGAAGTGTTCTGGTTGTCAGGGTACTGGTATGAAGGTAACAATTAGACAACTAGGCCCTGGAATGATCCAGCAAATGCAGCATCCTTGCAATGAATGCAAAGGAACTGGAGAGACCATCAATGATAAGGACCGGTGTCCTCAGTGTAAAGGTGAAAAGGTTGTTGCGGAGAAAAAAGTCTTGGAAGTTCATGTGGAGAAGGGCATGCAAAATGGACAGAAGATTACTTTCCCAGGAGAGGCAGATGAAGCGGTAAGAAGTGGTGCATTGCTTACTTTCTGAAATAGTTTGAATTGGGCTTCAGAACTTATATTTTCTGATTTAATATTGCTTCTGTGCAGCCTGACACGGTCACTGGGGATATAGTGTTTGTACTCCAGCAGAAAGAACATCCAAAATTCAAGAGAAAACATGATGATCTTTTCGTCGAGCATACTTTGTCACTTACCGAGGCATTGTGTGGCTTCCAGTTCATCTTGACACACTTGGATGGGAGGCAACTGCTTATCAAATCAAAACCAGGAGAAGTTATTAAGCCTGGTTAGTATATGGATGTCCTCGTATTTGCTTAGGGCTATTATGTGATTAGATTTTTCAGTAATTTAATAAGCACAAATTTGCAGATCAATTTAAGGCAATCGACGATGAAGGAATGCCAATGTACCAGAGGCCATTCATGCGGGGTAAAATGTATATACATTTCACAGTGGAGTTCCCTGACTCTCTGAGCCCCGACCAGGTGAAGGCATTAGAAGGAATTCTTCCACCAAAGCCCCAATCGCAGATAACTGACATGGAGCTAGATGAGTGTGAGGAGACAACATTGCATGATGTCAACATTGAGGAGGAGATGAGGAGGAAGCAGGCTGCTCAGCAGGAGGCTTATAATGAGGATGATGATGACATGCATGGTGGAGCTCAGAGAGTGCAGTGTGCTCAACAGTGATCGACTTGAAGAATAATTTATAAAAATATATACAATGAACTGTTCTGTTGTAAGCACCTCATTTTGTTTGGTTACTGTGTAAGTGGGGAAGTTTGGTAATGGGAGGATGGCTGACCTCTTCAATTGTTGAAGTTGTGTGGAAATTTTACTACTGCCTTTACAAATACAATGTGGCTTGGTTCTGGGTAGTGGTACTGCAAGGTCAAAACTGGCTGTGCATTTCTAGTTGTCCAGGCGCTTACACGAACTGAGGACCAGGGTGAATTGATTTCAGTTTGTTTATGATGTAAGGTTGGGCGGGATTTATGAAGATAATTATCCTACACAAAAACAATTTAAGCCTCGTTCACTCCGATGTAAAAAAAATAAAAAAGTAAAGGAAATCATTAGGTTAGACGGCAGGCCACATGAGGCCTAATTCGTATTTTGTGCCTGAAGTACACGGTAGGTGTTCAAGATTTTTGTTTCTAATTTATTCTGTATAAGGCATCTTTTAAGGTACCGTAGCAGCATGTGAGAGTAACACTTTGGTGGTTCTTTGACAAATTTAATATATAATTTTGCTACAGTTAAAAGGCATTTAAGCTCTCCGGCAGTAACTGTTTGCATGGTCTGGATCTATCATCTTATTGATGGATCTAGGAAAGCGAGATTATTGGACCAATGAGAGTGAGGTCAACCCCTCCATTATCTGAGGACAGACTAGTGATTAGCGAGTGAGTATTGCGTGCATCACGCGTGTCACGTAGTGCACTAGAACCAATCACATATCGTCAAATAATACAAGATATGATTCACTATTGCTATATGGCGATGTGTGATTAGTTTTAGTACACCACGTGACAATGCACGTGGTGTATTGTATACTTTTTCGTGATTAGCTCAAGGATCAGCAAGCCATGCTAAAAGAGTGTATCACTGCACGTCTGATCTGCACATTCTGTAACATAAGCATAAGTGGACTTAGACAACTGATGTAGACGGTGCAGATGGTAATTACAAGGTTACGCCTTCATTCTGTAACATAAGCGTAAGCGTTGTTATTTTGGTAGCGTTTTGTATTTTCCCGCAGAAGGCAGCGGGCTCGTGTCACAAAGCTGTAGGGTGAAATAAAGTAAGAGCTCCATGTACGAGTATTTGGCATTGAAAAGAACAAAATAACAACGCTCACCTGGCGAAGAGAGTAAGGTGGCTGGTTTAGTCTCCTCAATCTCTTTAAGTCAGAAAAAAGCATCATCAGATCTATGGGTGTAGCAAGGTGTGAGTAATTAAATGACAGTGCATTTAGCTAATAAGAATTCAAGTTTGGTCAAACAAGGACCCAATCTTATTGGTCTAAACTCGCTTAGTAAATAAAGATACTTGAAAATTGGGCAAATCTGTTATTAACTTCATATAAAAATTAGGATAAATAACAAAAAACGTGGAGAAAAAAAAACAAAAAGAAATAGTTATAAAAATTAGAAAAACATTGTGAGATATTATAAAATATAAATAAACATAGATTAAATGTAAGGAGTTTAGAGCATGTGATATTGTGATCACGTTTTAAAACTAAATATGACAAACGACTGTAATGGACACTTATTTACTAATATAATGGCCCACAAGGCTCCATCTTTTTGCACTTTACTATATCTATTGTTATAATGACTCTTTGACAAAAAAAAACTATATCTATTGTTATAAACGCAACTTCATTTTTTCATCTTCAAACGCATCGCGCCTTTAGTCCAAACTACAATACTAATAAAACTTTTTAGCGCTTTTTGCCACATATCTTTGCTTCGTATCATTATTTTTAGTTTGCTTCTCCTGGTTCATTTGTAGCGTTACATCTTTACTCCTGAAATCTGCAACTGACCTTTTACTTCCACTTGTAACCACTATTTGTTACAATACTTGTAAACCACATGTTTCCTTGTAATGCACAATGATTAGGGGTGTAATCGAATCAAGCTAAGCTCGAATAATAATGAATCACTTGTAACATTACTGTTGCTCGATATCAAGCTCAAGCTCAAGCTCAAAATTCATAGATAATTGGTATTGGCAAATTGATAATTTTATATGTATAACATTTAATACACACACATACACATACATATATACATATTTCGAGCTGCTCGAATTCACTTTTTACTACTTGAATTTGAGCTCATTTAGTATACGAGCTATTCAAACTCAACTCGAGTTCAGTCAACATCGAATTTAAGTTGAATAGTAGATCGAACTACTCCCGTTAATGCCCCCTAACTATGATAATGCACATTTCATTTGTGATGCACAACACTAACAATACCTATAAAATACATATTTACCTGTGGGGTGCGTTTGATTCACGAATAAGATGAGATGGGATGACTCATCTCAGGATTAATAATTCTGGGATAAGTCATTTTAGGATTCAGAATCCCACCTGTCCCATTTTGGTTGGTAACGGATTTGGCAGGCTGAATCCTGGGATGAGTCATCGGTTATTTGGTTCGAAACTGGATTATCATTTTATTGACTAAAGTTTTCCTAAATTTGTGTAATTATATTTATTTGGTAATTCAAAATACATTTTAATAATATTCTAAAAATTATAATATGCTAAAATATAAAATGGGGATCATATAATTTACTTTTTTTATTTGGCAATTTAACAAATAATATTCAAATAGTATTATAAGTATTGTCATATCAATAGCATAAATGCAATAACAGTAATAGACTAGGAAAAAAAATAATATTTTAAATAAATCAAAGTTTGTATTAATGATTTGTTAGACAGATTTTTTTTTTATTTGAGGATAGACAACGTAGTTGTAGAGAGAATTTGAAAATATAGCAAATTAGTTTTGATTATGAGATAATGTTAGGCTTAAATATGTCTGAATTTTTTTAGTCCCAAATACGCTTCATCTCAGGATAACTAATCCCAAATTCCCCATGGATTATTTTATCTTATGAATGAGGGATTAAGTTAGTTAGGTAGGATCATCAGTACTGCCTAAAAAATCCAAATAAACATGGGATGACGTGGGATTAGTTATCCAATCCTGAAATCGTAATCATAATGTATATTAATAATGCACACTTTTATATGTAATGCACGCATTTACTTATAACGCACAATAATAATGCACACTTCTACTTGTAACACACAATGCATTATAATATTTGTAACCGCACAATCTCACTTTTAACGCCCTTTGCATTAAAATCATGCATACTTCTACTAGTAAAGGGCAATGCATTACAATGTTAGTAACGTGCACGCTTACTTGTAATGCACAGTGTATTACATGGATTATAATGATGCGAATGGACCTTAGTTTAAGAATGGTATACTATAGTTTAGATAGAGGAATGGACAGACTGGATAAATAAAGTTTTAGGAAAGTGAGATACATTAGAAATCTAATTAGTCCGTACCAAACACAAAATCAAACTGGAGTTTTTCAATCTTGTTACTCATGACTCGTGAGGGGCACATTCTGAAGGCAATCAGAACTAAACTGCTGGAGGTACAGGATTTAAACACTTGTCTAACAAAAATTCACAATTAAAGATCAAGAATGATACAGCCATGGTGGCACAAGAAAAGTCATGCAAATTGTAAATTAAGCAGCGTATAAGATGACTTTCTTTTGATATAAAATTTGCTGTAATGGAGGAGTAGAATCTGACATAAGCTAGAACAACATTCTGATGCCTTAGTCACCACATAATCGAAAAAAAAAATATTACGTGTGTCTGACTAAAATTGTACAAGAAGTTCTTTAGTTTTGCAAGAACTAATAAAACATAATTCAAGACAAACAACATTACTTTATTCAGACGGCAATGCAAAGCGACACAAAGGGCACAAGTGGCTCTCTTGTAGCCATCTCACGATGCAATCTTCATGGAACGTATGTGAACACCGCAACCGAATAATCTGCAATCCAAGAGGGAACTCTTCGAAGCAGATTGCACAAGATCTTTCAGCAATAGATTTATTGTCCATCCTCAACTTCTGGAGTCCTTGAATAGATGATTTTGTAGCTGCCTTGAAAGCTAAAGTTGTTTCATACGCCAATTCGTCCACGCTTCGAGGTCTGCTAGTGGCGTCCATGAAATCATCCTCAAAATCTTGATCAGCTTTCATCTTCTCATCGTACCATGCATTCCACTGGTTCAGCTCGAAGTCTGGTACTGTGATCCTCTTTGCAAAGTCCAGATCGAGAGGCAAAACATTATCGCCATACGTCAGTTTTTCCTTCATGTCACGGGCAAACTCCCAAATATTGTGAACCAATGCATCGCTATTCTCTAATTGCCGCGGTGTCTCGATAAATCCTTCTGGATACCTTGTTCCCCAGCACAGATTGTTCAATTCAAAAGGGATTTGTATGCAATCAAGAAGCTCACGTAGTACTTCCAAAGATGAGGGATCTGAGGTAATGTCGCAACAATCAATACTAAACCAATTCTCATACGACAAGCCTTCGAATGTCATGTTGTTCTTATAATCATCAGAAAAGTATGTGACTGAGATCGTTGCTTTGATTAGGAATATAGGTTCTTCGCACATTGGACTGCACCATGGTTCAGCTTTCTGCGATGCTACAACTGAAACAGTATATTGGTCGTGGGAATTCAATGGAGGCAACCAAGGTGGTGGTGCCATCTTGATTTCTTGATTGTTAATGATGTGAGATAAAGAAAGTTGGAGAAAGGTTGACAAAAAAAATCTGATAGCAGAATAATATTTGATAGTTTCGGGTATTTCGATTCTACGATTAATAATCAGTATATATAGTTGTTAGAAAACAAAGACCTTTTGGTTTCTGATTTCATTTTCTTTTCCAGAATGGAGATGGAATCAAAAGCTGCATGAACAATTTTGGTAACTAGGCATTTCCTACTTACCAAAAAAAAAAAACAACAAAGAAAAACAAGGATTTCCTCCTGAATAGTTATTAATGGCAAGTTTAATTAAATGGAAACCTTATTTATTTTCTTTTATTTGGTGTTGGTTGTCGTTTCAATTTTATGCTCTCTTTCTATGCAAAAAAGATAATTTGGTTTTTCCTAATTTTTACACCAAATACACAAAATAAAAAGTGAAAGTAAAGGCTCAAAAAGGTAAGTATCAAATCCAAATCTTTAGTGATTTAGGAAACAATTAAATATAATTAATGAAGACATCTTCTTTCTTGTGAAACATACAATAAAAAAAAACCTTAAATATGCTTCCAATGTTTTTTTGTAGCGACAGAATTTTTATTGCCTTTTACAATAAAAAAATGAATTTAAATATCGATCTATCAACTAAATATATCAAATCAATCAGGATCTTTATTAGATTTGAATGATTAGCTTTTATTATAACATTAGATATACATTTTATTTCATTTTATTAAACACCACCAAATAGAATAATTCAATTAATTGAATCTGTCAGTTTTGTGTGGTAGTATTACTATCAATGTATCTGAATTAGGGCTCGATAAGAAATAGTGGCCGAATCAGTATTTTTGGTTGGGGAACGTACTTAAAGGTATATAAAATTATTGTGTAGGAGTATCATTTGTAGAATTATAAATTGCACGTTAAATTTTTTTAATTTTTTTCGCTTAATTATCCAGTCATATTTTATAATTGCAATTCAAAGTAAACAGTATTTTCACCAAGTTTCCACATCAATGAGGTCATTCTCATCACTGAATGATTTTAAACAAACAACAATATCAGTGAAGTCTATAAAACTTAATAGGTAGCTATTGAGTAATTGATCGAGATATGCGTTAATGTACAAAATTAATATAATGACTCAATACTAAATTAATATAACTACTCATTTTTCTATCTCCTCTTTCTTGCCTTCCTAAAGGAAAAATGAAACTATAACTTGACTACTCTCTAATATTAAACTCTTGACAATAACTCTATCTAAAATCTCAAGTCAGAAATCACAAACAGCACAATTTTTATCTTTTAATGTTCGTTCTACACATTTGTGAAGAGAATGTTGGAACATACATAATCTTAGTTACTATAGATTTTATATGAGACGATATACATCCATATGTGTGTGCACGTGCATGTGGAACCAAGTACTTAATGTTAATTTTGGGTGAATTAAAAAAGAAAAAAATAATTAATTGAAAAGCGTACCCAATTTAAACAAGAAAATTTTAAAAAATAAATAAATTTTAAGTCGGCAGTATGTATACTAAAGCACGTGAAAAGGAGTTAAATTTTTTAGTTTAACTAATCAAATAACAAGTCCAAAAATATTTAAAGAGGAATAAAAGTTAAATTCATTCATAAGGCAAAAGCTAGGTGGAGACAGGGGAGAGAGGGCAATAAAAAAAAAAAAATTTCGAAATTTTGATTTTATTTTTTTGGGAGGGGAAGGGGGCACGAAATCCTTAAAATTAAAATTCTCAAAATCTCCAAGGGATCAAAAGAATTTCTCATGATTACTCCCTCCATCCTGAAAAGAATGTTGAAATTAGAATATAATCCAACTCGTAAGTTTTTTAAAAACATCTGCGTCTTAAATTCTAAAAACTTAGATCTGCCAAACACTAAAATTTTTTGAGTTCAAAGTTACGAAAGACTATCATTTCTCTTTGAATTGAGCATGTTGGGCTTAACATAAGAATTAAACTGCTCAAAACAAATACCTGAGCAAATTTCAAGAAAGAAAAATATTTTCTTTCCATTCTTGTTAATAAAGATTTTTCTTTTCCCTCAATTTGTTTCAATGGTATATCGTAGGTAACTTAAAAAGCTCAAAAATGAATACAAAGTGTTTTAGGTGATGGACAAGAAACATGGTTATGGTATGACAACCGGCACCCTTTGGGACCCTTTATAAGGTCTTCTCAGATAAACTACTCAAAAAGTTGGGGTTGACAAAGCAAGAGATAGTTGATCACTTGTTTTTTGAATGTCATTTCACTGCTGTAATTTGGAAAAAAAATGCTTGAATTTTGTTCCATAAATAGAGAGGCAAACAACTGGAGTACTAAATTAGACTGGATATGTGATACATAGAATACTGATGATTTTGCTGACGGGTTTCAAAGGATAATGTGTGCAGTAACTACACCAGTTATGGAGAGCAAGAAACCAATTGCTTCACCAAGGAAAGAGCACAAGAGCTGAGGAAATTGTGACAACAATAGGAAGAATGTATAAAGTTGTTCTTACTTGGAGAAAAGTTCCAGTTACCAAAAGGAATTGGCAGCTCATGTTGGAATGGGCACTGTCTGCTAAGATTTTTGCAGATTAACAGTTTAGTCTTTTTGTCAATGAAATTGTATAATTAGGGGCGTATTCTATAGAATTATGTAACGGTAACTTTTGTAAAAGCTCTATAAATAATTTAGTAAATATTTTTACTTTTTTTTTAAATATCAGTTGTTTAAGATCAATTTCAACTCTGCATATTTACATAGTTTGTGGAAAATACTTGCGTTAAAGGTTTAAGTTATTTAACTAACGAGTGAAGTGGATGCTGAAAGCATTTTTCATTCACTTATAGATAGACATGGCCACGGTTCTGGAACCGCCGGTTCCGGTTCCTTAAACTGGTGGAACTAGAACTGCACCATATAGGGCGGTTCTGGGGACGGTTTCGGAACCGGCAGTTTTGGTTCTACTTTTTCAAGGAATCAGAACCGCTCTTCATAAACCGGTTCCAGAACCAAAAATGCACATTAAAAAATATCATATTTTTATTTTATTATTATTTTATGAAGAATTAATGTGTGATATAAATTATATAAACAAATACATTACATTATCAAATGATGAAAAATATATTGCATTTTCAATGGTAAACATTTTAAGTAGAAAAAAAGATACATGATATTTCTTGAATATGATATTTTTTTTATCAAATCTATACTATTACAATTGAGATTGAATATGAAAATAAATATCAATTACTTAATCATCTTCATTGCTTGCGACAGTACTAGAATCCGTTGTGTTATTGAATTCATCCTCTTCATCATTTTCCATTTCCATCTCTTGTTGTCTATATTCTGCTCTAGTCCAATCATCCACACATGCTTGAATTTCTAGTGATTCAGGACTTAATCTCGACCTTGTCTCATCCAAAATACTTCCACCGGCACTAAAAGCTTGTTCCACTAGCCACTGTTGATGCTGGAGTTGCTAAAATTTGCTTAGCAATGAGGGAGAGAATAGGATAATTCTCTGATTTTCGTTTCCACCATTCCAGAACTTTGAACTCTTTAGTTAAGCTGCTATCATCATGCTCAAATTTGGTAGTTAGATATGATTCAATTTCCGTACTAGTATTAAGTGAACCCTTTTGTCGCTTTGACCTTTGAAAAAGTAATTTATCACCAAGTTTAACAGTTCCTTTGCCTTTAGGAATGTTACTTGGTGTTGCTAGAGGATTCATCCAAAGTACTAGTAGGAAATCGATCACCATAAGCAATAAAAAATTCATTATATAAAGAGCAAATAAGTTCTTTAACTTCAAATACCATTTTATTAATATCATAAGTATAATTATCACTGTCATATATTTGTTCATAATATGAAGACAAATACTCATGCAAACCATCTAATCTGACACGAGGATCAAAAACCGAAGCAACCAAATATATGGGGGGGGATATGTTCATAATAGTTAATCCATTTTCTAAACATATCCATAATAGGTTGTTTTAGAACATCATCATTTTTAGCTTCATTTAAACAACCAACGACATTACATGCCTCAGTAAGAAACAAATGAGCAGTAGGATAATATACACCAGACAAAATATAAGTAGCGTCATTAAAAACTGTTAAAACTTCTAAAATTTTATTGCAAACAATCCAATTATGTTCATGCAATATTATGTCGATCATATTAGTTGCAAAAAATGCACATAATAAATCACTATATTTGCTAGATTGGTTGAGTAATTCAAATGTTGAATTCCAACGAGTAGGAACATCTCTTGAAAATCTTTTTGGATTTTTTCCATTAGCTCTACAAAAAGCACTCCATTGTTTCATTAATTTAGGATGTGTCCACAAATAAGAAATTGCTTTTCTAATAGGTTTGATATGATTTTCAAGTGCTTTTAAACCATCTTGTACAGCTAAATTTAAAATATGGCATGCACATCTAATATGAAAAAATTTACCACCTAATCCGGGTTGACAAAGATCTTGTAACTCTCCAATAGAAGCTGTATTTGCAGATGCATTATCGAAACCAATTGAAAATTTTTTTTTACATAAGCCATATTCTCCCAAAATAATACTAATCATTTTAAAAATATTTAGGGCTGTATGAGATTCATCAAAAATACGAAAAGCTATAACTCTTTTTTGTATATTCTACTCGTTATCAATTCAATGACAAGTTATAGCCATATAAGAATGTGTTTGCCAATGATCACTCCAAATATCAGAACATATAGACACACGACTATCTAAATTTAAAAATAATTGAATTAATTCTTTTTTTCCTTGAGAATAAATATTTTTAAGTGTTCGTCTAAGAGTTGTTCTAGGAACACTTTTAAATTGAGGATTTAAAGCATTTTGACAATATTTTTTAAAACCCAACTTTTCACCAAAACTAAAAGATAAATGCTCAAGAGCTATCATTTTTGTCATTTCATTCCTATTTCTTTCCTCACTATATCGAAATAAAGAAAAGTTAGAAGTAGCAAACCCGGTAATTTGTTGTTGTTTTTTGTCGATGCCATATTCTTGAGGATGAGATGTTCTCATATGCATTGTGACTACTTTCCATAGCCATCTCCTATTTTGTATTGGTAACATCTTTGACAAAAATTATATCTTGCTTGAGTTTCACCATTCATGTCAATTTTGGTGAAGTATTTGGTGAAGATATCGGACTTAGGAGCTCAACTTTTTTCTCCTCCGGTTTCAATTGTTTGCTCTTCGAAAATGGCCTCCATGCATTGGCTTTCTTGAGTTGGAATATCAACGTCATCAACTTCAATCCGGTTGACGTTGTACAAAATATTTTTGCCTTTACTTTTTGATTTTGAGGATGAACTCCCACCACCAACACTTGCCATTTGACAATAGATAAATAAAAATAAAAAATTTATAAATAATAATTTAATACTTAGAATTATAGATACTAGATAAATTGAATAAACACTAGAATATAAACAACTTGAGAGTGAGCAAATTAGAAAAGAAATAGAGAAATTAGGAGGTAAATAAAGAATTAAGTATATTTGAGATAGAGGAAGAGAAGATAAATTTTGGTGTGAAAGAAAATTAAGAGTTAGGAAGTATTTATAGGGAAAATTTGTAAATAAAACAAAAAAAATGCAACAGCAAATTTGTAAATAAGCCGTTGTATTTTTTTTGTACTGTTTCTTATCAACGGCTTTATAGCCGTTAGAAAGAAACAGACTATTTAAAGAAAGAAACACGTGTTTGATTCTGTTTTTTTCTTTCCTTTAAAGTCTTTCTTTCTTTAAGAAAGAAAGAAACAGAAGTGTCTGTCTGTTTGTTTCTTTTTGTCTGTTTCTTTCTTTCTTTAAGAAAGAAAGAAAGAAAGAAACAAACAATACTTAATGGAACCATTTTTATTATTTTTTAATTTTTTAATGTTTTTATTTTACGATTCCGGAACCGCCGGTTCCGGTTCCGGTTCTATTTTTTTCAGAACCAGAAACCAAAACCGTAACTTACAGTTCCTTGATGGTTCCAATTCTACGGTTTCGATTCCGGTTCCGGTCCGGTTCTAATACGGTTCGGTCCGGTCCAGTTCCCGGTTCCAAATAGAACAATGGCCATGCCTACTTATAGACGAAGATGCTGAAGTTTCAGATACAATTTGTATGTATATTGACCCAGCAGAATACAGAGGGTAGGGCATCACGGCAAAGGATAAGCACGCACCCACTAGCATATGTAATCTCAAAACAGACAGAACACGGCACTGGCGTCAAACTGTTCACGAGTAAAATGGTAATGCCGTTAAAACACAATCCAACTTATGAGACAGAATCAAAATTGTAAATTTCGGTGTGCAAATCCATGAAAACACCGTAATTTAACTATGATCGCCACTTCTTTCTGCAGCCAAATGCTATGAGCAAAATGCGGAAAGAGAAAGGCACCAACACTTAACATCAACACCAGAAATGGCAGAGACATGCCATAAAGAGAAGGGCGTTAACACAATATTTGCACTAACAGAAAAGACTACTTTATATATTTGACACCAAAAAAAAAAAAGAAAAAAAAAAGACTACATTATATGAAGGAATTGCGCAGAAAATCGAGTTAGGGATGAGAATTATCACAAAGAACTGAGAGACTCATCCTACAGATATCAGCATCAACCAATTGCTGATACACTTCCAATTGGTATTATAGAGAATCATAAGTTGGTCAGATCTACTTGTCACAATGAAAAAGGGAAAAGTAATTAGGGATGAGGCAATACAATTAATGACCTAAAATAGCTCAAGTTGATAGTCCTTGGTTTCCTGCACTAGCTTCTTCCACGGATTTATCAGCTTCACATTTCTTTAAATTGTCAGTACTTGCAGTAACTGCTTCTCCCCTTTCAACCTCCTCAACAGAAGCCTCTATGTTGGATTGGTCCTTTAGTTCAACTTTGCCACCAGAAGGTTCCTCCATCTTAGTATCGGACACCATAGGAGTTGAATCTTCTCCTATAGCTGACTTCTGCACAGACGGATCCTCACTGGGCATTGGTGATTCCAATGGAGCTGCCTCAACACCACTCAATGTGCTTTCAGCCTCCTTATTACGGCCTTCGAGCCCTTTAGATGGCAGTTCTTTACTCTCAGGATCTTCATCCTTTCCTGCAGAAAGCTTATTTCCAGCTGCCTGGTTCTCCCCTTCATCCATGTTTGTATCTACAGTACCGTCACATTTCGGTTCTGCATCCTTCTTATCATCATCTGGTCCTTGTTCCTCAGTCACCATCTCTGCATCAGCTTTCTGCTCAGCTTCCTTCTTTTTATCATTGTCAGTGTAAACCTCCCTGGTGACCTCCTCTCCGTCATGATGTTCTCCAACATCCTTTGCATCTGGCCCAACCTCTGCACTTTCTTTAGCTTCTCCAACTATCCCTTCGTTCTCATCAACATTTTCAGCATCATTCTTCTCCTTTGCTTCCTTTTTCGAACTCGACTTCTTCTGCTTTTTCTTAGGAGTCTCACTTCCAGGAGACTCTGTTGCTTTAAATTTTCCACTCAAGCGAGCAGAACGTCTTGGGGTGTCACCTATGAAAGACAACAACAGAAGATTCAAATCAACCATAAATTCAGATGGATTATTGAACTAGCGAACTCTAATTGAAAAGATCCGCTTGTCCTGTTACCAAATTTTTTTACTTCTGTTTGGAATAATATCTATGTATCACCAAAAACGAGCACAAATATCTTCCTATCCTTGCAATTCTCAAGATAACCAGAAAATGTAAAAGCATCTTTAACTGTAACATTAGCTGCCTACTATGGAACAAACAACAAACAAAACATTGCTCAACTGTCGGGAGCATAGTACAACTATCAGCAAAATATGTATGTGCAACGATTGTAAGTATACCTGCGCCCCAGTCAAATTCTGAGGAAGAAGGGCCTCCAGGATGAGACTTGAGATATTGCTCCAGTTGTCTCTTGCTCTTAATTTCTTCCCCAGTGGGTGAGATGAAAACTATCTCATTCTTCCTAGGCTTTGGAGTGAGCTATAAACCCCAAAAATAAAAATTAATAAATAAAAAAATAAGGAACAGAAAGAAAATTCAGAACCATAAAGAAATCAGACTTAAAATCACGAGTAGAAGACGACCATCAACTTTTTGATAGAAAAACAAGCACAACAGACAATTTATATATACTTCTGTCCCTGAATTTCAAACAGATAATACTTACACCATTCCAAATTCAACAGTAAAATTTTTCACCTACTGCATTATAGTTAAAATCTAATATAACCCTAATTTAATTGCCGAAAAGCTTAATTACGTAAAAAGAATAACTGGTGAAGGATTAAAGGTTTTTCCAGCCTCATTTTGGTGAATTATGAGCACCTGTATTGTTTTTGAGTAGCACATTCTGTAAGAATTAATCAGTTTACCAATAGATTCTAAACCTGGTTCCTAATGAAAACTCTCCAATCCCATGCAGCTCTTCTAACAGTACACTAAAAGACAACAGAAAGAATGTGCCAGATGAGCTGGAGCATGAATAAAGCATCAAAGCCATCTGGACATGGTCAAAAATTAAAAGCAGTAATTCTGTTCGAGTATATAACACCTTCTGTACCAGAAAAAATGCATAAAATAAAGTGAAAAACAAGCAAAGAAACAGAATAGATTAACTTTACCAAAGATTCATGTCAGTCTGTTCAAATTCACATTTAGACAGAGGAACTCTTCAAAAGTATGTCAGCATCAAATTTAAATGAAGTATCATCTACATCCTATGCCCAGAATGTCTGTTTATTAAATTAGTTATGCAACATAACATAAAACTATTCTGGTTATGTGAGACTGGATGTCCAAGTAAAGTTGCCCTAGACTTAGGGATTAAAAAGAAGAGAAAACTACGGCTGATTATAGTGTATTGCACAAAAGAAAGTTAAGTAATATTTCTGTAATTAGCTTCTTAGTTCACATTTTTCTTTTAAGTGCTTAACAAAACCACTCTAGGTCTTGCTCCTACCACCAAATACTAGAAAGTGTTGCTAAACAGTTGACTTGATATTTCATGATCTCTAGGCGGTAGGCTTGGTTATGTATCCCTCCCACAGAATGGCTAGGTGTTTCTATCTGCATTCCAGAGAATAGCAAAATAGTGGAAAGAACACTAATTTGCAAAAGAAACCTAGCCATCAAACAAAATCACAAGTAACAACAGATTAATAGGATTGCATGGATCAGCTGAAGTGTCTTGAAGTCAAATACAGAATTATATTTAAGTCCATAACCAACATAGGAGTCCCCAATTCAAACAAGAACTCCCTGTGGAAAACATTCTACGCTATCATATGCTACATTGAGTAACATAGCAAGCCTCAGAGATTTTAAACATGTGAAGACTCACATTTGAAGACCAAATACTGCCTTGAGCAAGCTACAACAGCTTTCCCAAATAACATCAAACAAAGGACATGCATCATAGCTGGTTAACATAGAAAAACCTTAAACTGGGGAAGTTATGTAACTAGGGAGGCAAAACTCCATACAAAAGAAGTAGCATAAAGCAAGATTTAGCGCAAAAATCCACATATGAGAATTTCTTTAACCAGAGTCACTACCAATTACTAAATTGTGGAACACTTCCAAACATTTTACTCTAATATACAAAAGATCTAATTTGCAAAGAAAAACCTCACAATCAGGCAAAATTAAATATGAACCATACAAAAAAGGATCCTATTAATTTGATGAAAGAGCTTAGAATCTATTTGAGTTACAATCCATCTAACACTCTTAGTCCACAACCCATTAGGAGAACAGAGCCGAGAAAAAGGATTCCATGTGTAAACAGTCTACACTGTAATACACTACACGGAGTAAAATTGCAAGCCTCAATGCTTTAAAACAAGTTTGTGAAAATAACTCCAACTTGAAGAACAAATATTCCCTGAAGACACTAGCAAAGCTAGGAATATGCATAAACAACTCAAGACAAATGATCATGACCATAACTCATTTATTATAGAAAATTAAAATATGGAAATATCAGAGGTGGGCAAAACCACCTTTAACAACATTGCTTCAATAGAAGCTGTATATGAAAGTCAATTAAAATCCCAAAACTAACCAATGTCATCATGAATAAGTATTTTGAAGGAAACTTGGTCACTTTCACAAATTGTCAAACTGGTTTCAAAACATGACCTGCTATATTCCTACCTCAAATTGTCCCTAAAATATGGAATTGTTAAATTTCCTTACTCTTTCAATAACAAATTTCAAGGATTTGACAAATTCATTCAGAAAGTTACTCAAACAATCAGCATTTCATCCATTGAACGCACTAAAAAGTAAGAAAATGGAAAATTAGAAAGACAGAAACTGAAACAGAGGAGAAAAGGCTACAGCAAGAAACTGAAACAGAGGCGAAAAGGCTACAGCTGTTGTGACAGCATCCTAATGCTTTAGGTGATCATAGCTGTTTCTGATGCAACCCACCAATACTAAAAAATAGAGCAAAGAGTAAGTGAAGAATAAAAATACAGGTATTTTTTATGCTTTTTGCAACTCTTGTTAACTCTTTAAGAATTACTATAGATTGAAGTGAAGAATCACAGGTTGTTAATGGCTTAAGCAGACAAAAGACATGCTTTCATACTAAAAGACTAAATTTAAAATTTGAGTATTTAAGATCAAACCCTCCAAGTACATGATACCCATATTTCTTCTGCGAAGCACCCATAAAATAGCTCATATGGAAGAACAGTGAGAAGGTGCATTTAATGAGAAGCATTTTATATAGATCTGGAAAGGATTAAAGCTTGTTTATGCTTTAAACCTACCTAAACTTAATGGAAGGAAAAGATCAGTTATCCATATAACAGGGACCTCAACTATTGAGCAGTTCACATAATTATTTCTGGATACACAATGAAACTAGAGTACAATACAACAATGTATAATTTAGCATCCATATGAAGTACAATACAGATCCACATTGACATTTGCCATCAACAAACGACCTTTGTATAGTCATAGTGGTCATTTAGAAATTAAAAAAATAAATTTTTGCAAATATTCCCACCAAGGGGAAATTGACGTTGTTGAACTTTTTGCAAGAGCAGGGATAACAGTATATACACAAACTCTTAAATCCATTGCTGCCATTGCAATCAAAAAGTAAATCCAAAATTCAGGCAAAGAGAGCATTAAACTAATGGTCATCCCCTGTGTGAAGTAAAATTCATTTTCACAAAATTGACTTTGACCAACCAGATCATGATAAGTGATCACTTGCTAATTAGGCATTTCATTGTGACTACTCCTTCGTGGCATCTTAGAAGCCGCTCATGGATACACATGCAGACTTCCAGACTCAGTTTAGCACTTTGTGGGTCTTTAGATCCAAAGGCAATTTAAGTAATCATTACATACAACCAGAACTACAAATCTACAACAACCTAATATCTGATTCATTTTCACCAATTTAATTCTAGGTTTATGCCTATTAGAATTTTGGGATGGTTAAACAATCGTCTCTTCAATCATACTCCATAAATTAATTTTTAGGGGAAAAGGAAAAAAACACACCAAGATTTTCTTAATACCTAAAAGACAAGAACCATAAACCATCAGGATGTTAACAGACTGTTCCCTTGTAAATGTGAACCACTTTATGTAATTTTCAAATCACACATATCGCTTTTCTTGCAGAATGGTAAGTAATTTTTTTTTTTTTTTTGGGGTTGCCGAGGTTAGAGGGTATGCTTGTATCCGAATGCTACAAATGATCCTCCTTGATACTAATGAAAGAACTTCTCTATCTGAGAAAAGAGAAGTGTACAAACCTAAATATAATGATACAGAAAATAGATGGGAACACATTTGAATGGCTATGTATATCATACATAAAAATATTGACATGTACCAAGTGGAAAGGAGGATAAATTCAAACACTAAACATGAACAATTAACAGACATATAATACATGTATCAGGTGATCTTTTGCCACAAAACAGCCCAATATAAGGAGTTTCAAGAGTAGCAAGATATGACAGGCAAATTCTATGCATCTGGCCTAAAAGTTCAGAAAAAGGGTTGGTATAAAACAAGAAATGAATGAACATGCCTTATCTTCTTCTCAAAATGATACATTAAAATTAATTGAATTGAGCATATGACACAGTGTCAAACACTGGACTTCGGGCACAGCGATACTATCATCTAGCATTTGCACAGTGATAAAACCAGCATTAGGCTTCAGTTTAAAAGACAGTAAGGATGTGATACTAGCACTTGTTACGTGAGGTAAACAACTTGCACAGATATCTCATTCAACAAACGTGTGATTCATACCAGAAAGTGAATTTTAAGACATAATAGGTTCTATAAAATTCCCAAAATACAATATGCCCCCACTCTAGAGACTGAGAAAAGTTGGATATAATGATGATGGAAGAAGCTATGTAGCTTCATGGTAGAAAAGAAATATGGACATGCACATGAATTACAATGCAATTACCACAAAATACTTCAATGTTCAGGGAAACAATGTAACTGATAAAAAAATCTTAAGTGTTACAAGCCAACAACCTCCAGACTACTGAAAAACATATGAAACAGCAAAGAAAATCTCACATCTTCAGTAAGTAAAATTCTTAACGTTAACGTGGCAAAATTCTTCTGAAGGTACAACCAAGAAAACATAACTGACAAGCAGAAATTAATATCTAAGACATTTAAAATGAAAGGGGCGAAAAACAGCATAAAGAGGCCATTATATTAAGCGAAAAGCAAAGAAAGAAACAGTCATAAACAAGTTAAGCAAACACCAACAAACTCAACTGTGTCTACCTTTATTTCTAAATCCAACTCTCAAATAATCCAAATCCATCACGAAATCTTTCCTACCTACATGTACACATTATCCTTTTCATATACAGTATTAACTAAATTTAAGGCATAGATAAAATGAACCACGTTAAAGGTTGCTCGGGCGCCACACCACTTTGCTTAAAGAACTCCATAATTGTGTAAGTTGCACGGACAAAAGCAAAAACAATAATAAAAAAAAAAGACATGTTATTTCCAAAAACAATAATTTTTAAAAACCTAGAAAGTAGGACAATAAAATTTAAGAAAATAAAACCCTAGTCCCCAATTCATGATGTCATAATAGAATTCCGACTCAATTAATTCTCAAATTAAATACCAGCACCATAATACTAATAGTCTGGCACTACCAATTTCAACCAATTCCCGATAAATTCTGCATAATTAATCAAAATTAGACAATAATTTCAAAAATAAGATGATAATCCCTAAAGTACTAAAGAACATTAAGAGCGGGAAGAAAATCAAAACCCTAGCTACCCGCTTCAAAAATTACATAAATTCATGCAAAAATCATATGCATTCTAGAGAACAAAAAGAAAAGAAAAAAGAAGAAGAAGAAGAAGAAGAAAAACGAAAGAATTAGTCAACTAGGAAAAAAATATTAAAAAGTTAGGGCAGAAAACGAGGGAAATTAGTGGATTGACCTTCTTAGTCCAGCCAACAGGAGCGGGGAGTTCGATAGCAACGACGTCGTCCTGGTGGTTCTTCTGCGGAGTTGTATCGGTCTCCATCTTTGACATCGATTTATTCTTCAGCAGCTGCTAACTAAAACTAAAGTGAGTGCTTATGTTATTTTGGGGTTTATATTTATAGATAAAATTTTCGAACGCTTTAAAGCTTCCCGCTCTCTGCTCTCTCTCTCTCTCTCTCTCTCTCTCTCTCTCTCTCGGCTTGTGATTTATATGACGGTTAGAAAATAGGAATTTGACAAATTGGAATCTGAAGCTGGATTTGGATATTTCTTTTTGAGTCGGGTCAAGGCTATGTAGCTCTGCGTCTCATGTTGCCTTTTTGAGTCGTCCCACAATAATGTTAAATTTCCTTCTTTATGCTCTCTTGGGGTTGTGGAGAAATATTCTATTCGCGAGATAATGTGCTTAGGTGAGTATTTTTTTATGATTGTTAGTGTTAATCTAATTTTATAGGTAATTATTAATGACTTTTGTAAAAAAAAAAAAAAAGATAAGTGGAAGGGGAAATACCTATATATGTGTGTGTAAATTTTAATTTTAAATTAATTAAATTAAAAAAATTAAAAGAAAGAGTTTTGCATGTAATTTAGATTTTTTTGCCAAAAGTATCCTTGTTATCAAATATAAAGACTATGTTATTTCTCTAAAATTGAATGTCTTTTTTATAATTTTTGAGGCTATTTGTGTAATAATGGAGTTAAGGATTTATTTTAGTAATGCTGAGAATTTATTTAAGTAATGGAGTATATTTTCTTATGGAATAGTTTCAATTAGGAAATTTCTATAGGAAAAAATTTTAGAAATTAAACCAGAATAGAAAAAAATTTCTTGGATACCCTCAACCTTATTAAACGAGTACTTTGGCTTTAGAAAATTTCTATAGTTTTAAACTTTAGAAACTAGATGAGAATATGAAAGAAAATTTCTTGGATGCCTTAACCTTATAATTAAAGGAGTATTTTGACTTGTCGTTTGTCAACGTTCTTGGCAATTTAGTGCATGTGGATGAGCTTGAGTTGTGCAATTGCATCAAGAATAATGCGGAGAATACCATTGCTGCTGGCACTAGATCATGCGTGTGCAATTGTAAATCCCTAGGGGGATGTTGAGGAAAATTCTTAAATGAATTCAGTTTACGGCCTCACTTATAAATCTTGTGATATAAAATAAAATTACATAAGCATCTTTATATTACTTTCTTATATTAGCATGCATTATTATATTTATGTAACACTCTTTTAAACTAAAAGGTCCACAGGTAGGGGTCATAGACTTGATCCACCCAAGAATCTCCCAGAATGCTGGGGATGGTTTGCTTATGTTGAGTGACTAAGGATTTTTTATTTTCAATTTGGATTTTTGAGGATTATCAAAGCCGCTTATAGTGTCTAAAATATCACATTGCTAAAAATTTTCCTGAATCTCTTTTTGACGAAAGAGTACAAGCATTTAAAACAAAAGGCTGGTATTGAGCTTCTTAGGCTGAAAAGGGATTTTTTTTTTTTTTTTTGGGTAGAACTGCAACACTAAATGACTCTAAATAGTCCATGAAATTTTCAAGAAGTATGATCATCAGAATAAATGGGACGACTTCCTTATACAGTTGTGCCATACAATCTGCGCAGAGATAACCCCTCAATTACCCCACTAATTGTCTTGATATATTAAAAGGGGGAGTTTTCTGAATTGTTAGATTTTTTTCTCATAGTTCTCCTTACAAAATAAATTAATGACAATGTTATGGATAAATTATTTTTATAATTGTTAGGGATATTTTGATAATACTAACATTGAGCATATACTTTAGGAATGTAGTTTTTTATTGAATCATGTTTCCTTTAAGTTTCGAAGAAATAAATTTGTGAATGGGAAAGAATTTTAAGTTTTAGAAATTACTTTGGAAATTCTCTAGAAACTAATGACAAATAAAAAGAATACATAAAAAAGTTTAAAATCAAGATCCCTATACAAACAAATAATAAAATTTTTTAAAAAGTTAAAATATTCATACTTAATTTAAAGTTTTTTTTAAATTTTCTTTTCAATATATTATAGCTTTGAATGTGAGATTTTACATTTTTGTTGGATATAAATTTTTTCATTTTTTGGATAAAAATAATTTATGATAGAAAACCAATATCAATAGTATACTATATGTCTTTCTAGATTCTTTTGTTTTAGTTCTTGTATGCTGTCAACTATTTTTACCTGTACTACGTTGAGGTTATTTGTGTAATACTAATACTAAGTTTTACTTTAGAAATATAATATTTATTTTAGTATGTTTCCTTTATTTTTTACTAGAAAAAATTTTTAGTTAAAAGGAAATTCTTTGAAGAGTTTTTGAATTTTTTTTTTGGAATAATACTAAAGAAGATAGAAAATAATTCTCATTAAACACTTTTATAAAACTAAAGAATAATAAAAAATATATTCCTTAAAAATGGAAAATTTTTATATTTATTTATATATTAAAAATAAATAAAAATAAATATTTTATATTTTATATTTTTAAAATATATTCTTAGGTTTATATTTAAAATTAATTTGCTTAGGAAAACGAGTTAGATTTGGAAATTTTTGGAGATAGCTTTTAGACATTAAACAAGGATATGAAAGTCATTGAATATGGCTTTTAAAATTAATATATTCTAGCAAAATTAGAAAGAAAACTTACTTGGAGAACAATATTTACATATTTAACTTCTTAAACATTGCAAAAAAAAAAAAAAAAGCATAAAATAAAGTAGAAGTAAAATTCATATTCTTAGACATTATAAAATGGTTCTTGATATGATATCTAAAAATTAAACAAATACAAGAAGAAAAAGTTTAGAAAAATAAATATGCCACATTTAAGCTTTTTCTAAGTGGAAAAGTGTATGAATAATTGTCACGCTTCGTGCTCGAGATGTGGCACCCACCATGCCCTGGGCTATACTAAGACACAAGGCTAAATCGATGCAAACATTAAACAAACCAATCATAACTTAATAATTATACAATGATAGCCAAAAATATCATTTCATTCATAATAATATCTAATCTCCATTTACAATTTCATTCTCCCATTACCAAAAGTTGGGGGACAACATGTATAACCTAACTTATACAAATGGCTATACAATTATTGACAAAATATTGCCCTTCTATGGTCCAATCCCAAAACATACATCAAGAGGCCCAAAAGTTACTCCAATCTCCTTCTATGAATTCATCCTCTATGAGATAAAAGAAAGGACTAAGTGATAAATCACTCAATAAGTAGCACAGGATCTTTTTAAGGCTTGAGTTTGTTACATATAGATATAATTTCCAATCACGAAACAATGATTCGCATAAGTCATAAAGATATGTGGTCATTTCACATTCCTTTCAATTCGTATGCATTACAATATCACAATACCATATGAGTTCAAGTAGTCAGTGGACATATGACTCTGGATATCCAGTTGTTAACTACGACCTAGTTGACACGGTTCAAAACCAAATTTCACCCATGTGCTCCGGTTCAAAACTAACTATCACCTAATAGTACGATTCAAAGAATATATCACAATTACTCATTTAAGGAACTAGTCTCGTCATGAGCCATTCACACAAGAGCTTAAACAAATCATCATTCAAACATACATTATACCATGTATACTCATTTAATATTAAAGCAAGAGTATAACCAAGTTCAAGCCCATTTATATAACAATTAACATTTCAAAACATTAGATTTAGCAAGGTACAATTCCAAACGTAAAGAGATTCAAGTACTACTTACCTCGATCCAAAGTTAGTTCAAATAGTCAGAGTAGGGATAGTGACCATTTTCACCTAAAACACACAAATAAACACTCAATTATAGACTTACTCCATCAATAAATCTTTAATAAAACCTAGTTCTAGACTCTACATGCGAAACAGAACATAAGGCTAGCAAAAAGGGAGTGATCTGCATGTGGACTAGGCTGATCCGCGCTCACGGATCACAAGGAGCACACCCGCAGCTCTCAGCAAAAGCTGAGCCGTGGGTGAAAAAGGATTGAGCTGTGGCCAGAGCTAGCTTGGCCTAACCCGTGGCTTACCCACCAAAGACTAGCCGGGACCAGCAAGCCTTGAGTTGTAGCCATGACTCAACGAGCCTCACCCGTGGCTCGACAGTCAAAGACTTGCCATGGGTGAGAGCTAGTCGAGCCCAGCCCGCAACTTACCCTCAAATGCCCATGGCTTACTGCGAGAAAAGTTGCTATCCAACCTTACACACACCGATCCTTCACTCCACACAATCCAAACTTCAATCCAACACTACAATGGCAAAACAATGTAATAATACTGCACATTAACTCAATACACTTCATTTACCATAACACAAGTCACACATTACACATAATCCCTCAAAATCTCTTACTCACATATATCATAAATAAGCCACACACAAAAATCACACATAGCATAAAGCCTATAGAGCATAAAAGACTCCAAATCCCTCTATTTAACCATCAATCCGATCAACAACCAAATAAACCAAAACCAAAGGAAATAGAGTTGGACTTTGGGAAAAGTTACCTTGGGAAAAAGTTTGGATGGAAGGTTCGAGACTTCCTCTTCTTGCGTCTCCTTGAGAGTGAAGCTCTCCACTACTTCCTTCAAGAGAAAATGGGGAGAGGGATTTCGAGAGAGAGACCAAAAAGGGAGGGAGGGATTTCAATACAAAAAAGAAAAAGGAATGAAAGGAGAAGAACAAAACCCTAGTTTTTTGGGGTTAAAAGTAATTTGAAGAAATTGCACTCAAGCCACTCACCATTTTACCATTCACTCATATGCCTATGAGAGCAAAATTACTAAGATGCCCATGGAGGGCCCTTGGTATTACAATAATCAAGTTCATGAGTAAGCCTATTTTCTATTTTTTTTCATTCCGCCTTACAAGTGTAGTAATTATTAGTGTTAAATCAATTTCATAATCTCAAAATTTGGGATAAATATATTTCAAAATTTAGACTTATTGTAAAAAATGTCAAACATCGTACATGAGGTATATAAAAATGATACAGTTTCACTTTGGAACATCATAATTCCTATGATATAATAAGAACTTGAAAAGATTAATTTCTCTTTATCTTAAAAGATTTATAATCTAAACTATAGGTTCAAATTTCTTCAATTTTAGCTTTATTTTTTTTACTTTTACTAACATCTTTATCCACATCAACTATTACTTTAAGCAGTAATAGTAAAACATATTAGAAGGATCAGTATCTTTATATCATTCGAGCGATTTTTTTAGGTGTTGTGTAACCACATGATCTAATAACAACATGCTTATAGATTTCTGTTTAGGAATTTGCATTACAATATTGTCCTCTTTTTATTTTACAATGGGGTATACCATATAGGCTAGTTAGTCAAATTTCCATATTCATATGTTAATGTCTTACACGAAAGTGAGGCATTAAAAGCAAATATTTAGTTAAAAATATTAAATTCAATACGAATTTTGATACATACTATTTGTTATTGGAAACTCCAAACCAGGTAGACTATAAGGCCTTTAAATTTAAGTTCTTCTTTATTTTGAAATATATTAGCTATTGTATTATGGAGTATGTGTTTCAATTACAAAATTTGTTAATTTGATTTATTCAAAGCAAATACTTTGAGGAAGATTCAAGTATGATAGAATTTGCTTTAAATGATTGAATTTTGAAAGTTATAGTGTAAATGGTTTTTAAAGTAATTGTTACTATATCTTCAGCTATTACCATTCAATAAGTATGCTTTTATGTATATAGTTATTCAACTTTCAATTGAGAAATAGTAGCACTAAGAAAAACAAGAAAACAAGAAAGACTATCAAATACATAAGTAAATAATTAGTTGACTTGATGACATACACAATTTTTTGTGAATTATTATCTCCCATCATCCAATTGCTCTACCAAAACCTTGAAAAACCTTTTCTTTTGTATTTTTTTGCTCCATATGAAATTGTTAATAAAATTTAATCATGCATACTTATTAACACATCACTGTAATACTACTTAAGGCTTTGCTTGTGTTAAATGCTTTTATATTATTATCTCAAAGTATTCAATTTAACAAATTTTATGGCAAGCAAAACTCACATCCTAAACTAATCAGTAGCTATTTTTCTACAAGTATAACTCATGTCCTAAACCAATTAGTAGCTATTTTTCTACACAAAATCATGATGACAAACAAAAACCTCATGATGATTTTGTTGTTGCTTATCCTTTTCCTATGTCAATCTAGAGGTAATCAAGGGGCATATAATTACATCTTCAACTCTGAATGTTTGGACAAAGCTCCTTGGCCTCTATACAATAGTGGTGACATTACAAATTCAAAATTATCCCACGGATTGCAAGGTTGGCACATGAAGCCAAAATTCAATGTCGATCAAGAATGTTTTTACATTATGTCTGACTGGTTACACCTATCCAATGAAAGTGGCAATATTGGTGTTACTGTGAGAACTTCAACTAGATGACATTATGCCTATTGGTCGACTGCATGAGCAAGTTGCTGGTCGATGATTAAGGGTGGGTCATGGCGAACAACTCAAATCAAGCAGAAATTTATTTTGTGGTTAACTATTCAGATCATTCAGTCAAATTGTGGGCAAAGAGCTTTTCCTTCTAATCATTTAGTCGGTAGGAATTGGTGTCCCACAAAATTAGTGTTGAAAGGACACGTAGAAGCAATGTTAAATTTTAAGTGGTTGATTCCACTGGCACTCCGCTACATAATCTTCATTGTCTATCTTGTCGAGAGGTGGACAATTTCCCCTTGGCAACGCAATGAATAGGGATATCTTAAATCTTCCTAAATATCAAGAATGGTTTTTGAAAAGATTTAAATATATAGTTTTTGAGAATGAGATAAAGTGAGAAATAAATGAACCCTATTACGGCCACAATAATTATAAATTTTCAGATACCATGGTCAAATTTGTAAAAGATCATGGTATTAAATTTTGTGGCCATTATGTCATGGGGGATGATTAGAACTCTTTACCATCATGGTTAATACCAAGAGTTAATCAAGATATTTTCCAAATAGCTCCAAAAAGAGAGTATTCGATAGTAAGGAGGTACAAAAGCCAGTTAATGCATTGGAATATTGTTAACCAAAACATTCACAATTTTTACCTAGAGGAGATAATGGGAAACAATATATGTGCTATCTTGTACGAGAGAGCTCATTCTATTGATCATAATGCTTTCTTGTTCTTGAATGATTATAATACCATTGAGGATTAAAAGGGATCGATCAGCATCTCCTTAATTCTATTTAGGAAGAATAAAATTGATGAGATCATATGGTTACAGTGGTCCGTTCGGTACTGGCTTACAAGGCCATTTTAATAAATACCTAAAATTTGCTCACATTTGGGCAATGCTCGATAGATTGGCAAGTGCAAATTTACCCATCTGGATTTTGAAATTGGATGTTGATAGCAGTTGGTCAAAGGTTGCAAAACTACTGGAAGAAATTATAAGGGAGCTATACTCAAATCCAGTTGTTGATTGGATCACGTTGTGGGTCTGATGGTCACCCCCTCATTGCGGTAGGATGTGCTTAATGGATAACGATTACAAGAATTCGCCACTAGGTAATGTTGTGGATAATCTTATCAAGGAATGGCATCCACGAGGTTTGAAAATAACTACCGATGTAGATTGCCATATCCAAACATTTCTCTCCCATAGAGATTATGAATAAATATCAATCATCCTGTTGCCGCTGTGTCAAATTCTTCCTGAATTCATGTGGCAACAGCATCTAACAAAATATTGCATCTAACAAATATACTCACGTCCAGTTGTTGATAGGATCCTGTAGTGGGCTCCATGGTCACCCCCGTCATTGCAGTAGGATGTGCTTAATGGATAACAATTTCAAGAATTCACCACTAGGTAACATTGTGGAAAAACTTATCAAGGAATGGCATCCACGGAGTTTGGAAGTAACTACCGATATTGCTGGCCATATCCAAACATTTCTCTCCCATGGAAATTATGAAGTAAAGATCAATCATCCTACTGCCGCTGTGTCAAATTCTTCCAGATTCATGTGGCAACATCTAACAAAATATTGCATGTGAAACTCTCTGTTTGAGTGGTGTTCTTATTTTTGCTACTAGACTACTGTTTAGCTTATCATACTAAATATATTTTGAAGTAAAGTTTGCTATTTGATTGCTTTAAAAACATTGAACAAAATTTTATAAACTCATTCTTCAAAAGTTCAAAATTAATTAATCATATTTGCAACAATTAACTCTCATTAAAATCAAAATAACATTGGTGACTACTTAGCCTTTATATCAATGGCCAATCTCATATTTTTTGAATTGTGTAAAGTTGATGTCATGGTGAAAATAAATTTTATATATTAAAAAAACAATTATATGTAATTTTTCAATTAATTGGCATATCAGAGATTACTGTATCTAGATTAGGACCGGAAGTACATTTGATCTTTATATATAGTTACTGTATCTAGATTAGGACCGGAAGTACAATTGATCTTTATATATCTAGATTAGGACCGGAAGTACATTTGATCTTTATATATCTAGATTAGGACCGGAAGTACATTTGATCTTTATATATAGTTACTGTATCTAGATTAGGACCGGAAGTGCATTTGATCTTTATATATAGTTTTGGTTACTAGTTTTGGTTACTATTTTAATAATATATGTAGATGAGAAAAGCTATACATTTAAAAGATAGATAATTAATATAAGGATAATATCAACCATATAAAGTAAGCTAAACATATCTTTTATATAATGGCTAACAAGTAACTAGATTACCAATATATTTGTGGTTATAAAACTAAATGTTAAACAAGACTAATTAAAAAACAAAGTCAAATGAAATACGCATATTATAAATAAAATCATCTTTTATCAATGAAAATTTCTAATATACATAAGATTGAGATTTGTCATGAAGACATAAATGACATAATTTGCACTTAAAAGTATTATTTTTCTTTCAACCGAATCATTAAGCATTATTTTGTAGTCTACAACCAAGCTCTTTTTATCACATTATAATCTGTATTTTTTTAGCAATCGTACAAGTGTTGGTTATTTACTATAGACAAGCATGAGTTAAGGAGCAAGTTAACCTTTGAATAAGTTTAGATTGATACGAAATTAAAACTTAAAAGAGTAGGTTAACTTTTGGGTAAATTTGAATTAAATAATATATTGAGTATAAATTGACCGAACTACAAAATTGAGTAGCTGTATTATAGAATATAAGACTTTTAACTTCTTTAACAGAATATTTTTTATTCCTTATCTTGAAGCTTAATTCATTTATAATCAAATTATGTTATTGTCGCGCCTCGAAATGGTTGCAAAAACCTTTTTAAAAACTATTTTGGTCTTGGCAAAACTAGTGCTTGTGTGAGAAAATCAAGTTTTCTACCAAATGTGTATTTTTAGAAAAAAAAATAGATTTTTGAATAGAAAACAAAACATGACCGGAATTAAAAATGTGATAGTTTCGGCCAAATAGTTTAAAAAAGGTTTTTTTTTTTTTTGTTAAAAATGGAATCGCCACTTTGTAATGAGTTAGGGTGCACCAAGTCACCTAAAAAAACTTTTTAATAAAACAAAACAAAAGTTTTTTAAAAAATGTTAGAAAACCCTTTTTATGACTCCATGTCTTTGAAAAGATGAGAAAGCAGTATGGGAGTCATATTTGAACAAAGGAAAGACAAAAGCTCAAGTCTAAGGCACAATTTCTCCCTAACTGAGCTTAGTTGTGAGATTTAATCAAAATATTATAAAATAACCCTAAATTCTGTTACATTTGGACATGTCTAAATGAATGTCAATCCAAAGTCTAGTTGGGTGTCGAAAGGGTCAGAATATCCTGTTGAGACTTGATTGAGATTATTGTATTAATTGCAAAACCTGAAACAATGCCTCAAAAGAGTTGCAAGTGTGAATGCAAAATGAAATCCAAAAGAAAAGAAAAATAGTAGTACAGATAGTAAGTAATTGAAGAAAGTGAGATTGTAGCATAATGGGTATGGGAACTAAATAACTCATGACTGACAATTCCCACTTATAGAGGGGAGAACGGTATGCTAAGGCTTAAGAAAGGCCAAACTTGCCCATTTTCACAGGAGGAGGGCAACTATTTCTAGTCAGAGCACTAATGACCTAAAATTATATGTGAAATGCCATCTAAATGTCATGCGCTGAACATATAACAAAAATAGGTAATAATAATATAATATATAAAATCATGCAAAAATGAAAAAATCTAGAAAGAGAAAAAAGTGCGTGAAATGAGATGAAAAACATGCCAAGAGTGAAACTAGAACTAAAATGACTTAAGGATCTAACGTTGAATTAGCTCATTTTATATGAATCCTCCACTTGCGTTAGACTAGTTGGTCAAATCTACTTGTCACAATGAAAAAGGGAAAAATAATTAGGGATGAGGCAATATAAGTAATGACCTAAAATAGCTCAAGTTGATAGTCCTTGGTTTCCTGCACTAGCTTCTTCCACGGATTTATCAGCTTCATATTTCTTTAAATTGTCAGTACTTGCAGCAACTGCTTCTTCCTTTTCAACCTTCTCAACAGAAGCCTCTGTGTTGGATTGGTCCTTTAGTCCAACTTTGCCACCAGTAGGTTCCTCCATCTTAGTATCGGACACCTTAGGAGTTGAATCTTCTCCTATAGCTGACTTCTGCACAGACGGATCCTCGCTGGGCATTGGTGATTCCAATGGAGCCGCCTCAGCCCCACTCAATGTGCTTTCAGCCTCCTTATTACGGCCTTCGAGCCCTTTAGATGGCAGTTCTTTACTCTCAGCATCTTCATCCTTTCCAGCAGAAGGCTTATTTCCAGCTGCCTGGTTCTCCCCTTCATCCATGTTTGTATCTACAGTACCGTCACATTTCGGTTCTGCATCCTTCTTATCTTCATCTGGTCCTTGTTCCTCAGTCACCATCTCTGCATCAGCTTTCTGCTCAGCTTCCTTCTTTTTATCTTTGTCAGAGTAAGCCTCCCTGGTGACCTCCTCTCCGTCATGATGTTCTCCAACATCCTTTGCATCTGGCCCAACCTCTGCACTTTCTTTAACTTCTCCAACTATCCCTTCGTTCTCATCAACATTTTCAGCATCATTCTTCTCCTTTGCTTCCTTTTTCGAACTCGACTTCTTCTGCTTTTTCTTAGGAGTCTCACTTCCAGGAGACTCTGTTGCTTTAAATTTTCCGCTCAAGCGAGCAGAACGTCTTGGGGTGTCACCTATGAAGGACAACCACAGAAGATTCAAATCAACCATAAATTCAGATGGATTATTGAACTAGTGAACTCTAATTGAAAAGATTTGCTTGTCCCGTTACCAAATTTTTTTACTTCTGTTTGGAATAATATCTATGTATCACCTAAAACGAGCACAAATATCTTCCTATCCTTGCAATTCTCAAGATAACCAGACAATGTAAAAGCATCTTTAACTGTAACATTAGCTGCTTCCTATGGAACAAACAACAAACAAAACCTTGCTCAACTGTCAGGAGCATAGTACAACTATCAGCAAAATACGTATGTGCAATGATTGTAAGAATACCTGCGCCCCAGTCAAATTCTGCAGAAGAAGGACCTCTAGGATGAGACTTGAGATATTGCTCCAGTTGTCTCTTGCTCTTAATTTCTTCCCCAGTGGGTGAGATGAAAACTATCTCATTCTTCCTAGGCTTTGGAGTGAGCTATAAACCGCAAAAATAAAAATTAATAAATAAATAAATACGGATCAGAAAGAAAATTCAGAACCATAAAGAAATCAGACTTAAAATCACAAGTAGAGGACGACCATCAACTTTTTGATAGAAAAAAAAAGCACAACAGACAATTTATATGTACTTCTGTCCCTGAATTTCAAACAGATAATACTTACACCATTCCAAATTCAACAGTAAAATTTTTCACCTACTTCATTGTAGCTAAAATCTAATATAACCCTAATTTAATTGCTGAAAAGCTTAATTATGTAAAAAGAATAACTGGTGAAGGATTAAAGGTTTTTCCAGCCTCATTTCGGCGAATTATGAGCACCTGTATTGTTTTTGAATAGCACATTCTGTAAGTATTAATCAGTTCACCAATAGATTCTAAACCTGGTTCCTAATGAAAACTCTCCAATCCCATGTAACCCTTCTAACAGTACACTAGAAGACAACAGAAAGAATGTGCCAGATGAGCTGGAGCATGAAGAAAGCATCAAAGCCATCTGGACATGGTAAAAAATTAAAAGCACTATTTCTGTTTGAGTATATAACACCCTCTGTACCGGAAAAAATGCATAAAATGAAGTGAAAAACAAGTGACGAATCAGAATAGGTTACTCAACTTTACCAAAGATTCATGTCAGTGTGTTCAAATTCACAGTTAGACAGAGCAACTCTTCAAAAGAATGTCAGCATCACATTTAAATGAAGTAACTTCTACATCCTATGCCCAGAATGTCTGTTAAATAAATTAGTTATGCAACATAACATAAAACTATTCTGGTTATGTGAGACTGGATGTCCAAGTAAAGTTGCCCTAGACTTAGGGATTAAAAAGAAGAGAAAACTACGGCTGATTATAGTGTATTGCACAAAAAGAAAGTTAAGTAATATTTCTGTAATTAGCTTCTTAGTTCACATTTTTCTTTTAAGTGCTTAACAAAACCACTCTAGGTCTTGCTCCTACCACCAAATACTAGGAAGTGTTGCTAAACAGTTGACTTGATATTTCATGATCTCTAGGCAGTAGGCTTGGTTATGTGTCCCTCCCACAGAACGGCTAGGTGTTTCTATCTGCATTCCAGAGAATAGCAAAATAGTGGAAAGAACACTAATTTGCAAAAGAAACCTAGCCATCAAACAAAAATCACACGTAACAACAGATTAATAGGATTGCATGGATCAGCTGAAGTGTCTAGAAGTCAAATAAAGAATTATATTTAAGTCCGTAACTGACTTAGGAGTCCCCCATTCAAACAAGAACTTCCTGTGGAAAACATTCTATGCTATCATATGCTACATGGAGTAACATAGCAAGCCTCAGACATTTTGAACATGTGAAAACTCACATTTGAAGACCAAATACTGCCTTGAGCAAGCTACAACAGCTTTCCCAATTAACATCAAACAAAGGACATACATCATAGCTAGTTAACATAGAAAAACCTTAAACTGGGAAAGTTATGTAACTAGGGAGGCAAAACGCCATACAGAAGAAGTAGCATAAAACAAGATTTAGCGCAAAAATCCACATATGAGAATTTCTTTAACCAGAGTCACTGCCAATTACTTAATTGCGGAACACTCCCAAGCATTTTACGCTGATATACAAACGATCTAATTTGCAAAGAAAACCCTCGCAATCAGGCAAAATTAAATATGAACCATACAAAAAGTATCCTATTAATTTGATGAAAGAGCTTAGAGTCTGTTTGAGTTACAATCCATCTGTCACCCTTAGTCCATAACCCATTAGAACAACAGAGCCGAGAAAAAGAATTCCATGTGAAAACAGTCTACACTGTAATACACTACACGGAGTAAAATTGCAAGCCTAAAAGCTTTAAAACAAGTTTGTGAAATAACTCCAACTTGAAGAACAAATATTCCCTGAAGGCACTAGGAAAGCTAGGAATATGCATAAACAATTCAAGACAAATGATCGTGACCATAACTAATTTATTATAGAAAATTAAAAAATGTAAATATCAGAGGTGGGCAAAACCACCTTTAACAACATTGCTTCAATAGAAGCTGTATATGAAAGTCAGGGATCATTAAAATCCCAAAACTAACCAATGTCATCATGAATAAGTGTTTTGAAGGAAATTTGGTCACTTTCACAAATTGTCCAACTGGTTCAAAACATGACCCACTATATTCCTACCTCAAATTGTCCCTAAAATATGGAATTGTTAAATTTCCGAACTTCTTTCAATAACAAATTTCAAGGATTTGACAAATTCATTCAGAAAGTTACTCAAGCAATCAGCATTTCATCCATTGAAGGCACTAAAAAGTAAGAAAATGGAAAATTAGAAAGAAAGAAACTGAAACAGAGGAGAAAAGGCTACAGCTATTGTGACATCATCCTAATGCTTTAAGCGATCATAGCTGTTTCTGATGCAACCCACCAATACTAAAAAATAGAGCAAGGAGTAAGTGAAGAATAAAAATACAGGTATTTTTCATGCTTTTTGCAACTTTTGTTAACTCTTTAAGAATTACTATAGATTGAAGTGAAGAATCACAGTTTGTTAACGGCTTAAGCAGACAAAATACATGCTTTCATACTAAAAGACTAAATTTAAAATTTAAGAATTTAAGATCAAACCCTCCAAGTACATGATACCCATATTTCTTCTGCAAAGCACCCATAAAATAGCTCATATGGAAGAACAGTGAGAAGTTGCATTTAATGAGAAGCATTTTATATAGATCTGGAAAGGATTAAAGCTTGTTTATGCTTTAAACATACCTAAACTTAATGGAAAGAAAAGATCAGTTATCCATACAACAGGGGACCTCAACTATTTAGCAGTTCACATAATTATTTCTGGATATAAAATGAAACTAGAGTACAATACAACAGTGTATAATTTAGCATCTACACGAAGTACAATACAGATCCACATTGACATTTGTCATCATCAAACGACCTTTGTATAGTCATAGTGGTCATTTAGAAATTAAAAAAAAAAATTTTTGCAAATATTCCCACCAAGGGGAAATTGATGTTGTTGAACTTTTTGCAAGAGAATGGATAATAGTATATACACAAACTCTTAAATCCATTGCTGCCATTGCAGTCAAAAAGTAAATCCAAAATTCAGGCAAAGTTAGCATTAAACTAATGGTCATATTCTGGATGAAGTAAAATTCATTTTCACAAATTTGACTTTGAGCAACCAGATCATGATAAGTGATCACTTGCTAATTAAGTATTTCATTGCGACTACTCCTTCGTGGCATCTTAGAAGCCGCTCAAGGATACACATGCAGACTTTTGGCATGGATACACATGCAGACTACTCCTTCATTTTCACCAATTTAATTCTAGGTTTATGCCTATTAGAATTTTGGCATGGTTAAACAATCATCTGTTCAATCATACTCCATAACTTAATTTTTGGGGGAAAAGGAAAAAAACACACCAAGATTTTCATAATACCTAAAATACAAAAACTTACAAAAACCATAAACCATCAGGATGTTAACAGACTATTCCCTCGTAAATGTGAACCACTTTATGTAATTTGCAAATCACACATATCACTTTTCTTGCAGAATGCTAAGTAACTTTCTTTTTCTTTCCTTTTTTTTTTTTTTTGTTTGGGGGGGGTTGGGTTGCTGAGGTTAGAGGGTATGCTTGTATCCGAATGCTACAAATGATCCTCCTTGATACTAATGAAAGAACTTCTCTATGTGAGAAAAGAGAAGTGTACAAATCTAAATATAATGATACAGAAAATAGATGGGAGCACATTTGAATGGCTATGTACATCAGACATAAAAATATTGACATGTACCAAGTTGAAAGGAGGATAAATTCAAACACTAATCATGAACAATTAACAGACATATAATACATGTATCAGGTGATCTTTTGCCACAAAACAGCCCAATATAAGGAGTTTCAAGAGTAGCAAGATATGACAGGCAAATTCTATGCATCTGGCCTAAAAGTTCAGAAAAAGGGTTGGTATAAAATAAGAAATGAATGAACACGCCTTATCTTCTTCTCAAAATGATACATTAAAATTAATTGAATTGAGCATATGACACAGTGTCAAACACTGGACTTCGGGCACAGCGACACTATCATCTAGCATTCGCACAGTGATAAAACCAGCATCAGGCTTAAGTTTAAAAGACAGTAAGGATGTGATACTAGCACTTGTTACATGAGGTCAACATTTTTCACAGATATCTCATTCAACAGACATGTGATTCATACCAGAAAGTGAATTTTAAGACATAATAAGTTCTATAAAATTCCCAAAATACAATATGCCCCCACCCTAGAGACTGAAAAAAGTTGGATATAATGATGATGGAAGAAGCTATGTACAATTCATGGTAGAAAGGAAATATGAACACGCACATGAATTACAATGCAACTAGCAATCCGCATGCAGATTACCACTAAATACTTCAATTTTCAGGGAAACAATGTAACTGACAAAAAAATCTTAAGTGTTACAAGCCAACAACCTCCAGCCTACTGAAAAACATAAGAAACAGCAAAGAAAATCTCACATCTTCAGTAAGTAAAATTCTTAACGTTAACGTGGCAAAATTCTTCTGAAGGTACAACCAAGAATACATAACTGACAAGCAGAACTTAATATCTAAGACATTTAAAACGAAAGGGGCGAAAAACAGCATAAAGAGGCCATTATATTGAGCGAAAAGCAAAGAAAGAAACAGTCATAAACAAGTTAAGCAAACACCAACAAACTCAACTGTGTCTACCTTTATTTCTAAATCCAACTCTCAAATAATCCAAATCCATCAAGAAACCTTTCCTACCTACATGTACACATTTTCCTTTTCATATACAGTATTAACTAAATTTAAGGCATAGATAAAATGAACCACGTTAAAGGTTGCTCGGGCGCCACACCACTTTGCTTAAAGAACTCCATAATTGGGTAAGTTGTACGGACAAAAGCAAAAACAATAAAAAAAAAAGACAAATTATTTCCAAAAACAATAATTTTTAAAAACCTAGAAAGTAGGACAATAAAATTTAAGAAAATAAAACCCTAGTCCCCAATTCATGATGTCATAATAGAATTCCGACTCAATTAATTCTCAAATTAAATACCAGCACCATAAGACTAACAGTCTGGCACTACCAATTTCAATCAATTCCCGATAAATTCCGCATAATTAATCAAAATTAGACGATAATTTCAATAATGAGATGATAATCCCTAAAATACTAAAGAAAATTAAAAGTGAAAGAAAATCAAAACCCTAGCTACCCGCTTCAAAAATTACATAAATTCATGCAAAAATCTTATGCATTCGAGAGAACAAAAACAAAAAACAAAAAAAAAAAAAGAAGAAGAAACGAAAGAATTAGTCAACTAGGAAAAAAATTTAAAAATTAGGGCAGAAAACGAGGGAAATTAGTGGATTGACCTTCTTAGTCCAGCCAGCAGGAGCGGGGAGTTCGATAGAAACGACGTCGTCCTGGTGGTTCTTCTCCGGAGTTTTATCTATCTCCATCTTTGACATCGATTTATTCTTCAGCAGCTGCTAACTAAAACTAAGGTGAGTGCTTACGTTGTTTTGGGGTTTATATTTATAGATAAAATTTTCGAACGCTTTAAGGCTTCCCGCTCTCAGCTCTCTCTCTCTCTCTCTCTCTCTCTCTCTTTCTCTCTCTTTCGGTTTGTGATTTATATAGGACGGTTGGAAAAATATGACGGTTTGACAAAAAAAAAATTTGACGGTTGGAAAATGGGAATTTGACAAATTGGAATCTGGAGCTAGATTTGGATTCTTCTTTTTTGAGTCGGGTCACAATAATATTAAATTTCCTTCTTTCTGCTCTCTTGGGGTTAGGAGGATATATCCTAATCGCTAGATAAGTCGAAGGGTAAATACCTATATGTGCGTGAATTTTATTTTAAAAAAATTAAAAGAGAGAGTTTTGCGACTAATTTAGATTTTTTTACTAAAAGTATCCTCATTATAGAATAGAAAGCCTATGTTATTTCTCTAAAATTGAATGTCTTTTCTATAACTGTTGAGGCTATTCGTGCAATATTGCTGTTAAGGATTTATTTTAGTAATGCTGAGAATTTATTTTAGTAATGTAATCCTATTGGAGTATATTTTTTTATGGAATAGTTTCAATTAGGAAATTTCTATAGGTACGAATTTTAGAAATTAAACAAGAATAGTTAAAAAAAAATTCTTGGATACTCTCAACCTTATGAAACCAGTACTTTGACTTTAGGAAATTTCTATAGGCTTAAATTTTAGAAATTAGATGAGAATATGAAAGAAAATTTTTTGGATGCCTTAGCCTTATTATTAAAGGAGTTTTTTGACTTGTCGTTTGTCAACGTTCTTGGTGATTTAGGTGCATGTGGATGAGCTTGAGTTGTGCAATTGCATCAAAAATAATGCGGAGAATACCATTGCTAGTTGGCACTAGATCATCCGTGTGCAATTGTAAATCCCTAGGCGAATGCTGAGGAAAATTCTTAAATGAATTCAGTTTATAGCCCCATTTGTGAATCTTGTAATCTAAAATAAATCTATAGCATTTTTACACCACTTTCTTATATCAGTATGGATTATTATACTTTTGTGACAATCTTTTATACTATAGAGTCCACGGGAGAGGCCATGAATTTGGTCCACCTAAGAATCTCCCTGAATGAATTATACTCTTTAGGGTATAATCCATATGCCACATCATAAATCCACTAAACCCAACTTCCATTATACTATTAGTCATCAATGTATTATACCATGTAGAGTATAATAACATGGACGTGCAATTACATGTTTACTTTAATAATTCACAATATATATCCCATAAATAAATAAAATTTTGTTAAAAATAATTTATGTTACTATCTTACACGAAAATGGGGATTAAAAAAATGTTTATTTAAAAATATTAAATTCAATACGAATTCTTATACGTAATATTTGTTATTGGAAACTCCAAAGCGAGTAGACTGTAAAGCCTTTAAATTTAAGTTCTTCTTTATTTTCAAATATATTAGCTATTGTATTATAAAGTATGTATTTTGTTAATTTGATTTATTCAAAGCAAATACTTTGAGAAAGATTCAACTATGATAGAATTTGCTTTAAATGATTGAATTTTGGAAGTTATAGTGTAAATGGTTTTTAAAGTAATTGTTACTATATCTTCAGTTATTACTGTTCAATAAGTATGCTTTTATGTATATAGTTATTCAACTTTCAATTGAGAAATAGTAGCACTAAGAAAAACAAGAAAACTATCAAATACATAAGTAAATAATTAGCTGACTTGATAACATATCCAATGTGAATTATTATCTCCCATCATCCAATTACTCCGCAAAAACCTTGAAAAACCTTTTCTTTTGTATTTTTTGCTCCATATGAGATTGTTAATTAAATTAATCGTGCATACTTATTAACATGTCACTGTAATAGTACTTAAAGCTTTGCTTGTGTTAAATGCTTTTATATTATTATTTCAAAGTATTCAATTTAACAAATTTTATGGCAAGCATAACTCACCTCCTAAATCAATCAGTAGCTATTTTTCTATGAGCACAACTCATGTCCTAAACCAATCAGTAGCTATTTTTCTACACAAAATCATGACAACAAACAAAATCCTCATGACGATTGTGCTATTGCTCATCCTTTTCCCATGTCAGTTGAGAGGTAATCAAGGACATATAATTACATCTTCATCTTTGAATGTTTGGACAAAGCTCCTCGGCCTTTATACTGTGGTGGTGACATTACAAATGCAGAATTATCCCACAGATTGCAAGGTTGGCACATGAAGCCAAAATTCAATGTCGATCAAGAATATTTTTACAGTATATCCGACTGGTTACAACTATCCAATAAAAGTGGCAATATTTGTGTTACCGTGAGAACTTCAACTGGATCACATTATGCCTACTGGTCGACTGCATGAGCAGGTTGCTGGTGGATGACGATCCAGATCATTCAGTCAAATTGTGGGCAGAGTGCTTTTCCTTGTAATCATTTAGTCGGTAGGAATAGGTGTCCAACAAAGTTAAAAGTGTTGAAAGGACGCGTATAAGCAGGGTTAAATTTCAAGTAGTTGATTCTACTGGCACTCCGCTACATAATGCTTCATTGTTCATCTTCTCAAAAGATGGACAACTTCCCCTGGCAATGCAATAAATAGGGATATCTTAAATCTCCCTAACTATCAGGAATGATTTTTGAAAAGATTTAAATATGTAGTTTTTGAGAATAAGATGAAGTGGGAAATAAATGAGCCCTATTATGGCCATAGTAATTATAAATTTTCAGATGCCATGGTCAAATTGCAAAAGATCATGGTATTAAAATTTATGGCCGTTATGTCATAAGGGGTGATCAGAACTCTCTACCTTCATGGTTAACACCGAGACTTAATCCAAATATTTTTCAAATAGCTCCAAAAAAGAGAGTATTCAATAGTAAGGAGGTACAAAAACCAATTAATACATTGGAATGTTGTAAACCAAAACATTCACAATTTTTACCTAGAGGAGATAATGGTACTATATATCTGCGATCTTGAATGAGAGAGCTCATTCCATTGATCGTAATGCTTTCTTATTCTTGAATGATTATAATACCGGGATTGATTAGCATCTCCTTAATTCTATTCGGGAAGAATAAAATTGATGAGATCATACAATTACGGTGGTCCATTAGGCATTGACTTACAAGGCCATTTTAATGAATACCTAAAATTTTGTCACATTTGGACAATGCTCGATAGATTGGCGAGTGCAAATTTACCCATCTGGATTTCGAAATTGGATGTTGACAGTAGTTGGCCAGAGGCCCCAAAACTACTAGAAGAAATTATGAGGGAGCTATAATCACATCCAATTGTCCATGGGATCATGTTGTGAGTCCCATGGTCGCCCGCATTGCTGTAGGATGTGCTTAATGGATAACAATTTCAAGAATTCACCACTATGTAACATTGTGGATAAACTTATCAAGAATGGCATCGACAGGGTTTGGAAGTGACTACTGATGCTAATGGTCATATCCAAACATTTCTCTTCCATGGAGATTATGAAGTAAAGATCAATCATCCTGCTGCCGTCGTGTCAAATTCTTCCCCAATTCATATAGCAGCATCTAACAAAATATTGCATCTCATAAAATATACTCACATCCAACTGTTGATGGGATCATGTTGTGGGCCCCATGGTCACCTGCTCATTGCGGTAGGATGTGCTTAATGGATAACAATTTCAAGAATACACCATTGGGTAACGTTGTGGATAAATTTATCAAGGAATCGCATCTATGAAGTTTGGAAGTAACTACTGATGCTGATGGCCATATCCAAACATTTCTCTCCCATGGAAATTATGAAGTAAAGATCAATCATCCTGCTATCGCCGTGTCAAATTCTTCCCAAATTCATGTGGTAGTATCTGACAAAATATTGCATGTGAAACTCTCTGTTTGAGTGGTGTTTTTATTTTTGCTACTGGATTGCTATTTAGCTTATCATCCTAAATAAATTTTGAAATAAATTTTGCTATTTGATTGCTTTAAAAAAATTGAACGAATTTTATAAACTCATTCTTCAAAAGTTCAAAATTAATTAATCATATTTGCAACAATTAACTCTTATTAAAATGAAATTAACATTGGTGACTACTTAGGCTTTATATCAATGGTCAATCTCATTTTTTTGAATTGTGTAAAGTTGATCTCATGGTGAAAATAACTTTTATATTAACAAAATAATTATATGTAATTTTTTGATTGATTGGTGTATTAGAGATTACTTTATCTAGATTAGGATTCAAAGTGCATTTGATTTTCATAGATAGTTTTGGTTAATATTTTAATAATATATGTAGCTGAGAAAAGCTATACATTTAAAAGATAGACAATTAATATAAGGATGACATCAATTATATAAAGTAAGCTAAACATATATCTTTATATGATGGCTAACAAGTAACTAGATTATTGACATTTGTGGTTATAAAACCAAATGTTAAACAAGACTAATTAAAAAAACAAAGTCAAATGAAATACACATATTATAAATAAAATCATCTTTTATCACTAAAAATTTCTAGTATACATAAAACTGAGATTTGTCATGAAGACATAGATGACATAATTTGCACTTAAAAGTATTATTTTTCTTTCAACATAATCATTAAGAATTATTTTGTAGTCTATAACCAAGCTCTTTTTATCACATCATAATCTGTATTTTTTTAGCAATTGTACAAGTGCTGGTTATTTACTATAGACAAGTATGAGTTGAGGAGTAAGTTAATCTTTGAATAAGTTTAGATTGATATTAGATTAATATTAGTGTATGCCCTAAAATAAAGTCGGTTTTTGAGATTTTTATAGTACGCTTATTTCGTGTTATACTCATATGTGTGGTATTTTCTTTATCATTTAATAGCTATTTTTTATTTTATATGTTTATTTGATAAAGTCCATAGAATATTATTTGTGTATAAGAGATTGTAAGAGTTACAATGATGAGACTCTTATTACACATTAAGTTATATTTTTAAATATCCCTAATCGTAGTATTAATGAGATTGGACATCATTAATACGGGAAGACTAGCACATACTTTGCCTCTATCTTATGGTAAGAGTAGTTGATCTCATTAGCTATGGTGTGTGACACCTAAGCTGGTGTGTGGATGTTTGTTAGAGAACAAGTTCATTGGATTGATTCGCCAAGAGTTATCATTCGTAATGCTAATGAATTGTACTCTTAGCGGCAATGGTGTAAGTGATCCTTAGACTTGAGATTATCATGGTATCTTAAGTGTGGATTGCTATACTTTGACTCTATTGCTTGGTGCTCGTAAAAGAGTAGCCCATATAGTAGATATTGGGTATAGTATGAAGCATGGAAGGATAGTGAATAATCGATATAGGATTCACCGCTCCTTTTTAAAGGAGAGTATATCTCGAATTGGCCACTTGTTGAAATATAATTTAAAGAATCTTTTGCGCAAAAGTGAAAATATAAATTGAAAGTGTTTCAAGGTTATACTTTTATGGAAAGTTATATTTTAGAAACAAGAAATCATTAATTAGTCATTTAAAGAGTGCGAACTACACTTTTAGACTATTTGGGATATAGTGTGGTGAAAGGATATTAATTATACAGTAACATTGTCATTGATAGGTGTAGTTTACTATATGATATTCCTATTCACTTGGGTGGTCATGATACATTGCTAGACGCCACTCATGATCTATATGTGTAAATTAATTAATTAGTGAATTAATAATAAATTAAAGTGTTTAATTTATCTAGCTCTTAATTAATTAATTAATAAGTTATAATTTATATTTATTGCCAACGTGAATGAAACCTAATGGGTCACACACAATAAGAACTTGGTCTTTGGGTTAAATTGTTATTAAGAAAAGTATAAGATACTTATGGGATTAATTTATGTGATAAATTTACTTAAAGAACTTAATTATAAATATTCTAAATCTTGATGAAAATTAGTTTCCTAAAAAGAATTAAGAAGTTATTTGGTTTCCTTTTAAAATAGGTTTCCTAAAGGAAAAGGATTAGCTTAAGGTAAGCTTTCTAAACCTTTTTGGTTTCCAATTGCTCTTGTTTCCTTAAAAACTAAGATACTACATCTATAAATAAGTTCATGCCTTAACTCTTGAAAGATTGATGAAACATAACACAAAATTTAGAGAGAGAAAAGTTGAGGACTTGGTGGCATTTTTCTCTCCAAGAAAAACACCACACCTTCTTCCCTAATTGTTAGGGTTTCAACTTCTTTCTTCTTCTTGTATTCTTCATGAATCATTCAAGGGAGCTAGTACTCAAAAGGCAAGGCAAGCAAGTTCAAAAGTTTCTAAAGATCAAATTTGTGTGGTTACCGTTGGAGGCTTGACATTTGGAGGGCTTTTCATGGTAGATCAACACCTTCATTGAATAGGATCTTGCCCTTTGAAGCATAGAAACCTTCTATGCTTGAGGTATTTGTGCTATACACCCTTTAATCGTATAGATAATATCAAAGAGATCCATGCCTAAGGTAATAAATTTTTAAATTTTTCGCTACGTTACTCCCCTTATTACCATACAATTAAAACTTAAAGGAGTATGTTAACTTTTGGGTATATTTGAATTAAAAAATATATTGAGTATAAGTTGACTAATCAACAAAATTGAGTAGTTGTATTACAAAATATAAGATTTTTAACTTCTTTAATAGAATATTTTTTTATTCCTTATCTTGAAGCTTAATTCATTTATAATCAAATTATGTTATTGTCGCACCCCGAAATGGTCAAAAAACCTTTTTGAAAAGTATTTTGGTCTTGGAAAAACTAGTCTTGTTTGAGAAAATCTAGTTTTCTACCAAATGTGTATTTTTAGAAAACAATGGATTTTTGATAGAAAAAAATGGATTTTTGAAAAAAAAAACAAGGCCGGGACTAAAAATGTAACAATTTTGGCTAAATAATTTAAAAAGGTTTTTTTATTAAAAATAAAATTTTCACTTGATAATGAGTTAGGGTGTACCAAGTCACCTGAAAAAACCTTTTAATGAAACAAAAAAAAGTTTTTTGAAAATTATTTGAAAACCGTTTTTACGACTCCACGTCTTTGAAAACATGAGAAAGAAGATATGGGAGTCAAATTTGAACAAAGAGAAGGTAAAGGCTCGATGTAAGGCACAATTTTTCTCTAACTGAGTCTAGTTGCGAGATTTAACCAAAATGTCCTAAAAAAATCCTAAATTCTGTCGTACTTGGACATGTCTAAATGAATGTTAATCCTAAGTCTAATAGAGTGTTGAAAGGATTGAAATGTCCTATTGAGACTTGATCGGGATTAGCGCATTAATTGCACAACCCAAAACAATGCCTCAAAAGTGTCGCGAGTGTGAATGCAAAATAGAATCCAAAAGAAAAGGAAAATAGTAGTATAGATAGTAAGTAATTGAAGAAAGTGGGACTGTAGCATAATAGGTACAAGGATTAAGAAACTCGTGACTGACAGTTCCTACTTACGGAGAGAAGAACGGTGCCAAGGCCTAGGGAAGGCCAAACTTGCCTATTTCCGCGTGAGGAGGACGACTATTTCTGGTCAGAACATACAAATGATCTAAAATTATATGTAAAATGCCATTTGTTGGCTCCAAAAATAATACAACCAATATAGCAATAATGAAACTTACAGTAACAATAATAAAGATAACAATTACAAAGCTCAAAACAATACAAGAATAAAATAAAGTAAAGACAAGAAAGAGCATATTGGAATTTTATAGTGGTTCAACACCAAACTCGGTACTTACATCCAGTTCCAAGTATAACCATTTGAAATTCAATCCATTATGAGCTTCTTTTTAAGTTGGTAAAGCTAACCAATATGTACAAAATTGAGGATCATTCTTTCTCTCTCTTCTTAGCTCTAGTTGACCCAAAGTCCCCACTTTGGTCACACTAAACTCTACCGAGACTAGTCAAGAGTTTCACAATCACTTACAGCCCCCACACTTTGCTACACTTGATAGCTCTCAACCGTACTTAGAAAAGCTCTCACAATTCCAACCAACTACCTCACCTAGAACTACAAGCACACACTCACACAAGAATATTTTCCCTCAAAATTACTCTTAAAACACTTGTAAACTAAGTAGGCAAAAGTTACAAATAATACTACACTAATTGGTATGAATATAAGGTGACAATTGTGCTAAAAATGACTCCAACGATCATCTGCTGAAACTAGCCGTTAGATACAAAATTCATGATCCGGACGTTTGCATCCTACGTTTGGATCCCGTCCGGACGTCCGCATTTTCGTTTGGACTCTTGTCCGGACTTGCGTCCGAATACCTTCTATCTAATCTATTTTTGGTTGTTCTAACTGTCCGAACGTCCGCATGGTGTCTCCTGACCCTCGTCCGGATTCTCTCTGAACTTCAACCATTTCCTACTTGATCCGGACGTCCGCATCACTTCTGCTGCATCCGCATGGTCATCTGGATGAGTGGTACTTTGCACTTTTTCATCTTCTTTTGAATCCTAATAATTTTGCTACAAAGATAACTTCATAAAATATTAGTAAACATTATCATTAGTTTGTTAATCATCGAAATTAAGATGATGTGAGATCCTAAAGTCTTCACCATCTAAATATCATGCGCCGAACATATGACAAAAATAAGTAATAATAATATAATATATAAAATCATGCAAAAATGAGAAAACCTAGAAAGAGAAAAAAGTGTGTGAAATGGGATGAAAAACATGCAAGGAGTGAAACTAGTACTAAAATGGCCTAAGAGTCTAACGTTGGACTAACCTATTTTCTACGAATTCTCCGCTGTGTTGGACTAGTGGAGAGCGATAAAGCCACAACTAGCGTTGGACTAATGTGATGACGTTACAAATTAAACATGAATAAAAGCATAATATAAATAAACATATAAGAGCATGTACATCATATAAGGGCACCTAATATGTAAACATAATATCTAGATGCAATATTTTAAAAAAAGCGGTAAAATAAATAAATGCATAAGCACACAAGAAACACACAAGTCCTAACTATTATACTGGGGAATCGAACTTAAATTTAAGGGAAAAAAGGATAAAAATAACATATTTATTACACTTGCCTATCTAAATACAAATATTTGTTAATTAATAAAATATAAGAAATGTAACCTAAGTATTACATCTGCTATCTAAGTACAAAAATTTACAAAAATATTAAAAGTACCTATCTATTACACTTCTCAAGTAATAAAGAATTAAACTCCATAAATCATGGTAATGTAAATAAAACATTCCAAAATATAAAAATAAAAGGACTAAATACATAAAGGAACACATAAGAAAACATGTAGGAGCACATAGGAAAAACTAAAAATAAACCCGGTACTAAATACTAAAGAAAACAAACAAACATGTCAAGGTATCACCGTAGATAAATAAAGCATAAGACATAAAGAAAATAATTTGGGGGGGCAAAGAATGCAAATTCTGCCAAACTAAGAGGGCTAAAGGCAAGTTTCTATAAAGCTTAAGGGGCAAAAATAAAAAATAAAAAAAATCTAAGAGGTAGTAATGCAAATTAAAACAAATTGGGAGGGGGAAAAACAGTAATTCTAGCAAGTATGGAGCTAATTTGCGAATTATAAGACTTAATTCATAGAACATGAAATATGGGGGGAGGGAATCCTACAAAATTGAGGGCTTAAGTGCAAAAAATATAAAGATTTTGGGGCATAGTCATAATACTGAAAAGTGACGAGGGCTGAAAAGTAAATCTTTGTTTTATGATGAAATAACTAGAAGGATTAAAGTGCATAACTAAATTAAAACTAGACTAACTAACTAAATTAATTTAATCAATCAAGTTAATTAATGGATTAAGGTAAAATAAACACAATCAGAAACCCAAAACTAAATAACTAATACAAAAGGCCCAAAAAAAATTAAAATCTCAAACCACCAATTTTCCAAGTTTTTTCGTTGGTTTTCTTCTTCTTTTATCTTCTTTCTTCAACCAGAATCATCCCCTCCCCAAATTTAATCTCTCTCCCTCACTCACACACACACACACACACACATACTCTCCATTCTCTCTTTGTCCTCTCTCTGCTATCTCTATCTCTTTCTATTCTCTATCTCTGTGTTCTCATTCTCTCTGTTCTTCCCTTCACGTTCTCCCTCTCATTCATCCCCAACTTTACACATAGACCAATTTTCCCCATCTCTTTCAAATAGCAATTTAAAAAATTTCTCAAAAACTAAAGCCCTTTTGAACCTTGGAGAGGCGGAGTTACATACGCTCCTCGATGGTGGTGGAGTTACAACTCGTATCGGAGTTGCGACTGTGGATGTAGGCTTTGATGGTGGTGCAGTGGGGTAGACTTAGGTGATGACTTGCAGGTGAGCTGCAACAGGGGTGGTGTGTGTCTGTTGGTGGTGGTTTTGGGCTTTTTGTAGGGGGCTACTTGAAGGCTTTTTTGGGGCAGTGGTGTGAGGGCTTGAATGGAGGTTATTGACGGTGTGGACTAGTAGTCCATGGTCGTTTTGAGGGGAATTAAGGGAATCTTAGGACCGGTGAAGAGTGATATTTCGGCTGTAGGGGATAGTGGCTATGGTTGTATAAGGTGTGATTGTGGTGGTGTTGGCGAGTTTTGGCGGTTGACAATGGTGATTTGCAGGCTGTGATGTGGTGGTGATACTAATTTTTTTTTTTATTTCTTGCAAGTCATGTGAGTTGAATTTGTGTTAGTAATAGCGCGATAATGGGGTGGGGGATGTTCGACGGTGGTGAGGAGACTGAGGAGGAGTCCAGCTTTATGGTGATGGTGTTGGGATGGAGACTTTTAGGTAGAGAAAGGGAAGTTTGATGGCCATGGGCTATGTTGGAGGCTATTTGTGGGTGATTTTGTCTGTTGTGGTGTGGCTATGGTGATGAGTTGGTGGTGAGGTGATGACTTTATGGTTGTGTTAGTGGTTTTTGTGGTTGATTGACGATAATGATGGTGGTCGAGAGTTTGAAAGGAGATGATGGTGTTCTTGGTTCGCTTGGTTGTGTTTGCTTGTGGTTATTTGTGATTTAATTGTGCTACAATTTTGAGGATGAATGGAAACTATATGGGCATGGTGGAGTGAATAGGGGTTGTTACTGGTATCTTGGTTTGTGGAAGAGTGTGTGGTGGATTGAAGGTAGAGGATGACTGGTGATGGATGAAATGAGAAATTGGTGCTTTTATGTGAGTTTAGGGGTTGTTTTTTTTTTTATGTTTTTGAGTGATTATGGTCTAGTGGCTTGGGGTTGAGTAGTTTTGGTAGTGACTTTAGAGGTTGTAGATGAAGTTGTTATTGTAGTGGCATGCCAGTTGAGTGTGGTGGGACTGTGATGTTTCAGGTGGCGGTTGGGTTAAGGATAAAGCTCTTAGCTTTGGCCATGATTCTGAGGCTTGTTTGAGAGGTTTGGGATTGACCTTGGCTACTGGTGGTATGGTCTGATGATGTGGGTTGTCAGTGATGGGGTTTGTTTGAGGGTGGCAGTGGCTAACTACTAGTAGTTGTTAGAAGGATGTGATGGTAAGACTAGTGGCAGTAGGGAGGTTGTGGATAGCGGTGGGTTCTTGGTGGAGGTTAAAGTTGGAAGATTGGTGGAAGAAGGTTGAGAAAGGAGAAGGAAGAAAAAAACTAATGGCTGTTTTAAGGGAAAGAAGAGTAAAAAAAAATTCAAAACCCAAAAAACAAAACAAAAATTCCAAAAGAGAAAAATTTAGAAAAATTTTCAAAAAGAATACAATAACTGATTTCTTTCATTTATGTAATAATTTCTGTAAATTTGTGACAAAAATAACAAGAGAAATCATTAAGAGTTACCTTTTCTTTGTAGAAAACTTGTAGTGAGTTGATCTTGTCTTGAAGAAATTGACGTGTTGTATTTTTTTTTTTTTTGTTTTGATCTTGATGTGTAAAAAATGTGTGTTTGTATATGTCTTTGATTTGACTGTGTGTTTTAGGTGTGTTAAATGTATGATCCAAGTGTGTGTTTTTTAGGTGTATTAGTGTGTGTAGGATTTGGGTGTGTAAAATGTGTGTGACTGTGTGTAAAAAAATTTAAGATTTTTTCTTGTTTTTTCTATTATCTTCCTTTTCTATTAATTAAAATGAGATATTTATAATACAAGGGATAAGATTTGAAAATATTTTTAAATCTTATCCTCCAAATAATAGATAAAAGACTAAAATACCCTTGACAATAAATTACAATTCTACCCTTGAAAAATAATTTTTGACACATACAAAATTTTAAAAAAATATATCCTCTAAAAACACCAAAAAAAATGGAAAAACCAAGAAAAATAAAAATAATAAATTTTATTAATAAAATTCAGGCAAAAAATACATTTGTGTGTAAAGATGACCGTTTTGTCCCTAATTGCAGTATTTACAAAAAAAAAAAAAAAACAGTTGATCTTAAAAAATTATCAACAATTAAAAATAAAATTAATAACCTGAAAAATAAATTTAAAACTCAAAAATTGGCTAAAAAGACGTTTAGAAGGCGAAATGACCATTTTTTCCCTAACAAAATATACATAAAAATAACAATGATCCAAAAAAAACTAAAAAAATTTAGAAACTTGCTCAAAAACCTAAAAAATAAATTTGGAACTCAAAATGGATGAAAAAATAATTTGTGAGGCGAAATGACCATTTTGCCTCTACATCGTCAAAATATATAGAAAAATAGCAGTTATTCCTGAAAAAATCACAAAAAATTTAAGAACGTGTATGAAAGTATAAAATATATATTTAGAACTTAAAAATTGATGAAAAATCATTTACATGTTAAAAATTACTGTTTTGTACCCCAAAATTGTTGATTTTGCCTCTTTTACCAGAAAATTAGAATTTGATCACAAAAATAAAAAATACTCCCAATGGTAGAAAAATAAATAGTGTGTCAAAATTCGGTGTCTACGCCAGCACAGTGGATGAGAACATCTCATATTCTTTCAAAAAATTTTAAAACTCAATAGCAATTTCTATCTAGAATTTGATGAATATATCAACAATCTCTCATGCCATATAGGTGCAATGTTGAGTGACTTTGAAAATTCTCTCAACCTAAGGTCATAATCATGCTTGTGCACCCTTAGTGCCTCTTTGAAATGTAGTAAATATTCTCAAGATTTTTTTTTACCTGTCGTACGATACGAATATGAAGCTTTTGTATTTGTAGGTAAAATGCAAAGGTTAACTCACTTTATAAGGGGGATGTGTTCCTTGATCAAGCTTTTGTCCCTTCTATTAATTACTCATTGTATAATTTCCTCTACTTGCTTCATGTTAACCCTACTTCACGTGCTTCTATATTGAGGTGAGGGTATGAAATTGAATTGTGCTCGGACAGTGTAAACCACTTGACCAACACACCTAACTTGTTTGGACCCCATAAGAATGAAATCTCACTGCTGAAAATGAGATGAACATCGTAGTTGATGTTGAAAATGGTACACTAAGAAGATTTTGCTAACTGACATTCTACACCACTCTTCATTGCCAGTATCATCGGGCAGTTCTAAAGAAGTATGACCCTTGTTTTCTGTAGGGTATGAAAAACCGTCTTGGGTCATACGCGAGGTGCGCCATTCCTTTTTTTTCACTAAAGATATGTTAGCACATGCTTTCATTCTACACCATGGATTCTATTTGGCTACACTGCAAGTGTTTTTGACTGTTTCTCTAGGTGTCATAAAAATGGCAAACTTAATCAAAGTATATTTTTCATGTTATTACTCTAACCACCTCCTATTCTTATACCATCCTTATCCATGATAACAAATTTTGAAGTATTTTTTTTTTACTCTATAGCCTTGCTTGCCCAAATCTCCCTTATTTATGTACATAGAGGCTGTTTCCACCATCAAACTTGTCATTGGCTTTGCTATCTATCTATCCATCACTATCATTTCAAACTCTCCATAGGTATTGCCTTACTGTTGAGATTTTTTTACCCAAATTAAGATAAATTGGAGATTACGCAATATAGAACAATTAATCTAGATACAATGAAGAGAAAAATCAAGTGAACTAATAGGTTGCAAATGAAATGTGAGAGAGACTTGTTAATTAAACGAATGAACAAGAGTATTGTTCGTGAACACTCATTTGCATTCGTGAACATAAGTAGTAATGTCTTTTCACATTTTGGTTATTTTTCAAATACCCTAATTTTTATATCATTCCCAAAATAAAAAATTCAAACTCAATCGAGCTTGGTTTGATTGTGTGAAAAACCCAGCTCAACCCCCAGCTCAATCAAGCTCGGTTTGTTGTGTGGACTAACCAAGCTGAAAGAATTTAGTTTGTTTGTGTTAAACAAGTTAAGTTTGGTTCATCTGTGTTAAATGAGACAAGCTTGAGTTCCATCTCGAGCTTATTATTTTATTTAACGAGCTGAACACGAACACAATTATTAGCTCGTTTAATAATCAAGTCGAGCCAAGATTAATGAATAGAGCCTAAAAAGAGAGTATTCAATTCAATTCGTCTCATTAAAAGCTTTAATAAGAACTACCATAACTAATGTAATAATCTAAAAATTGCAATTGTAATTGATAGTATTAATGAAAATTGTGGGATCAATCTACGTTTTTAGTGTTCACACAGAATTTAGCAAAGCACAATGCAGATAAAGTGTTTTTTTCCTAATCCAAACATGCCGCCTGTTAGCAACTGGTTACTTCTTTGAGTAAAAACTATTGCTTTTAATGCAAATGGTTAAATAAAAATCAATATAGAAAAGGAAATTTTTCCTAATTTTTTTTCCTACACATGGCTAACACATGTGCCTAGTGTTTTTCTTCCCCCCCTCTCCCCAACCCAAAAATTTCCCCCTCAAACAACGTATGTAGGATGAAGAAATTAGAATGTGAAACTCATGTGGGACAATTAAACTTTTTGTAAAATATGTTGGTTCCTTTGTATATTTTCCTTACAAGTATAAACTTTTGATAGCTTATTGCAGGTTATCAATTTTTTCCTCTTCTTATGGGATAGTAGTTAGTAAATAACTAAGCATATTCAAGCATGCACATATTTTAAAAAATTTTGAACGAATTTGTATAACTAGAAAATTAACTCAATAGTTATGACCAAGAAGTTAACCCAAAATTAGAAGAAAAATTTTACGGACTCCTTCTAATAAGGGAAGGTTCCTTATTAATTACCTAGTAGCTTAAACAAACTAGGTTGGAATTAAGATGTACATTCCATGTATAAGCAGCCAACTTCAGTAACCTTAAGACTTGAAAATAGCAATTGGCAATTGGACACTATTTGTGAACTAACAATAATGGATTGGTGAATGATAGGGTGGATTAGGCCAAGAAATTTAGTAATTGAATTTTTCCAACACACATAAGTGCTAAAAATCTAATTTCCCTATTTCTGCAACTGGTCGAGAATAGTATAGCGTCATTGATTAGGATCAATCCATGTGAAAAATTATTATGCAATTGCCATTGCTTTTTTATTTATTGTATTATCTAAATAATCATCAATAGAACATAAAACAAGAACCAAACAAAAAAAAGCAATAGAAAAGGGCAAAGTATGTTGGGGATCGTTAAACTATTCTTATTGTAACAATTTGGTTACTCATTTAATTTTTGTTTTAGATAACACAGTTAACTTTCAAAATGTAAAGTTTTGGCCATTCTTTTGTTTTCCTAGTTAAAGTAGATGAAAAAATTAGATGAGTGACCAAAATATTACAATAAAAATAGTTTTCTGATCCCTAGTCAACATGTAAAATAATGTGAAAGGACAATAATGTCCTTGAACACACTTACATGAATTGCACTTTTTTTTTTTTGTAAACTTTATCTGGAAAAGTAAATAGAACGATTAAAATGTTACGTTTTTAAAATTTAAATGGGTTATTTGAAACAAAAATTAAATAAATGACTAAAATGTTATGATAAGAATGTTTAGTGACTCCCAATGTTTCTACCCATAAAAAAATCAACTTGTAAAAGAATAACTAGTGGAGAAAATAACCAAATACAAGTAGTCAAGGGTATATATTTCATTAATGGTCACTTATACAATTGAAAAGGTTAACACCATACTATTAACACCTTGTCTTACTTAGGATTTAATGCCTTTTATACTCAAAACTCGCTCTCGCAACTGAATTGATGACTACTAACACTAGGTTTCTTACTCTCGTGACGAAGTTGCTAAATATTAGTTCATTTACTTTATGAATTATGTTTATAATAAACCTTAATCCACCTAAGAGTACCACTACTCTCATGTACCTATTTCATAGGTTCCATCTATTCTTTTCTATTATTTAGTGTCATTTTTATTATCAAATAATAACAACATGATCTGTAATTGGTCAAGCAACTACAAATGAGAAATATGAATAAATGAACAAGAAAATACAAGGTATAACAATTATAATCTCTATCAAAACATATTAATAGCTTCCTCTAACTCCGGAGTAAGTATCTAGTTTAACATGATAGGTATAGCAATAAAGTACAAGATTTCATTGCAACAATCCACAGTAAAGCAAGATAATAAAAGAGATAGAGTAAGAAAAGCTTATTCAAATGATGAATAGGTCTCCAAAACTCTTCTATTCCTTCCGTCAAATTGATTTGGTACAAGAAGAACTCTCTAATTTTAAGTTTTTGTGACTTTGATTATAATTGTTGTTTAAATGGATATGGTTGTTTAAAGGTTTGTCTTGTTACATTTGTTGGGTTAATTTATTTAACATCTAATTTGACAACTCAATTGATTCAGTATTAGCTTAGAATGATAGTGTCACGTCCTAAAAAATTGATAGCACGGTGGGGTCATTGATTGTTGCGCCCCAAAGAGGTGGTCTGGTCCGGTGACTCTTTTCGAAAAGAAAGCTTTTGTAAAAACTGTGCGTATATGAGAAAAAATTGATTTTTAGTGAAACAGTGTTATTTAAAAAAAAGTATTTTAGAAGAAAATAAGGCCAGAACTAAAAGTGCGATAGTTTTGTCAACTTACTTTGAAAAAGGGTATTATTTTAAAATGGAGTCACCCAACAAAATTATTTAATAAAACAAAAATAAAAATAAAATTTTAGAAAAAATATTTAAAATCCTTTTTGGACTCTGGTCTACAAAAAAAAAAAAAAAAAAAAAAGAAGAAGGTTCAGGAGTTACATATGAAGAAAGGAAAGGTAAAGACTTGTGCCTAAGGCGCCTTCTACCTAGCCGAAGCTAGTTACGAGGTTTAATCAAAATTTTCTAAATTAACCCTAGATTCTATCTCATTTGGATGTGTCTATATGAATGCAAATCTAAAATCTAAATGTGAGCATCAGGAGGGTCGAGATGTTCCTTCGAGGTTTGGTCAAGATTATCGCATTAATTGCGAAACTCAAGTCAAAACCTCGAGGGAGTTCGCGAGTATATATGAAAAATAAAATGCAAAAAGAAAAAGAAAAATACTATATATATAAGTGTCAAAGAAAATGGGAAATGCATCATAACGGGTACGGGATTAATAACTCGTGATTGATATTTTTCTACTAACGGAAGGGGGAACGGCTTGTCAATCTACCGCTTCCCATATAAGTATACGACTATTTCTAGTCGAAGCACACAAAATGACCTAACTTTTAAGTGAAATGCAACCTAAATGTCATGTACCATCAACTGCTAAAAATAGATGATAATGATGATGATGATGATAATGATGATGATGATAATAATATATACCAAATAATCATGCAAATATAAAAATTTCTAAAAAAGGAAAATGTGTGTGACATGAGATCAAATGCACGCGAGTGAGACTATCACTAAAATGGCCTAAGGGTCTAGCGTTGGACTAGTCCTTTCTAGGAATCCCTCTACTAGCGTTGGACTAGCGGGGAAACAAGAAAACCACAATTAGCGTTGGACTAGTGTAGTGACGGAACAATAAAACCGATAAAACATGAATAAAAGCAATAAAGCATGAATCGAAAGCAAATAAACATATAAAGACATATAGGAGCACATAACACGTAAACATAATATCTAGATGCAAAATTCTAAAGAAAGCGATGAAACAAATAAGCACATAAGCGCAACAAAGCACGTAAGTCCTAACTATTACACTGGAGAATTAGTTACAATTTTAGGGGGAACAGATAAAAATGACCTATCTATTACACTTACTATCTAAATACAACAGTTTTGCTAAAATTATGATAAATGCAACCTAACTATTCCATTGACTCTCTAAATACAAAATATTTGCCAAATAATAAAATTTAAAAATTATATAACATAAGGTAAATAAATACGCAAAAAGCATGAAAAATGAGAAATATATGAAGAAAATGCATAAAATCACATAGAGGCACATTGGAGCACATAAAGAGGAAATAACATGTAATGGGGGTATCTTTTGAAGACCTGGTACAAATACTAATAAAAATAAACAAATAAGTCAAGGTACCTCGATATAAATAAATAAAAGCATAAAATATGTAAGTATTGACAAATTAAGGTAAAATGTAATATCTAACAACAAAGGCGACTAAGAATAGAAATCTAAGCAAATCTAAGGACCAAATCGCACATCTAAGCAAACATGGAGCACAATTTGTAAATTAAAGCTAAGTAAGGGGATAAAAATGAAATTCCAGCAATGTTAATGGGGAATGATGCAAAAATATGAGACATAATTGAACCAATATGAAATTAAGGGGTCAATATGAAATTATGGTGAGCTCAATTGCATAAAACAAAAGATATTTGGGGATTTGATGAACCAATCAAAAACTTTAGGGACAAAAACACAAATTTCTACCACAATAACTAGAAAAATCAAAATGCATAACCTAATTAAGCTAACCAATTAACTAAATTAATTCAATTAATCAAGTTATTATTGGATTAAGCTAAAATGAGACAAAATCAAAGATTCAAAAACTAAATTATCAAAGGCAAAAGACTCAAAAAAAACATTAAAAATCCAACCCCATTAATCAGATTAAACCAAAGAATTAAAACAAAGTCATTGTAGACACCAAATTTTGACACACCTTTTGTAAAAATACGTGTGTTGCTTCATTTAAGGGATATTTTTGATTTCCGGGGATCGATTACAATTTTCATGCAATTTATGACTAATTCGTCACATCGGGGGCAAAATGGTAATTTTATCACGTAAATATTATTTATTTTGTTTTATTTCCTAAATACATAATTTTACTATTTTTATCATTATTTCTAATTTGAATGATTTTTGGAGTCATCTAGTATTTATTTAAAATTTTAGTATTTTTTACTCAATGGCACATTTCCCAATGCACTTTGTTTTATGAGAATTTTCAAGTGAAAAATTTTATATATGCATTTTGTATATTCATAAATTTTCTGTCAAATTACATAATTTTTGGAGGTCATTCAAGTATTTATTTAATTTTCGTCCGTTTTGTTTGTTAAGGGCACGTTACCCAAGAATGCATATATGTTAAAATTTCTGAGTGAAAATTTTAGTATACATATTTTGTGTGATAATATTTTTTGTGTAAAGATTTTACGATTTTTAATGGTCATTTAGTATTTTTATTTTTCTTTTCATAATTTTTTGTCACATATGACACATGTTCAAATATGTTCTTATTATTAGAATTTTCGTATCAAAAAATTTTATACATGCATTTTATGAATCTATAGATTTTTTTTTTATAAAATTTTCATAATTCTTCAACACTATTTACTATTTATTTTGATTTTTCATTAAAAAAATTTTAAAAAATTTATTATTGCAAAAAAAAAAAAAAAAAGAAGCTACTATAACAACTGCAGTTTGACTGCAGTTGCTGCACGCAGCAGTAGAAGAAATCCAATCAACACCACCTAAACCAGATTTGAGGGGATTTTGGTAGATTTTCTTTCCTTCTTCACCCATTCTCCATTATCACAAAACACACACCTACACTCACACAACTCATTTACACACATAAGAAAAAACTCACACACTCAACCGGGGAGTTCTATTTTTTTCTCAAAAAAACACAGACACATTTTATTTTTTCTCCTTCTTAGCTCCTTCACAACTCATCTGATAACATCACAAAATACACACAACTCACCTTTCTTCCTCCTTTCTCTGCATTATCATACACACACGCACCACACACACAATCACACTTCACTCCCTTCCAGCAAAAATCAGTCTCACTAGACGACCGAAGCTCCAACAATCAATACCAGTGACATTTCCTCCAATAGCCGACAGCAGCCCTTTCACCGCCATCTTTATCCCTCGGCCGAGAGGTAAGTCTTTCGAATTCTCTTACAGTTAATTCATACCCATTTTATCAGTGCATGCTTGATGGGTTTATGATGATCTTACCTGTGGACAATAAAGATTTTGTGGCATGATTTTGAACTTAACAAAAAAAAAAAAAAAAGAACCGAGGAGAGAACTAGTGAGAAAGAGAGAGTGAGCCGAAGAGAAGAAGAGAGTGAGAGTGAGTGAGCCAAAGAGAAGAAGAGAATAAGAGAAGAAGAGAGTGAGTGAGTGAGCAGAAGAGAAGAAGAGAAGAAGAGAAGAAGAGAGAGTGAGTGAGTGAGTGAACCGAAGAGAAGAGGAGAAGAGAAGAAGAGAAGAAGAGAACGTGAGTAAGTCAAAGAGAAGAAGAGAAGAAGAGACTGAGAGTGAGGGCCGAAGAGAGAAAAACTCGAGGAGGAAGGCCGAAAAGAAAAATCTGAGGAGAATAGCCGAAGAGAGAAAAACCGAGGGGGAGGCCGAAGAGAGAATAAAAACCGAAAAGGGAGGCCGAAGAGAGAATAAAAAAAAACCGAAGAGAAAAAGAAGAAAAATCATAGTCAAAACTTAGTTTTGTTTTAGTTATTTATTTTCATTATCTTCATCAGATTATATTTATCTACATTTTGCCCCCCTAGATCCTTAATTGTTTAATTATGCCCTTCAATACTTTAGTTTACTCCATTTAAGTTCATACTTATTTTAATTGACCCCCTAAGTTTGCTCTAGTTCACATTTTTACTCCCCATATGTTGTTGGAATTGTATTTTGTCCCTAGATATTTGCTAGAATCTTAGTTTTAAGTCCTAGATACTTGTTGGAATTTTATTCTAAATCCCTAAACTTGCTGGAATCTTAGTTCAAGTCCTAGATATTTGTTGGAATTTTATTCTAAGTCCCTAAACTTGCTGGAATCTTAGTTTTAAGTCCTAAACTTGCTAGAATTTTAGTTTTAGGTCATAAATACTTGCTGGAATTTTATTCTAAATCCCTAAACTTGCTGGAATTTTATTCTAAGTCCTCTAGCTTTGCTCGAACTTTACATTTTATCTCCAATTTTAAGTATTTCATATTTTTATACTTTAAATAGTGGTACCTTGACATGTTTGTTGATTTTATTAGCAATTTGTACCGAGTTTACGAATGGGAGGTACTTCTATTACCCTTCAATGTCTCTTTATATGCTCCTACGTGCTCTTACGTGCTTTTCCTATATGTTTTCTTTTGTGTATCTTTTTGTGCTTATAATTTTCATTCATGCGTGAATATTTATTTATTCATTCCATGTTATTTATTTGAATTTAATTTTTTGAAGAAGTGTAATAGATAGGTAATATTCTTGAAGCAAAAATTTTGTATTTAGATAGTTAATATAATAGATAGTTTATATTTTATCTATTTGACGAAAACCCATGTATTTAGATAGAAAATGTAATCGATAGGTTAGATAGGTTATCTTTTATTTTATTTTCTTTTATTTTAGATTGTAATTAGGCTTCTCCGGTGTAATAGTTAGGGCTTTTTGTGTGCTATGTGTGCTATGTGCTTATGTGTTTTATCCGCTTTCTCTAGGATTTTGTATCTAGAATATTATGCTTGTGTGCTATATGCTCCTATGTGCTATTATTTGCTTCTATGTGATTATTGCTTTAATCTATGTTTTATTTATTTATTTACTTGTTATAATATATGTGTATCGTTGCCACACTAGTCCAGCGCTAGTTGTGGTTAATTTCGGTTTCTTCGCTAGTCCAATGCTAGCGGAGAATTTATAGAAAAATAGGCTAGTCCAATGCTAGACCTTTAGGTCATTTTAGTATTAGAATCATTTCTCATGTGCATTTCATGGCATTTCACACACATTTTGTCCTTTTTTTAGCCTTTTCCATTTTTGTATGATTTTTTATATATACTTTATCACTTATTATTTATTGTAAAACATTTATTTAGTGCATAACATTTAGATTCCACTACACATAGAACCTTAGGTCATTTGTGTGACTTGACCAGAAATAGTCGTCTACTCACGTGGGAAGCGGTGGCGTACATGCCGTTCCCCCTTCCGTGAGTAGGAATAGCTAGTCACGAGCCTACTAGTCCCCCATACCCATCATGTTGCATCCCCACTTTCCTTGTTCACTTACTATCCATATTACTATTTTTCTTTTCTTTTGCATTCCATTTTGCATTTATACTCATGACTCCATCAAGGTCTATATTCGGGTTTCGCAATTAATGCGATAATTTCAACCAAACCTCAATGGAACATTTTATCCCTTAACAATATCCATTTTTTAGGACTAGATTTGCATTCATATAGTTGCATCCAAATGTGATAAAATCATAGGGTTATATTAGGAAAATTTAGACTAAACCTCGCAACTAGTTTCGACTAGGTTGAAAGGGTGCCCTAGGCGCGAATCTTTGCCTTCCCTTTCTTCAACTGTGACTCCCGAACCTTTTTCTCTTGTTTTCAAAGACTTAGAGTTGTCTAAAAGGGTTTTTATTGTTTTCTGACATTTTTTTTCTCAAAAATCATTTTCTAAATAAATCATTCTTGATTTTCTTACCTTTTATAAAATATTTTCTGGTGACTTGGTACACCAAAACTCAATACCAAGTGGCGACTTCCTTTTTACTCAAAACCCTTTTTAGACTCTATTTTTGGATCCAAAAACTGTCGCATTTTCAAAGTCCCATTTTAGGTCCTTTTCTTTTTGTTTTCAAAACAAGACATTTTCTAAAAATCACATCTTTTGTCAAACCTTTTATAAAGTATTTTCTAAAATTAGTTTACTAAAAACCTACACTCCTTTCTCAATAAATAAACACAACACATTTTAATTCTTCCGTTTTCCCTGTCCTCCTTCGAAAAAAATAGGGGCGCGACAATCATTAAAAACCTCTGTTCAATCTTCCTTTTTATTTTCTTCTTCATTTATTCCCTTGTTTTTCTCTCTATTTTCTCTCTTATTCTATTTCTCAGATTTTCTGTTCTCTCACTCTCTCTCTCTCTCTCTCTAGTTTACTCTTTTTCCCTCTTGACGTTGTTTTTCTTTCTTCATTCTTTCTCCCTTGCTATCTCTTCCTCCCCTTTCTGTTCTCATTCTCTCCTTCACCCCCAACAACTGCCCGAACCAATTTCTTCCTTCCCGCAAAAAATTACTTCTGCTAATTCTCAACTCCTAAATTTCGAAAATCAAAACACATCTAACCCATAATTCTCATCTCATGTTTAATCTTGCACCAAGAACAAATGAAATTGAAACCTAAATTTATATTCAGATGTTAATTAAAATGAATCAAAAGAGAAAAATCAGAAGGTTTTACCTAAGCCAAGATTCGACGAACTGTGATGGTGGGCGGTGTTGTTACCAGTTGCTGTGGTAATCATTTGCAAGCAGTGATTGCTGCGGTGGAGAGTCGATAGTGACAATTGGCATTTGATTGTGTTGTTGTTTGTTTTTGCAGGTAGAGGAGGTGGCTGTGTACTGGGTGCTGCTTTGGTTTGGGCTTTGTTGGTGGTTGGTTATGGCAACGAGAGAAGGCGGTTGTGTGATTGAACTACTTGTGCCTGTTTGAAATGGTCGAAAGATGTGGCCTTTTCCTAGGGCAGGTGATGCGTGGGAGCTGGATTATGGGTGTGGTAGAGCAGGCATTGTGATGGGTTTTGCTGGTGTATTGGTGGGCGATTGATGGTTGGTTTTTATTATGGGTAAAATCGAGCTGTATTTCTACTTGCAGACGAGTGGAATGAATGGTTTTCAGCGGCTTGGGTGGTTGTGAGATGTGATGATGGTGGTTGCAGGTGAGATTGAGTTGTGACTTTGGTTGGGAATTTGGTGAATTGGAGTAGGTTTTGGGGGAAAACTGATTGGGGGTGGTTTAATTGGTGCAGATGATGGTGATAGTGGAGGTGAGGTAGTGGTGTTTGATGGCTGTTGTGTGTTTTTGGAGGTGGAGTTGTAACAATGGGGAGAAGACGCAAGAGAGATCGAGGAAGAAATTGGAAATTTTGGTGATATATGGCTGGGCTGGGTTTGATTGCTGATGATTTGTGGCTGATTCAAAAGTTAGGGGAGCTATTCTGACGAGTTTGTGGTGAGAATTTGACTGTGATTTTGATTGGCCAGGCATTGGTGATGACTTGGTGGTTTACATGATTTGGTAGATACGGTGCTAAATTTTGGGATGTTTTGGTTTGTTTTTTGTGCAGGTTTTGTGTGAAATTGGGCAGCTAATGGCTGGCATTTAGTGATGGATTAGGGTTGAGATGATGGTGTTGTGATTTGGGTGGTGGAATTTGAGGCTAACGGTGATTGCTTTGTGACCGATTATGGTTTTGGGTAAGAATTGGAAGTTAGTGTTGGTTGTTGCTGGATTAGGTGGTTACGGTGGTGGTCTGAAGAGATTAGAGGAGGAGCAAGGGCTGTGGAGGTTGCTGGTTATGGTGTTTTGGGAGTTTGGGATTCTGGGGCTTTTGATGTAGAGACTAGTGATTTGATCAGTGAAAATCTGTGCACTTCTTGTTGGCTTGGTAAAATTTGACAGGAACTTGTCTTGATGTGTGTATGTTTTTTGGCTTGGTAAAATTTGTAGTGTATTTGTGGGTGTGTTTGATTCTTGCGTGTGATTTTTTGATGTGTTAGTGTGTGTTTTTGTGTGCAGAATTTAATGTTTGTAAATGGTGTTTTGTGTGTGTAAAAATTGCGTTAGGATCTTCTAATTAAATCTCTCTTTTATTTTTTAATGGATGGCATTTATAAAGTCTAGTAGTCTTGGCCTCTAAGAATATTCCAAAATTACCAAAATACCACCAGTAATAAAATTATAATTTTATTCTAAAAAAATTATCTTTGACACACAAAAAAAAATCAAAATTAATACAAAAAATGACTATGAACTCCAAAATTTGACAAAAAATTTATAAATAAATTTCAAGATTTAAAAAATAAAGATTAGAGCTTAGAACTGGCTATAAATGTATTTAGGTGTTAAATAATGGTTTTGTCCCTGTAATGACAAAATGCACAGAAAAATAGCTATTGGCTACGAAAAATTGTCAAAAATTAAAAATAAGCTTAAAACCCTAAAAAATGTATTTAGGACTCAAAAATTAGTGAAAAATGCATTCAGAGTGCGCAATGATTGTTTTGCCCTTACTCTAAAAAAATGCACAAAAGGAATAACTATTAGTCTCAATAAGATTAAAACCCTAGAAAATGCATTTAGGACTCAAAAATTGGAAAAAAATACGTTTGGAATGTAAAATGATAATTTTGCCCCTGAATGTAGTATTTACAGAAAAAATAGCAATCGTCCCTGAAAAAATCAAGAAAGTTTAAAAACATGCTTAAAAAATTGAAAAATAAATTTTGGACTTGAAATGAGCGAAAATAGTGTTCGTGAGGTGAAATTACCATTTTCCCCTTGTGCTGGCTAGATACAGAAAAATACCAGTTAAACCCGAAAAATTCAGAAAATTTTAAAAAAATATGTATAAAAGTACAAAATATGAATTTAAAATTTCCAAAGCTAATGAAAAAATGTTTACAACTAAAAATTGCTGTTTTGCCCCCCGAAATTGTTGATTTTGCCCCTTTTTGCTAAAAATCATAAGTTGACCCCAAAAATATAAAAAATATCCCCCTAGTGTTACAAAAATAAATTTTGTGTCCAAATTTGGTGTCTACAGATAGTTAATAGTTTGTGTTTTCATTACTTTTTATGGTTTTGCTTTCTTGATTGATTTATTGAGAATAATTTCTATATTTCGACATTAATATTGAGATTGAATTTTTGGGGCTGATTTTCTATTAAATTATTTTGAATGTCACTTTCTAGTTTGGACTGTGTACCAAGATTAGTTTGTAGTGGTTGATTGTTTTGCTTTATTTTACTTGCATTTGTGTTTGGCCACATTAATTGGTTTCTTGACTGCTTTTTTCTTGCAAATTTTTGGCTTTGCTTTTCTTTTAGTTACGCTTTACATTTTTTTTTTTCTTTGAGAGGTTGTTATGATTCTAGGTTGGGGATAAAGTTACAATTAGGATTCTGCTGGATTCAAAAAAAATTCTGGCAATGGGAGCTATTAGAAACTTGGATCCAAGTGCGGAAGTGGGCGGGCAATAATTGGGATCACATTGGTGTGAATTTATGTGAATATTTCTGTAGAGTTCAATGATGAGCTAATGAGACCTTACAATCATTTTAAAAGGATTGGGATGTGATTAGAATATCTATTGCTTGGCCAATCAAACTGGTATCTTTTTATGTAATTTTGTTATATATGATATTTATTATCAATAGTTTGCTACAATAAAACTATAAGTGGGTTGTTTGGATTCCGATTGCTTAATTTATGTTCACCGGGATGATTTTTGAAGAAATTGAAGAGTGTTGTTGCAAGAAGTAACTACTTTTGAAAATTATGTCTGTGCTACTTATATGACTTGTTAAGACATCTTTTTAAGGCATTGTTCTTTCGGTAATTGCCTTGTTACTTTAAGGTGTCATATTTTGGCACCTAAATTGAATTAATGGTTTTTCTTTTACATATAAACAGAATATAGTATAGTTATTTTGTTACACTAAAATCTACGGTCTGGTGTTTGAACTAGACTATGAATACTTGAATTTAGGTTTTACAGTGTGTTGTTATGATATTTCTTTAATTCTGGAATGCATATATTTCAAAAGTAAATGTGCTAACAATATCAATTGTACCAGGTTTTGAATTATGACCATTAATTGGAGTCTTGCGGGTAAAATGAAATGAACAAAGTTGATAAAACCCCATAATAACATTTATAGGGCCATGCTGCTAAAATGGCTTCAGTGCTTATATAAACGTTAAAGAAAAAAAAATGCATATAGTGGCACTATGGCACTTAGAATGTAAGAACAAAACCTTTATGAAGCCATTTAAAGCAACCTAAACTGTCATAATATAAAGCAAAAATCACATTCAGAAATGTCAGAATAAATTATTTTAAGGACGCAGATTTTTAATACAAAATACCAATATACCAACATATAAAAATGTCATAATATTTTGTCAATTGAAACATTAGTTGATGTCCTTAAACCTTAAAATATTTTACTATTGCCCATCATATCCAAACATTTTGGAGTGTCGTAACAGTTACCTCTATAGAGCGATAGACAAGTCAACAATGCAATGTTTAGTGACCCTTAAAAATGCCCTCAATGCCTATCCTGACTGCAAAATGGAATATATTACACTTCAAGTGTAGTGCCATTATAGCTAAGTGTCATTACAAAGTCCTATTATGACTTTTCAAAACTGGCATAAAAGTCTAATTTTCTAATTGTGAATGCACAGATTATAGTGATGCTGATAATTACTTGAGTGAAGGCGAAGTGGCATGGCATCCATCTAAAAACAATCATTGCCGTCAAAATCTCCACCAATCGATATTAATGCTCGATGTTATTAAACTTTAAACTAACAACAACTAGAGACTTGGTCTTCCAAATCCAGGCAGTTTAGATGTTTCTTTCGATGTCATTGCACATACAGTCATGTTCTATTTATTGGAGTGGTAGCATTGAATCTAGAAAGGTTTGTGTGTGTGTGTGTGTGTATTGAATTTTCATAAATGCAGACGACCGAGGGGCCAATATTTCTTTAATTCTGAATTATATGCCATTTACTGTAATGCTAATTATGCATAATCATTGGCAATAATGTTACACCACTTTACCTTAATATGTGTGTTTCAGAAGTTGTAGGTTAATAGAAAGACGATTTTAGTTATTCTTTTTGCAGATGTACATCTTTTCTATACCTTCAATCTTGAGTACGGGTTAAACGTGTAATTTACCGAATAGGCAATCTCCTGTCAATAATTGCGGGTTTGATTTCGATTTTGCGTAATCAATTGTCTGTGATGAGTATTACGATGTCCATTCAGCAAACTGTTATGTTATGGAGCCCAATACGTCATGCATGCAATCAGCAGGTGGATTTTCTATGTTTAGACAATTAAACCTGAACTTTGTTTCGATATCAGTAATTTGGATTTGGACGTTAAATCAAATCATCAACAAAATCTAAATGGATTATGAGTAATTTTGGGTGACTTTTAGATGTTGTACTTTTTGTTCATTCTTGTTTCTTTTGTATTGTATGATTTTGTTCTGTTTCGGGACATGGATGAATGGTCACAATCTGAAGCCGCCAAAAGTCTCAAAGCATTTCAAGACGAACTATTCTTCTTCCCCCCGAGAATGATTTGCACTTTTGACCTATCTTATTTGACAATTGATGGATCTCAGCCATGCGACATCATATATTATTTTGAAGTTGAAGCAGACAATCTTGCAATAAAAAAAAAAAAAATGGGTGACTCACAATTTGCTTCTTCTTTTTATTTTTCGCAAGTTGAACTACGATATAATTATGTAACACTATGGTGTAACTATTCATAACTTTGTAAAATTATAGTATAACCATTTTTCACACTGAACGACGTTTTGGAAGTAAATTTTTGGCCTTGTTAGTTCAATTTTGTCCGTAACCTTTAAACCTAGGCCGTAAACTTGTAAAAAATTAGTATTTGTAAGTCCCATTTCCTTAAAAAATCATGTTAGTAGTCTTGCATCGAAACGTTCCAATCCATATCATTTATTGTTTAACAACTCTTCTTCTCACCAAAATAGTCATAAGCTTATTATTATTCTTTTTAATGGAATTTGAAGGCTAAAAATTTAAAGTAAAATTTGATATCTTCTTGAGACAAGATCGTGCACGAGTGTTTTACCTTGAAAGATGTTAGACCAAAAATAGAAAGCACCAGATTATTTTATATGACAATTCAACAAAATATATGAACTACAAGGTCAGAGATTTTAACACTCAAGAAATTTCAAATATAAAAATACTAACAAAGGAGATGTCAAAATTTAAAGAGTTTGATAAATTCCAAATCCCCATTATTAATTCCTTTCCAAGAGCACAAAATTAAGCAAATATTCCAAATTTTCTCCTGTCAAGCGGGAAGAGTAGCTAGGGTTGGTAAGACTCTTACGTTAAACAATTAGATTATCATAAAAAGATTACGAAGTGCTTGGTCACCTTTGCAACAAAATACATTTCTAAAAGCTATTCCCAAAGAATTTTACTCCGTCTTGAACAGTTTTTACTTTTACTCGTACTTGGTCTTTCCATTGGAATCTTCCAATGCAGATTAGTTATACTTGACAACTTTCTCCTCCAAAATATGAAAGAATTTGAAGGGCAAAAGAATTTAGAGTTAAATTAGTGTTTTTCTTCAGACCAGATTTTATACAAATATTTTTTTGACTGAATACATATTTATAAAATAAAAGAAGTTATGAACTAGTAATAGACAAACTCACACAAAAGACATATTCAAGGGGTTAATTTAGTTGGTTGAAAGATATGTTAAATTAAAGACCTTCGCTTGATCTTCAACAAAATCTTCACTATTTGCCCCGGAAAAGACAAAGATATGTTAGAACCCAAGAAAATTAAATAACCAAAAACAGAAGAAAATAAATATTGAAATTATGAGTGTTTCATAAATCTAAAGTCCGTATATAATATTAATATCTCTCCCAAAATTGAAACTTAGCAAATATTTCAATTCCGTTTGTCACCACTAATTTTCTCGTCAACGAATTGGAGGTATGGATTGTGCGAATTCGGAATTTTGTTCTAATACAAGGATCAAAAACCCATTCCTATAAATTTTTTACCGTGTATTTTAATTATTACGGCTCCTTTTTTTTTTTTTTTTAAACTAAAAATGTTGCCAAGTACTTCCTCATCGATCATATATACAACAAAAATACATTCCTAAGTCAAGTTGTTCAATGCTAATGATGGAGACCACATATTATTTTATTAATCATATACGTTTAACAACTTTAGTCAAACAAGATTAAACTAAGTTATTTAATTACACATGAACATGTGAGTTTACTGTGCCATATCAAACTCAATCATTATTTAATTCCGTTAATGGTAATGGATTAGCCAAAGAACCACAAAAAAAAAAAAAAAGAGCAAATCCCCGTGCAGCAGCCAAGAAATGCGTGTGAAGCCCACTACGAATTGTTGGGATAATAGCAGCTGTCTGCGCCTGGCAATTGGCATGTGGTACCATGCTCGACTATCTACAGCCAATCTTGAACACAAAATATTTATAATTAAGAAAGTCAGAAGGGCCTTATAAGGTAAGAATAAATTACAATACCAGTCCCCGAGGTTTAGCATAACTAGGATTGCTTTGTTTTTGATTTGGAGACAATGTTGTGATATCCCATGTTAACTATTTTCTTTATACTAAAATAAATGTGTGTTTCTTGAATTCATATTGTTTATATGCAAAAGTTAGTGAGATAACTTCACCTATCTACTACCCTGGAGCACAAGCCAAAAAGAAACACTGGAACAGTATGAAATATATCCGTAAGAACAAATCATAAGACTTGAAAAGAGAATATGAATTATGTTATTATTTGGTGTGGTCAATAACTACTACAGTTGGAATTGTACTTAAATACAATGTCAATCAGTAGCTGAAATGTCACATAAGAATAGTATTATTAGCTGTTGACCGAAGTGGATAATAATTAGATGAGGTTCAAGAGCATCTAAATAGGTAAATTTGACAATTAAAGCGGTATCTGATAAAAATATACTTGTCAAGGAACATCATTGTAACTTTGAAAATTTAATATGAAATTTCTATAGTTTTTACCTAGTTCACGGGTGGCTATTGTAATTATCCCGAGTGGTCAGCATGCAATGCAACACCGTTTGTCTTAATTCTCAATTATGTTTCTCATGTGTTAATCAATCCAAATAACAATTTCATCTTTTGAGTTTTTCTTATTATTACATAAAAAATATTGAAACCTTTGGAATGAGTCCATTTGAAACAATTATTATAATCCATATCTTGGTGAGTCCCCCCTTGGAATTTCCGTGTTTTGACTTCCACATATAAAGAAAGCAACTTGCATTGCATCACCGTCACATGACACACATACATAAAATATATAGAATTGGACCAGTAGTACACAATTCTTAAATCTACAACAACCAATTTCTTCAACTGCATAAACTTCAACCCTAGTAATTGTCAACTCCTCTTCCCCCTATACTAATTCATTATTTTCAGCTATTTATAGCTTTCCCAATTTCGGTCTATATTTGATAGTCTTAGCTTGTCTCTGCTGATTTCTACAGCATTTTAACCATGGATGAAATTGAAATACCATCAGATTTTCTTTGTCCAATTTCCATGCAACTAATGAGAGATCCAGTTACTGTTGCAACTGGAATTACGTACGATAGGGAGAGCATAGAAACATGGCTGTATTCTTGCAAAAACAGCACTTGCCCAATGACAAAACAAGAGCTACCAAACACAGATCTTACTCCAAATCACACCCTTCGACGGCTGATTCAAGCATGGTGCACCCTCAATTCTTCCAATGGGATTGAGTGGATTCCAACTCCAAAGCCACCGGTTGAGAAATCCCAGATTTTGAAGCTCATCAATGAAGCCAAGAATTCATCAAATACTCAGATCAAATGCTTGCAAAGGCTCAGGTCGATTTCTCAAGGAAGTCAAAGCAACAAAAAGATTTTAGAGGCTGCTGGTGCTGTTGAATTCTTAGCTTCAGTACTCGAGAAAAATGATGATGTTCGTGATGAAGCATTGGATCTTCTTTATCATCTTGATGCATCAGATGTGGCTTTGAAGAAACTCATGAATGATGATGGCAAATTTGTTGAGTCATTAATGCAAGTCTTGAAATGTGGAAATTGCCAATCTCGAGCACATGCAATAATGATACTGAAGTCTGCTTTCAGGGTGGCGGACCCAATCCAAATAATCAGTTCTAAGCCTGAAACTTTCATCGAAATAGTTCATATTTTGAGGGATCAAATCTCACAACAAGCTTCAAAAGCTGCATTAAAGCTTCTTTTGGAGCTTTGTCCTTGGGGAAGAAATCGAATAAAGGCGGTTGAGGCCGGGACTGTTTTAGTCCTCATTGAGGCACTTTTTGATTCATCAGAAAAAAGGTCTACTGAACTTATATTGACAGTTTTAGATCAGCTTTGTAGAACTGCCGATGGCCGGGCAGAATTGTTGAAGCATGGAGCTGGGTTAGCTATAGTTTCCAAGAAAATTTTCAGGGTTTCTCATGTTGCAAATGATAGAGCTGTGAGAATACTTTCTTCAATTTGCAAGTATTCTCCAACTTCTAAGGTTCTTCAAGAAATGTTGCAAGTTGGAGTAGTTGCAAAGTTGTGCCTTGTGCTTCAAGTGGAGAACAATATGAAGACAACTGAGAAAGCTAAAGAAATCCTGAACTTGCATTCTAGGATTTGGAAAGACTGTCAATGCATTCCACCTTCTTTGCTTTCTTCTTATCCAGCTTAAGAAAATGCAGGTTTTCTCTCTCTCTCTCTTTTTTTTCCCCCCTTTTTGGGTTATAGAATTCATTGCTATTCAGCAAACAAGATAGGTAGGCTTATGAATAAATGGCAGCATAGTAAATGTAAAATGATCACACAGAAAATTTTATGGGAAGAATTATATGTAATTGATATATTGTTATTTGTATGGTGCATATATTTTTAGCTAAAATTCTACTCTTTTAATTTCTTGATCTTCGTGTTTCGTTATGTATTTGTTTTGAATCTTGTCATATTTATTGTACAATATTGAACAATGTTACAGTTACACAGCGTCACCAAACTCAACTGAAAATAATAAATCTTGATAAAAAGTACTAAATTTTAACAAAAATTTACCATTGTTTTAACAAAATTACTTTTTGTAACACTTTGTTATCGCAATATTCGCCTACATCAATATTGCCAAATTATTCCTTAATCTGGTACGTGAAAGTGATCTAGAGTTACCATTTTCATTCCTTGGTAAATCAAAGCTGTACTTCGTTTGTTTCGAGGATATCTTTTGATCAGTCTGTCGTAATCATACTTCTCCCCAATCTCAAAAACTATTGAAAATTGGTTTTGCTCAACAATTTAAAAATCGGTAATCGCACAAATGTCTAACATTTTCAAAATGAGCATTTATTAACTTGAAGGCGAATATGATTTGGGGATTTAACCTTCATAGTAAGACCTTTGTTTGGGTTGCTTTGCCAAATACGTACTTGATTTTGAAATTTTAACTGAATACCTTTGAGACTAATGTTTTCAGTTGATGAACAAAGAAATATTAAGCTGTCTCAAAAATTTATTTTCATACAATTACTACGAAAATATAACAAGTTAGCCACAATAAAAAACTGGCGAGCTACAGAACGAAATGAAGACATAGAGAAATTTACATGTCCATAATTGATTAGGTTTTGCATAATTACATTCTTTCTTTAAAAAGATTCCAATTGGTTTGTCAACAAAACGTTTGTTCTGCATTAATATTTGGAAAGCATTATCTTGAATACAGTAAAAAGGGGTTTTAGGCCTGTAATAAGCAAAAAAAAAAAAAAAAAAAATGCAATCGTTATGCAGGTTTAGAATAGACATACAATATAAATTAGTTAGGGCCATTAAAGAAGGTTTCAGCATTCATTCCGCCAGCTTTATTTTGTGGAACTAGCCAAAAACTCCATGAGCAATTAGGTTTCATACCTAACATGGATATAAAGCACAACAAATATATAATTCACTCAGAAAACAAGTAGTACCATAAATTACATATATACACGAGTATTTCCATTGAGGTAGATCTTGGTTGGCCAAATTCAGATTGTGGTACGTATCCGCCGGTTGTCCATGGCCCGAAATATGTCATATCACAGTTAATTGGTTTTGTTCAAATATGTCTTTTCCAGACGCACACATGAAACCGCACATAATATTAATTTACACATTTTTTTTCTTGAATGGACAAAAAATGTCATGCTGGAGTTTATGTAACTTTTCAGAATTATGCACAAAGAAAATGCTTAATTGGTAGAGTTAGGCAATAAGACGTAACTTTTCTCAAGAAACTGATAAATTTCTTTAATAATTTATCATTTTCTCATAAAAGAAAATTACTATTGTTTCCTCGCATAACTTAGTTCTATGTTAATATAACACATTCTTCAAATCTCCAGTCCGAGCATGTGTTAGCAATAGAAGTAATTCAAGGATTATCAAAAAAATGAAAAATATGAAGTAAGAATAAAAAGAAAAATAAATGTCCGATCCATACGGTCCGTAATTAATGGAGAGTTGAAAATCCAGATGTTTCAAAGTTCAGTGATGAAAAAGTAAATAATAATAAAAACCACTAGGCCACAAACATTTTGCTGACCTCTTTGCCTTGCACTTAATCGCCTGCTGACTCTACACTTCAACTTTGATTCAGACGTTAAATGATCATTAGGTATACTTTTCTCAATTTGAAGCACCTGATTAACATTGTCCATAGTAAAAAGTCAATTTATTTATCAAGGAAAAGCCAAACAAAAGGGGGGAAGAAAAGTCCTCTCACGTAACTACCAAAAAGAAACAACAATACACACACACACACATTGTGTGAGAGAGAGAGAGAGAGAGTGAAAGAATCGTCACCACAAGAATAATTAAACTTTAGAATACTGAAAACTTGGAAAACTACAAAAATAAAGAATAATAATATGGGATACAAAGTTTCTACAATAATAATGTGGGATACAAAGTTTCTACAATTTATAAAGGACCAAAGCAAAAATTAAAGGTATTATTATTAACTATTAAGCTCATGATGATAATCCAGGATGGACTAAAAATACTCCAAAATTCATTTTTATGGCATGTAAAAGTAATCCAAAATTCAATTTTATCATCATGTTTGGAGAAAAGATTATTAGAATAATTCCAAAGGACACGCATGCACTTTTTGACCAAAGAATGTACCAAAAGAAAAATCAAATGCACGTGTACTTCTGGTAATTTACTCACGATTTGAGTTTTATTTATTTAGATCTTCTATTACCCATTTTACATACCATATGACATGTATATTTTTACTAACTACGAAAGAATGCAGGTGACTCTCAATATCAAACAAAGATTAATAATAATATATATATACATATATATATATACACACACACACAGGCATATACACACACTTGGCCTCTTGAATTGAGGATGAAAGGTGACGTGGACACGGAACGAACCAATTAGATAGAAACACGTGCTCTTTGACGCGATCTTAATCCAAAAGTATTAGAACACGTAGAGCATGACTCAGCCATTTGTTTCAGCAACCGCCACGTTGACTCATTGCACTTTCTAAATTTTACTTGTAATTAATGATTGCTGTGTGCGTGCAGCTTGAAAAAGTATATTTTTTCAGGAAATTATAAATTCATATAGATAATACACATTACAGTATAAATTGTAAAAGAAGTAGCTGAATAGTTATTGAAAGTTGATTATAATTTAGTGCATGATTGATGATTCTACTTAATATCGAGAATTAATAGGTTAAGTAATTTTTAATTGAACATTTTTTTATAATAGTAGTATTTCACTACCAAGTATTTCCTGTATTAATTAATACACTAAGCAATATATAAATTGGGTTAAACAAATTTAAATAAAATTTTTTTACTTGATTTAGTGAATTTTAAACATGCGCATGACTATTATCTTTTTATTGCTCCCCCCTCTCCCGGACATACATACACAGAAAGCAAATACTTTCACACTTACACACATTATCTCTCACATGTTATCTCTCCTTCACATACGCATACACTTTTTTTGTCATCTGCACACATAAACACACTACTTATTATGCATACACAAATATATAATATTTTCTTTTTATCACATGCACACTCATAAACACAAATGCATTTTCTCATGTACATACGTATTCTCTCTCTCTCTCTCTCATTACACATACAAATACTTAATCTCTCTTATACATATACACATATTCTCTTTGACACATGAAATCCTAAAATGAAAAACCAGACTAATTTACAAGGTAAGAGCATATTTAGTCGTAAACAACGGTTTGATCCAAGTCGTTAAATACCATACTTTGTTTTTTTTTTTTTTTTTTTTGAGTGGAAAATATGATACTTTGTTATATCATTCACATCGAAAAAGACTCTATATCAACCAAGGACCACATGGAGCCCATCCACAATCCTAAAAGCATCCCAAAAGTATAATAATGAAGGTTAAAATTAAATGCAAGGATACCCTCTTCCATTTAAGTTGGAGATGACCGCTTCAAATGTCTAGAGGAGACGTTATTGACTATTTAATTTTGAAGGACCAAAATTAGTTCGATTTCACTATTACACCAGACATATGATATTGTAGCGAATTAAGTATTTCCATACCAGCCCCAAAAAAAAAAAAAAAAAAACGCCGTTGCCTTTTCCAATCTTTGAGAGAGAGAGAGTGGGTGTGTTCTCAAGACAGCATCCATCTAGAGCTGACTTGGATATCTTCTTCTTGATTTTCCATTTTTAGTTTTTTAATTTATTAGCTTTATTATTATGTTTATTTTTAAGGGAAAAAAAAAATCTACATTTGTAAACTTATTTATATGTCGTCGGTGTTGCCTTTAAAGGAACATATCCTATTGATTACATAAATTTAGTCATTTCTCAAATCAAAACTTTCTATATATGTTTAAGCCATTTATATTATCATCCTTAATGTGTAAATATTACAATTTTTATTATTGATTTTTATAATCTTACTAATTATTAAGTTAATCACTCTTATTCACATAAAATTATTCTATAATATATTTTGATTTCCTTCTCTATTATTATTATCTTAATTATTGTTTTATTTTTCTATATGACTGAGATCAGTGTTCTTGTTAAATCAACCATTATAGAAAGTGGTATTATAATATTTATAATTATTTTCTTCAATTATGAAAGTAACCCGTGCATTGCACAGATTAAAAACTAGTTTATCCGTAAAAGTGATATGCCGGGCAGTGTTAGGCTGTTATCGCTTAGCAAGAATCATCTCGTCTGAATAAGAAATAATGTAAGGACCATATCCAATATCTCACAAAATTTAAATGCTCCAAAAAAAAAAAAAGAAAAAAACTGATATAATTATATGCCTTTGGTTGCTGTCTTCTACGACAGGTTAAATTGGTTAATGTAACATCATCGGCTTTCCAAATCTAGGTGCTTGCCTGTCTTGCGGCGATTTCCTTTGCTTCCCAACAAGGGTTGTCTCTATTATTAATTCAATGTCTTAGGAATGATAAGTTGGTTCCACTTCATATTTTTAATGTTTTTGAAGACATTAGGTACTTTTCTTCTTTTCTTTCCTGTTGTAAGATAGCTAAGTTGTCCTGTGATCTAGTCATAGAGGCTTATAAATTAGCTGTATCTTGTACTTCTGTGTAACATTTCTAATGTGCAATATAATTATATTATTTCAAAAAAAATCAGTTATTCATTTTATTTGTTGAATAAATCGGCCTAGAACAAATTGTAGCCCAAGATACTTGTTGTGTCTAATGTATCATAGGCCTCTCAAAATATAGATATACAAAAGCCCAATCTTGGTCCGAGTTTGTTCATCAAAGTAGAAAAGTACATGTGACGAGGGCTAGGGTACGTGTGCAGCATGCCTAATTGACGAAAATTAATGGATTAATTTGATACTTGGTATTTTAGCCATTTTGTATCTCAACTAACTAATCAAAAATCAATTGGTTACTTACATTTTGCCCATTTTGCGTCTCAAGTATCCAACTAAAAGTTACAATTATATTCTCTCTCGTTAATCAAATTTTAGATTAAATTTTCTCTCTCTTGTAAAAAACTTATATCTTCTAAATCAATTTTTAATTATTTTCTATTTGTGATTAAGAGTTATATATGGCTACTGTAAAATTTAGTGAAACAATATTTCATAGTGACATAAGAACTTAATGTCAGATATACATTATTCTTCAATTTATAGACAACTTGCATTTGAAATATTAATTATTTGCATTAAACATTTTTTCAAATATTAGAAGGAGAAATTTGGAGGGAGTGCTTCCCAATATTCCTTTTTTAGTAAATTAGTTAATCAAATAATTCTTTTTGTTAACTTTTTAATATATTGGCATTTTACAAGTTTCATTTCATCATTTTATTGTGATGGTCTACAAGTTTCATTTCATCATTTTATTGTGATGGTCTTTTGTAGTAGGTATTATTCTTTTTATAAGAAAGTCACAGGAATTGTTTACCATTTTTATAAATATATAACATCCGTGCATTAATACCAATGGTTAAGCAGCTGCACGGTAATAAATAGATAAATACAGCAAAAAGTTAAAATTTTATTTTATTTCCTAAACCATACACTAATATAATCATATAATTTACAAGAGAGCGTGCAAAGATATACCTCACATAATAATAAATTCATAAGCAAGGCGTCGGACATATTTTGATGATGAACTCTATCATGAAGCTCCATAAATATCGAGTTTCAAGTCTCCAATATTATCCTTATGTACAGAACACTAAGAACTTCCTAAGTTTATTAATTTTACCTTTTGAGTATTAACTGCTCTGAGACATTTCAACCAAAGAGAAGGATGCAAAACTTTATTGAGAGAGAGAGAGAGAGAGGAGGAGGAGGAGGAGGAGGAGGAGGAATGTTGAGTTTCCACTTTTTTCACCTGATTTTTGCTACCTTTAATCCTCACGTGAATATGATTAATTTTTATCTCAATAGTTTAAGGTTATAGATATACATAACACATACAATTATGTAAGGTTATATTTCACCTTCCCATGATAAAGTTACATGTAATTAAATTAATATTTTTTAACCATCCTATATCCTTAATTAATTCAAGAATATAGAATTAGTGCCAAACTTTATTAGATTAATTATATTTCACATCAAAAGATAATGATTCTATTGAAGTAACAACCAGAGACAATCTTAAGTTTACTTCTGCTTTTGTGCACAAGATTGATGAGTTACTATTTTTAACAAGTAGTCATGTTGATATACTATCATATTATTAGAAATGGTGAATAATTACTCATTATCCATTCATACTTCATACTAAACTCGATCTCTGACAACTAATAGAGTTAAAATACTGTAAAAGAATTATTGATACTCATTATCAATATTGTATCTCTTATTATATGAATTTAGTAAACTTGTGTACTAATAAGCATTCACATGCAAGATTAGGTGCCTTTATACCTTAGTTGATGAGAACAACTATTACTTATAGTAATTAGAAGCAAAGTATGTGCTAGTATATCAATATTAATAATGTCTAATCTCGTTAATAATATAATTACGGATATTTGAGGATATAACTTAAGTATGATAAGGATCTCACCATTGAAAAGTTTTATTATTTTATATACACAATTAATTTAATATTTTATGAATTTCATCAATTAAATTTATATGGAACGATGAATATAAAAGTAATATTATAACTGAAACTATTTGGTTTTATGACATACACAAAAAAATAATAATAATAAACAATATTACGTGTCTGCGAATAAGTAATTAGTGTAAGAATTTTCTAACCAATGTCAAACCTCTAATTAATTTAATAAATTTCTTTTCAAGCAATCACATTCATTATTCTTCTTTCATTTAGAGACTTTTAAAATTTAAAGTCATTTTTCCTTAAAGCTCTCACTCAGTGTGCTAAAGTTTCTATGGGCATTGATCAGCCTTTTTTTTCGAAAAGTCTATTATTTTTAATTTGAGAAAATTACAGTTTTGGTATCAAATGTTTAGAGCATCGGCAGTATTAGTAACTAAAATTTGGACAAAAGAAAATCTAGAGCCAAATGGTTTAGCTTTTGAGAACATTTTGTCTTATTGATCACTTTTGGTAAAATCTTACTCGAATCCGGTCAAGAGATACTCACATGCTGGTTATCAAAATTTCCAAAAAAATTAGAAAAAAGATAAATTTTAATTGTCATAGTTCGCAATTAAAGGCACTATGAATGTACTGTCAAGGCAACTTTTTCAATTTTATCTACTTATCTATGGTATACAAACTCAAATTAGTGCATTTAATTACAAATTATTTTCCTTTTTCTATTTTTGTTTGAATTTGGTTACCTGTACATGAGTATCATGTGACTGAATTATGGTAAAATTTTGGCAAAATCGATTAATAGGACTGAATGTACTGAAAAGTTGAAACACTTAGTACTGAATTTGTTTTTGTCCAAATTTTAAGGACTAAAACTGCTGATGCCTGAACATTCGATACCAAAACTGCAATATTATCTTTTAATTTTGCAATAGTAGTTATCTATTCTTTTGTTCAAACATAATGTTCATAGTTATTCTACGCTTATTAAGCAATCATAAAAAGATAAGTGAAATAAAGAGATCGAATTATTAATTGTAAATGAACTCGGTGCCATAATTATTGTTTAGAAACGACAAAACAGGTTCTTTGAAGACGACATTCAGAGTCAATAACACCTATTAGTAGTATTAAAGGGGTTGGAAAAGATTGAGTGGATTGGGTCAACAATGTTTTGCTTTTACCTTCTTTTTTTTTTTTTTCCCTTTTTTTGGCCAGGACTTGAGTGAAAGAGAGACATCTAATAAATGTTTCATATCGCGATGACTATTGTCTCATGACTTGCTGTCATTTAAAATTAATATAACAACCCGAGCATACACTAACTGAAAAATATATATGTAATTAAGTCGTTTCTTTCTCCTATATGACATGTCTAGTTGAAGATAATTGAAAGGTCATTTGAATATTTGGGATTTACCTCAATTAACAAATCAAATGCTGCAATCATATTCTCTTTATTTAAATCAAGGTTTCTATATCTTATGACAGACTTATATCTTTAAATCAAATTTAAAAGTTATATATATGCTTTGTAAAAAATTTTATAAAAAAATCTATCACAATTGTGAAAAGTTCTTGAAATGAGAAAATCAATTTTATAGAGAATTTCTTGTAAAATTATTTACAATTTGTATCATACGTATTTTTTCAGAAATTGGAAGGAGAAGTTTGAACGGAGTGACATCAAATGTTCTTTTTGGGGTCAATTTTTGATGAAATAATACTTTGTTTTAACTTTTAATACATAGATATTTCATAAGTTTCATTCATCAATTTATTTTGATGATTTTTTTGTGTGATTTTTCTTTGAATAGAAGTATATAAATCGTCCACATTTTCCAATAAAAATATAATTCCTGTGCATTGTTGCATGGGCTAGCCACTAGTGTATACCTAATATATACGCATAAAAGGACTTGTTCTTGAAAACAAAATCCTCCGTACTAGAACTACAAGCTGCTCTTTTTGCTTGTAAATCTGAAATTTTTTTAGTGGACTGGATCCACAGGTTTCACCCATGAATCTAATGGTGAATAAATGAGTCATCAAGCTTCAATCGACCCCACCAGACATTGGTAACTCAGATCTTCACTGTTAGGTTCACGATGGGACTCGCTGACCCGGTCCACGCAAGAATAATTTGTAAATCTGGTTCTTATTTGTTTCCCTTATATTTCTAGATTTGATCCGAGTGAGTATTGTGTGCATCATCCGCGTTACATGGCATGCTACGTGGTGCATTATGACTAATCACACATCGCCAAATAATACAAGGTATGACCTACCATCGTCACATGACGATAAATTATTAGTTATAGTGCATCACGTGGCAATGCATGTGGTGCATTTTATATTTTTTCATAAACCAGCTAGCATGCCAGGCACGGCGAAATAGAAACCTACACGTCAACAGAGTTATTTACTACTATGCAATTTTTAAACCTTTTATTCTTACACTTGATAACATTGGATTCTGATTTATACAATGAAATATTACGTGTATTTTTTTAAATCTTACTTACTTCAATTTATGACCATGCATTCTCTCTCTTAAAATACACCTCTTGTAACTTTTTATATCTTGATCCATAACGATCGAAACTCCATGCCCACCAAATCTGCACTTAGAACTCAAAACAATTAATTAGTGTAAGAATTTTCTAACCAAAGTTCAACCCCTAATTAACTTAAGATTGTTTCTAATTGACACATATAGTTTTCCATTTAGTCTCCACACAAAAATCATAGTTATTATCCTTCTTTAATTTAGACGCCTTTTTATTTTAAATTTATTTTTCCAGAAGGCTATTACTCGGTGTATTAAGGGAACTAGTCAGCCAAATTGTTTAATTCTTTGAATTATTTTGAATATCCCATTCATCCTAGTTTCTAAAGACATCGATCAGTCCTTTTCCGACAAGTCTTCATAATTTTCTATTATCTTTTAATTTTGCAGTAGTAGTTATCCGTCGGTTTGTTCAAACATAATGTCCGTAATTGTTCTATACTTATCAAGAAATGATAAAAATATTAGTATAGAAAAAGATCTAATAGGCCAAAATTATTAATTGTAAACGAATTCGGTGCCCGAGTTATCGTTTCCAAACGACAAAACAGGTTATTTTAAGGCAACTTTCAGAGTCAATAACAATTATCGGTTGCATTAGAAAAGTGCGACTTGATTGGGTCAGCAATTGTTTCTTTTTTCTTTCTTTAATTGTTTTTTGGCTAAGACTTGAATTCAGAAAGAGACATTTCATAAAAGTTGAATATCATTATGATTATCTCTTACGACTTGCTTTCATTTACGATTAATCATAACATTACTTGAATTTCAAAGTCTGGTAAGTTCAGTAACTCAATAGTGGTCTTGTTAGACAAGCATTGAAAACAGATCGGTGTTGTGTGTTTTAGGAGGAGGGTGTTGCCTATTCATTTTTAGCGACTTACAGTTGTTATTACATGTTGTCTATCAATAAGAAATTGCATGCAGTGGGGTTTGAATTCGAACTTTTGTTAGATAGTTTGAACATGTACATATTTAAGAAGGATAGAGAAGGGCAACCACTCCCAAAAAATTTACAAATTCTATTTTGTCCCTAAGTTTTAGTAGTTGTCTTTAATTTAATGCCTTCTTGCTTCTCAAAATTTTCTTAGATTTTGTTATTCCTCCTCCTTACCATAGACCGAGTTTTCTAATAATATAAATATTTATTTATTTAATAAAATAAGATTGAATATAAGACAAAATTAATTACTTGAATAAGTAAAGAGATACATTGTTTTAATCATAAGAAACAAACCAAATAAGGATAAATGTTCATTTTTCAATCATTATTCTTTAACATTCAATTTTCTGGATTAAAGAAAGAGTACCTATGTTGCTATATTATTATTGCATCACAAAGGAAATAATTCACAAAAGAAATTATGTTTGTGAGATTATATATACTGTTTGGCTAGTAGAAGGACAATAAAACATGCATGGCATCTGAGTGAGCAGTATATTTGAAGTTGTATGACGGTTTGTATAATTATCCTAGAAATTCGAAGCAGTGCATATGAATTAACGGTAATTAACCTGGAATTTCGAAGCAATGCATATGACCTTATAGTCCATGCCTTCATTCTATCACTTCTAAATGCCCTGTATATACTTTTCTTGAAAACACCCACATGGGCGCTTGTTGTGGGGTTAGACTTGGGAGTTATTGAAATTTGTTTGTGAACATTAATAAGCGTATTCACAAGTGTTGTTCATATTATGGTGCTGAATATAATTAACATAGTATCTCCATTCGCGAAAAAGAATTAGAAATCTTTGTGTGTATTTTGTGTTTTTTTTTCCGGGGGGGGGGGGGGGGGGGGGGGTGGTGTTGGAGTTTGAATATGTAAAAGAATTATAAATCGTTGAATGTATGTGTATATGTATTGGAGTTTGAATATGTAACTTGACTATAAATTTTAATTTTATATGGCAGTTTTATTATTGTATGTTAAATGTCATCTTGATAATGTTTTATATACAATACCTTGCTATACTTATTTAAATTTTACCCGCAAAATAATTTTTTTCTTTACATTACATATATGTTAATGTCGCCCATCAACCTAAATTTCTAGATCCAGAACGTGGGCGAAATTGACTAGTTGAACTAACTTTCATCGGTAAATTTAATTTATCTTTATGAAATTAAATTATGTCGATAAAGTCCTATGGTGGACTTCAATGGTTTGATTAGTTTGGAATCGAATTATTGATATTTAACAGATGGAACCTTGCAAGGTCACAGCTGTTGTATTTTTACCATTATGAATCCCTTTAAGAATCTAATTTATCATGTTGCTTCAGTATATAATTAATTTTATCTCATAGCGAAGATAAGTTGATGAACTCAATTTAATTTGTTTATCTGATTAAGAAAGCAATGAGTTAATGCATCTAAATCTAATTTTGATTAGAGAATAAATTATTCGAAAGGAACCAGTAATGATGATCTTTACATTTCACTCGGTGACGGATTTACATTTCATGAATGATTGTAGTCACCAGAAAAGGAACTTAGGTGTGGTGAGAATGTCACCAAATATTGAGATCCTCAATGACTCCGGTGCTATATTCAATGTCACTAACAAGAAACGATCATGTTGCATTCACATTTATCAAATTTCAAGCATATCTCTAACTTTCAAGATAGATTAGGTGATTTCTTAGAGTATGAATGTAATGTGCTACTCGCTTATTAATAGCACTGAAATCATGGTATTGAAAATATCAATTACTCCAGATATATGATTTTCTGGTTAAAGATGGCGGCGAGCACAATCCTTCAGAGACAAGTGGTAGCCTACTATACCTTCTCAATTTTAGACAAGAAAAAAAAGGATCCATGATCAATTTACTCTTTATGCAATACCTAAACTAGAGGTTTCTATTACCACTTTATGATCCACTACTCTCTCCCCCCACCCCCACCCCCCCCCACTCTCTCTCTCATTGAGCTACGTGGCTACTCTTTTAACCTAAATCTCACTTCGAAAATTAAAAGAATTGTGTACATGACATCATACCAAAGAATCAGAAAAGAATTGAGACATAAATTAGGTGATACGACTCTTAAAATATGACAGGTTAAAGAACACAAAACCAAGATTCTAGCAGACTCGAACGTTAGAAATTTGATCGTTCGATCTTCAAAATAAATTGCTGTGCGTACTTAATTGTAGTGACTTACTTATCAATCTACGTATGCATCTGATCTTGGATCTACATAATTGTATGGGTTATCTAAGTACTTTACAGCAGCTACCTAGGATACCTCGTCAAGAGATAAATTTGTATACAAGGAGAATTATTCCAAACATTGGAATGTAACCTTAGGATCTCTTGTGCTGTCTTCTTTAAACGTGCTTCACAATCCGCTTGGAGCACCATGCAAAGCTTTGACACAGCTCCAACTCTCAACATCTCTATTAAAACTGCATTTGTTGCCGAAAATCTAGTAATCTGTGCAAATATGTTGAGGGATCGATCATCGGTCGCAGCCGAAACTCTCAGGATTCTTTTCGCTATCATTGGAATTGCAGCGCGATGCTTCAGAAGCTGTGCTCTCCCCTCAGCACATGAGCACAACAGAGCCAAAAGACAGAATATAAGCTCAGTGGTTTTCTTTTCAGGGTTGCTTAATTCGAGCTCGATCACGTCGAAAATAGCCCCAGATTCTATGATCTTCATCTTGTTTGTTCCCCAAGGACATGATTGAATCAAGATATGCAATGCATACTTGACAGCTTGCTGAGAAAGTTTACCACGTAAAATAGAAATAATCAACATGAAAAAATCGAGCTTTAGATCCCTGATTAGGCTTGAACTCGCAACATCTGAAATCATTTTCAGGATTCTAATTGCATGAGTTTTCACCACAACATGATTTTCAATATTAATCCTTAAAACCCACGTTAAAGATTCAAAGAGATCAGTATTCTCCGCAACTATTTGCTTGTTTTCAGCTGTGGGAGTCCATATGTGATTGAGTATCCTCAAAGATTCCCCAAGACCTTTAGTTTTGCTTTCTTTGAAGCATCTAATGATCAACAAAACAATCACTTTCGTCACGCCGGCTTCAACCATGCACTTTATATTCCACTCAATTTTCTCACTCGCAAGTTCATCCAATTTCTTCAAAGCACTATGATAAAATTGCGCGGTTTTGAGATCCCTAATGAGCTTGTAGACATAAGACTTACTGAGAGGCGATTTCGGCGTAGGAATTCGATCGATTCCGTACTTAGCATTGGTAGTACACCATGCTTGGATCAACCGGCGGAGCATGTGATTTGGGGTCAAACCAGACTCCCTAGGTAGAAGTTGCTTTGTAACAGGACAGGATGCATCCGCTGCTGTCTTCAGCCATTGCTCGATGCTTTCCCTATCGTATGTAATCCCTGTTATTGCTGTGACAGGATCTTTCATGATCTGAAGAGAAATGGGACAGAGAAAATACTGGGGTACATCTATTTCTTCCATGTAAAAAACCAAAATATTGATTGAAAGAACTAAAAATGGCAGTAGTACTAAGTTTTAGTATCAAATAGAAGTGGAATTATTGATGTATGGGATTTTGGCACAAGAGAGAAAGAACTAAGAAGAAGGAGAGATGATGGGAGGGAATATAATGGAGATGTTTAAGGTATTTCTGATGATGAAAATGGTAAGAGAATGCGGCCAATTTAATATGGTTGTATTTGAATCAAAAGAGACTGAGATTAGTATGAAGATTCTACAGTGGTCGTTGTTTTTGATCAGTGAAATTTTGGAACGTAGTGTATTTTTCTTTTCTTTTCAACTTGTATTTTTAATTTTTTTTTGGTTTGTTTTACCAGTCAGAGTTTCTGATTCTTGCATGATGATTTGGACTGGTCAACACACGAGAAGCTTTAAATTGCATGGACTTTCCAACTATGGCCACATCTTCAATGCCGGACTCAGTTGGGGTGGAGGGCCACGCCCGCACATCAAAATCAACCAATATGAGCGTCTTTTTGGAACTATTTCGGATAATCATATGTACCCGCCTCAAAAGTTTTTTTCAAATTACAGATTGATCCATAAGAATTCGCTCAAGCTTAAAATAATCCTCTTCAACTTGAAAAATTACATATCGATCCATAAGGTTTTTGATGGTTTAATTTTTGTGGCACCAACAAGTGTCCTACAAGACCTCATAGAAGTTCAATTTTCCTCTCATCTCATCTCTTTGTGAATTTACGATATATATTTATGAATTTGGATGGTGTTGCTTGTGATAACAAAGAATTATAAAAAACTATTGATTTTTTGTAGAATAGTGATAAGTTTTGTTAAAATCTACTACTTTTTATGAAAACTTACTATTTTTATATCGATTTTGGTGATGTTGTATCACTATAGTATTATCTCTTGTTGTGTCAAGATAATTTGGACAAATATCAAGGACATAGATTAGAATAATGTGAAGATACTAAAATGTAGACTTTGTTTCGCTTGTTGCCCCTTTTTTGGGGTAGGCTAGAAAAGGAGATTACAGTAAATTATGATAGTCAGCTTAACTTTTTTCTTTAGGTGTTTAGCTTATCTTATGTACAGAATATATGTGTCATTATAGGTTGGTAAGTAGTTATCCATCTATTGTATAACATCAACATACATAAAACATGAATAATTTACAAAGATCATGAAGCTAACTCTTTGCAGTATCATATATTTGTTATTAAGTAGTCATATTGTTAGAATGTATCATCTACAACGAACCAATTTTACTTGATAGATAAATTTTTTCCTTTCATAATTGAGATCTCTATTTCACCTTTCCAATTTACATTAACCTTCTCCTTAAAATTTTTCCCCTTTGTTATGATTAAGAGAAAGTCAATGATAATAATTTGCCTCACTTATCTTTTAAAAATACACCGCGTTCAAATGATCGTTTTCAGTTTTTGCATGAAACACATCTAATAAGATGACTGAAAAAGTGAAGTTTTCATAAATTTAAGAAACATATAATTTTGATTACTTTTACAAAAATGTGTAATAGTTAGGCTACCCAACGACGTATCCTTCATTCTCCCAATTCAAAATGAACTTTTGTGGTTAAATTTCCATTCTCATAAAGGTATTGTACCAAATCAGACACAGTTAGTTCGTACAATATTGACCACCTGCCCCATGTTTTTATGCTTTTGACAAGTAGTTAAGTGGCCAAGTTAACTGGCTTTTGTATTCCCCATCGTGCCTTATATATATATATATATATATATATATATATATATATATATATATATATATTGTCAAAAAGTCAACATTGAGATTACCATGTAGTTTGTTGAAAGTTCTACCGCGTACAAACCATGCATGCTTGTTCAGCTGCACCGATTCTATTTCTAGCGTTTTTCGTCTGTTATCTTTTATTGTTCAATCATCTCTACGGCTGTATTCGCACATACTGGTGAAATATTTTGTGTAAATTGTCCTTGAACTCCCTAAACTTCGGTAGAAACTTCTATCTAGTTCTTAAATTTTTAGAAAGTCATTATTAAGCCTCAAACTTCGTTGGATAAATCAAGAAGTTGATCCTTTTGGCTTTAATTATAAATTTCATTCTATATCAACCAATATACATGATACTTCATCAAAAGAGCAAATCCATTCCAAGAAACATTTATGCATTTATGATCAAAATAATTTGTATGTTCATTTTAGATTAAGATAACATTTTCTCAATATAAATTTATTGCGAAATTTTTTTCCTTCTTTTTTGAATAAAATTCTTGTACGAAAGCATTTCAGTTTAACTCAACTTATAGTCCTTTATTAATTGTAACAGAATATTTGTAGTTCGTATTAAAGACATGCTCTTATCCACGTATGATCATTCTCTAAGCTTATCATACCTTTGTACTCTAAAAGTAATTTAAATAATATCTTTTGCTTTTCGTGTAGAATAATGTTATCCTCAATTGTTTTCTTATCTTCTCTATTTTTTTTTTTAAATTTGAGAATAACTAACATTGATTAGACCTATTGAACGAAGAAAAGTGCTCATAAAAAAAAAAAAAAGGACTCTTAGCACACAACAAACATGTTTCTAACAAATTACCATTCCTAATTGATAAGCTATGATCATTAATGTTCCGAACTATATTCATAATTAATTAACAATGCCCAGTTAAATGTTTATTCAAAATCAGTGTGAGACACGTGCTTGGGCTCCTCCAAACATCTAATCAAGGACGACGTGCAATACTAAATTTGTACATTATGGCTGCCAAGAGCAACACTGCGGAACACGATGAAGTTTACATTTTTTAGGTTTGATTAATAAGAGCTTAAAGAGAGTTCCGATGGCTGGCGTTAGATGCTTTCACAACCACACAAGCAAAGCAACCAGGCAATGAAATTGAGCTTTACTTTGAAAATTTGAATTGAATTAGTTAAAATTTCCACATCTCTTTTAAGAAAAAGGGGATTTTAGTGTTTTGAAAATTATACCTCTTAGGGACAAAAAAAAAAAAAAAAGGCTTTTACATAATATAAAACTGGCCGAAAGATTCTCATTTTGATGGTCATGACAAGCAAACAAAGACGGAGTAACTTTTCTTTTCCAATGTTCATTTTTGTCAAAATTTTGAACAACATGACAAGAAAGTATTCGTAGTTAACCCTGAATATGAGCTGAAAGGGGGTATGAATAGGACCACAGGTACTTTTTGGAAGAAGAAAGCAAAGTTGGGACAAAATGTTTCTCAGTCTTTCTTTAAAATCGATGTTATTCAAGTTGTTTGACCACCCATGATTTATATCTAGAAGGAGATGGTAGGGCAATGTATACAAGTGGCGTTCCGTAAATTGATTGAGATATATAATTGATGGTAGGATATGATTCACATTCTTATTAGAATTAATTGGATGGTTGAGATTATGAAATGTAATTGATTGAGCATGCGCTAACTTTTTCGTTGAAATATAAGAAGCAAAGAACAAGACAATTGAGGCTACAAGAAACAACGCTTAGGATGAAGTTACAACCCACCATATAAATTTACAGGAAATTTGAGCTTTTTTGAGATATTTTGTATGAGATTATAATTGCCAATTTAGCGTTTAAATATTATTGTTATGGGTGGATTTTGCGAGGTCTGTTAGATAAGACAAATAGGAGAAGGGATTATTTAAATTCATATGCTTATTTCTCATATGTACTATTTACGGCACATTAATTGCTAGCAGGCCCTCAAATTCTGAAGACTACTTGGTCAGCATCAATTCCATGAACTAATTAATAATGGTAAGAAACTATCACATATGAATACAATTAGAAGAATTTGTGCCCAAGCCTTATATGTGAAAAAAAATGTCGATCCATCTGGATGGAATATTTTTAGGGAATGCCATTTTCAAAAATTTTCTATAGGCATCCCAACAACCTTTTTATTTCACATACATATTTGTTAAAAAAATATTACAGTAATATCTTTTTAAAAAGGGCAAAATACCCATTACCCCCTTGTAGTTTTTGAATAAACTACATAACCCCTTAGGGTTTCAAGAGTTATACATCATTTTCCTATGGCTTGGATTAAAGTGTGAGACACATGAAAATTATCTTTCATCACGGTCCATGAGAAGATGTCCAATTACCCTAATAAAACTATTAAAAATGGCCAGGGGATTATGTGGTTCATTCAAATATTGCAAAGGGATAAAGTTTATTTTGCCCTAAAAAAATACATATAAGCACAGAGATGAAACAATTAAGTATTGAAATAATTTGGATATTTTACCCACAGATCATGATGAAAGGTGATTTCTATCTATTTGACAATTTAACCCAAACTATAAGAAGTGATGCACAACTTTTAAAACAATAAGAAGATTATGTAGTTTATTTGAAAGTCACAGGATGTAAAGTATAAAACAATCATCCATTTTGAGCCAATCGCCGTTGCCTTGTTTGATATTTAGCTACCTATATCTACCTATGGGCAAGGATGGAGAATGGAAATAAATTGAGTCGTCTATGAGTACTTCAATGCTCAACTCTATTAAAACTCAGTTAAATTTGACAATTTCTAACTTTAAACCCAAGCACTCTGGACGAGTCTACTTTAGTTTGGAAGACTTTTAACTTTACAACCTTAATCGAGCGTTGCGAATCCAATCATTTACAAATAACATTTATCTAGTTAGTGCACATAACTGCACGTATACTACATATCTCAGAATATGAATAAATTGCAATTTTGAATTCAAATTAGATATATATATCTAAACACCGGATCAGATCTTAATCACACACTATATAGGTGTATAATGTGTTCTACGTAATTGATCGAACAAACAGTGATATACATATTCATGTGAATATTAACATATCAAATGTGCACATTCACTCTTAAAGATATGCATATACATAAAAATAATACATTCAGACACACACACATATATATAATTTCTATCTGCAAGCATAATTTTAACTCTTGAATTTTTACATTTAACTTTGACAGTTAACCTTTAGACTAAGAATTGTTCCTGTCCCAGTCGCTTAGATTGATTTTATGTAATTTGGTCTGCCTTGAAATTAACGGGTTGCTTTTTTGACCGTCTCAATTAAGGCTCAACAGCTTCAAAAGTCGAATCGATACAAAAATTTCGGCTTGCTGATTCTGTTCTTCAAAATTCCCATGCACATGTTGCAAAAATCGGCTTGCAGATTATGATTTTTCATGCATAAGAATGCGGGCGTCTGAACTTGAACATAAGGGAAGGCTTGGTCTTTTGTTACACAATTTCTAATACATTTCGTGTTATATCCCTATTCATGTTATCATACAGTGTTTAAGATATGAGATACTTGTCAATCAAATAACGACCGTTATAAGAAGTGTAAAAGAATAGTGTAACAGAAGTCCTTGACCTAGAAGAGAGCTGGATAAGATGCCACAATCAGTTTCAACTTTCGTATGCACTTTCAAGCAGTGGACTTAATTATCATGTTAACTTATGAATCACATATAAGTCTACTGTATGCTATTTAATTTCATTTTGGTTTTTTATTTTTCGAATCATATGTTCGAATCATATGTTTAGTAATTAATATTACTCTATCTTGGTTGTCTTCTTAACAGCAGTTCAATGACAAGCTCATCTCTTGAGAAAAAGAAATAATAGGGTATGAAGCACTCTGAGAACATTTATGCATATCTTACTTCTGTCATCTATCGAATAGGATAAATTTTTTGTCTCTAAGTTGATATATTTGAAAAGTATGCCTTAGAAATTGGGAATGTATACAATGCATTGCTTAGGTTGTCTTATTCGTACTAGTTTGCAATAGAAATAGAGAATGTGTACAATATTGCTTAGGTTGTCTTATTGATACTTGTTTGCTAAAAGTGTAGTATATATTGTGAACTTCTTTTTGGCATTTTTTAGAAACGCAGTTTTTATAATGCATTGAATAATAATTTTGCAGTTTTCTTGGTCAAGTCAAAATGGCAGCCACGCAGTTTAATAACAAAAAGATTCTTAAATTCTTCGTTGTATTGCACTTTTTTTTTTTTTGAGATATCATTGTATTATATTCTTACTAGAACTTAGTCTACAGATAGGACAGTGGACTTTATGATATGGAAGAAGCTACTTCATTTGTAGCCTAGACAGGATCCACACTATGGCTCACCTGTGACCCCCTAATTAATGAGGTGACTGTTTTAAGACCACAGGGCCCACAGCCCTAGCATAGACCTGGTTCATGCAAATATTTGTTGTCCTCCTAGCGAATGTTTGGCTCATATCTAATACATGATTTAGATTGCTCGTGGAGAATTGTGATAAAAGAATAATATATTTTAAAAGATTCTCCACTCTTCTCATATTGAAAATTAACATTTTCTTCAGGTCTAAAACTGCGGCATTATTGGATGAATGAATTCTTATTACTTGCTTGCATGTTTGCTTTCAACTTTTGAAAGAGTCACTCGACAACTGTCCTTGGAATCATCTTAAATTTGATGTTATATTGGCGATCTGGGAATTAGTTTTAGGTTAAACATAAAATAATCAATCAGGATTTAGCAATTTAGCAACTATTTAAGTTATCCACAAATTTTGATACTGTAGATATGGTTGAGTGATAAAAAAAAAAAAAAAAAAAAAAAACTAGTTACGATAGTCAATTTCTACCAACTTTATAATCAATTGCATCCCCTATTCGTCTCAAATGATACTATTGGTCGCTAAACATAATCTTGATCACCACACAACTTATACAACTTTGATCATCACTACAGACAATGCATCTTTCAGGACACTTGCAACTTCTTCTGGAACTCCACAAAAATAAGAACACGAGTAATGAATGAAACAGAATAACTAAATCAAGTTAGAATAGACTCTACCAAAATGAAATGCACTTGGCAAAATAGGAAAGAACTTTGCATTTGAACGAACCCACAATTGCTAGTGAGTAGGTCATCCACTGAATGAAAGTCTGAAAACTCAATCGATGCAGACCATTTTGGTGCAGAGACAAGATTGGTTAAAACAGTAAAAGTTTCAAAGTTTTCAACCATGAAAGCTCTCCCTCGTTAGACTGTTAGACTAGATGGAATTTGCTGGTCCAACGTGCATGCTTAAAATGTGACTCATTGGTCACTCAGAATTGCGATCATCTTTTCTTCTGCGTGCCAAAATAGATGCTTTCTTTGTCATATTCAGTCACATCTGTCATACAATAGCGTCAAGTTTTCCTCATTCACGCGCAACAAAGCTGCCATAATTTGAGTCAATCATTCGCAAACGTAGTCTTTCTAGCCTATGCAGCTAATGACAACCAAATTGATTACTGTATATGTATAGTGGGGTGTAAACTAAATAAAATGAAAAAACAACCCATTGTTTTTTTTTTGACAATTTGGGGAAAGGGGAAGGGGAACCTACCTTACTCAATCCAAACTGAAAGCCAGAATGGGAAGAACACCTAAACTACACCCCACAAACCCACTCCAAAAGCCATGGTAACTTTTAAAGGGGCCGAAAAAACAAAACGTCCCACATCGACTAGTTGCTTGCTAGGATAGTAGTACTTAAGCTCCTTCGGACCCATTGTTTAAAAGATATTGACATTAACTTACTTTTATGCAGTTCTCTAAAAAATTTCGACATACCAATACATAGAAAAAATTATAGTTTTGAGGTTATCATACTGCTATGTAGCATATCACTAGGTTAGGCTGGTTAATTGTGGGATGAAGGGTAAGCTGAAAATCAATAACTAAGTACAATGGACCCAGTGAAACTTGAATCAAGGAACACGTCAGTTGAGCATTGAATATTTGTCTGTAAAATTGTGACGCATATACATGTATTTACGCGTGTATTTTTCTAGTGCAAACGGGGGATGGACGGTCAAAGTCACTATAGATCACCTGGGGAACGCCTCGTGTAGCAGAAGTTTCTATTTGATTTGATGCATCACATTCAGAAAAGACAATAATAAGGCGGCTGGGGAAATACAATTTCAAACTTTGTGCAAAAAGACAATGGGAGAGGCGGTGAAGTTCAAATTGATATAAAAAATATTATATGCATCACGTGTATGTGTATTGCGCGTAACAATAATAGAATCATATCAATTGATTTCAATTGATATCATTCTACTTTTTAATTTGGACTTTGAAATTAAACACAATAACTGTTTGGAAAAACAATTAAACACAACAATGAAACACGAACGCTTGTATTATTGAATTCGTATAACTTAGAATTGAAATAAAAATTTTCTCCCTACCAAGCTATTAGAAGGCAAAAGCAAAAAGAGATAAGTCTATGAGTATAATGATATTGGTTCCGTTTGGATGGTATTATTTGGAGTATTTTTTTAGAATTATTTAAAAAAATTATTTAGATTTTTTTAACTTTTTTGGAAAGGTGAAAAATTGTTTGGATGTGAAAATTTTTTTAAAGTGACATGATGGTAGTTTGAAAAAAGCAAATGTTCGATTAAAAAAGCGGATGTCTGCTTTTTTCAAACCACCATCATGTCTGCCCGTTTTGTCGTTTGCTTTAAAAAGCGGACGTTCGTTTCGTTGTCCAAACGTTCACTTAAAGAAACAGTCGTGCGCTTCGTCATCCATTTCATCGTTCGCTTTGTCATTCTACCTCAAAGCTACTGACAATAGATCTCATTTAGTTACTTGTGATTTTTTTAATTTTTTTAAATAAATTTTGAACATAAATATGCTTGCTTTTGTAGATAATTGTATAAAAAGTCTCTAAAGTTCATTTGAAATTTAAAATGAAAACTTGGTGAGAAAATTTAGTGAAAAAGTTTTATCAAAATTTTTTTAACTCTTTGGTCAAAAAATTTTCTATTTGTCTAAACAGATTTGGGAAATTTTTTTTCAAAAAATGGCTCAAAAAATGCAACCAAATAGGGCCACTCATTTTCCCGAGTGAGAAAGAGAAAACAAAAACAGAAAACAAGGAATTACAATCAACTTTAAGAACCCATGATGGCCTATAAAAAATAATGCTATGTGCAATGTAAAGGAAATGATCAGTACTATTTCTAAATGTTGCTATACAGAAAGTCACTGTCACTTTTAAAGCGTATTGAACAAGTTAGTTTCCATCATCCATCCAAGCATCGTCGCTCATATTATTGAAAAGTATTATATGCACCATGTGCATTGCGCGTAACCATGGTAGACCGCACGTTGTATTATTTGACATGTGTGATTGATTTTAACTACTCAATGGATATGATTCCATTTTCCAATTTGGAGTTTAAAAGTAAACAGAACAATGAAACTCAAATGCTTGTATTACTGAATTTGTACAACTTGTAACTGAAATGCAATTTTTCTCCCCACCAAGCTGTTAGAAGGCAATAGCAAAAAGAGATAGGTCTATGAGTATGATGATATTGATTTATAGGTCTATGAGTATGATGATATTGATTTTCTCGGGCGAGAAAGAGAAAGCAAAAATAGAAAACAAGGAAATGAAATTACAATCAACTATAAGAATCCATGATGGCCTATAAAAAATGATGCTATGTGCAATTTATAGGAAATGATCAGTACTATTTCTAAACGTTGCTATACAGAAGGTCACTATCACTTCTAATGTGTATTGAACAAGTTAGTTTCCATCATCCCTCCAAGCATCGTCACTCATATTATTGAAAAGTATTATATGCACCATGTGCATTGCGGGTGATGGTAGGTTACACATTGTATTATTTGGCACGTGTGATTGATTTTAACTACTCAATTGATATGATTCTATTTTCCAATTTGGACTTTTAAATTAAACACAACAATGAAACTCAAATGCTTGTATTATTGAATTTGTACAACTTAGAACTGAAATGCAATTTTTCTCCCTACCAAGCTGTTGGAAGGCAAAAGCAAAATGAGATAAGTCTATGAGTATGATGATATTGACTTTCCCGAGCAAGAAAGAGAAAGCAAAAACAGAAAACAAGGAAATGAAATTACAATCAACTTTACGAACCCATGATGGCCTATAAAAAATGATGCTATGTGCAATGTACAGGAAATGATCAATATTATTTCTAAATGTTGATATACAGAAGGTCACTGTCACTTCTAAAGCGTATTGAACAAGTTAGTTTCCATCATCCCTCCAAGCATCGTTGCTCATCTTATTGCTTAAAACTTTACAGCTTCGCCTAGTTGCTTCTTGTTCCCTCTCTGGACCCAAATGTTGTAGAGAACAACTTTGGCTCTGTTTGGATAGATTTTTTCGGACATCTTTTAGAATTTTTTTTTTCAAAGGTTGTTTGGTTTGTTGAAAATTTTTTTAACAGAAAGACAAAAAAAATTCACTGTAGCATTTTTGGGTTTTGAATGTTTGACATGAGTAGAGAACAACTATGGACTCAGTTTGAATAGTTATTTTTAGACATTTTTTGAAATTTTTTTTTCAAAGGTCATTTGGTTAAAGACAAAAAAAAAAAAAAAATCACTGTAGTATTTTTTGTTTTGAATGTTTGACATGAGTGGACAAAAGGTAGGTGCTTTAAATTTTTCCCAGGTCAAACATACAGAGAACAAGAACTTCAAAGTGGCTTTGGGTAGCAGACGACACTTTTTCTTCACCATCTTCCTCCTGCAAATTTTCCATGCTTTAGTTACTGTGAAAGAACAAAACTCTCTTTAGATTCAGCTCCATTCATCACAGATCGAGCGAATCATTGTGGTCATTGAAGTGGACTTGCTGAGGTCTTCAATACAGTAGAGGTTTTAAAGTAATTGTACATGCGATCGTCAAACCGGACGTTCGCTTCTTTAATAAGTCATTCGCTTTAGAGACAAATGGTTGGATGAATATTTAGCAGGCAACATCCATGCCCAGTGCTCGCTAAGTGTTCATCCAACCATTTCTGTCTCTAAAGCAGACATCTGCTTCTTTAAGAGATTGTCCGCTTCAGAGACAGAAAATGGTTGGATAAATACTTAGCGAGTACTAAGCATGGACGCTGGCAGTAAAAAAGTGTATGGATGTGAAATTTTTTTTTAAATAACATAATGATAATTTAAAAAGTGAATAATTAGTATGAAAAAGTTTGAATGGTTCAAAAAATTTGAACCACCTTGCACTCATTTTTAAATGATTGTATAAGAAAGGCATTCAATTTTTTTTTAGGAAAATTTTATTTTAAAAAATGAAAAAAAATACGCCAATCAAATGAAGATGCAATCCATATAGCTAGAAAAAGTAGCGAACACTAGGCATGGGACTTTTCCAAACTAGTCAACAAAAAAACACTTCAAAAAATTTTTCAAAATAATTCTTAAAAAATAATCTAAATAATAATATTCAAACAGAGCCTTTTTTTCCCGTGCCTTTGAGCAATAAGCCTTTGAGCAGTTCTTCCTGATGTCTTGGGCCTTAGACTACAAGGTTCCAGATCTGAATTAAATAAAGGTTTCCATTAGCATCAATATGGCTAAGTTAAAAGAGTAATTTATGTTTTTCTAATCATCTGTCCAACAATCATACAAAATTGTGCTTACATAAACATAATCTATGGCAATGCAGAAGAATTAAAATACAAGAAGATCATTATTTAGAAGCAGCTAACAACTGCAAGAATTTTTTGTTTTTTGCAAATGCATCTTACCACATCCTCTGCCTCTGCCTCTGACCCCCCCCCCCCCCCCCCCCCCCAAAAAAAAAAAAACAAACAAAAACAAAACCAAATAAAAAAAAAATTCTTCAGTCTGAGAGATGGACACATTCACAACCTTTTTCAATTTTGGTTGTTAGTTACAATCTAACAATGTCAAATTTCTTAGTGAGTAGCAATCACCAATTTGCCACCACAAAAAAAAAAAAGATATGAACATTCAAGCTCCAAACCTTCTAAAGATCCGATAACAGTGTATAAAAAAGTTGCTTTGCTCCAAACTATTCCAATGCTTTGAACTCAACTTTGAATAATGTCATTATATTTGTATTGCGCATTCCACAAGTATATTTACAGGAATGAGCTGGTTTTGAGGCTGTTAAATAGATGCTATCTGTAGAATGAGAAGACATGCTATTTGCATAAAATTTAAGGGATTACCAAAGAAGAAAGATGCCAAAAGAAAAACTAAAACGAAGGGGAAAAAAAAACAAAAAGAAGAAGAAGAGATCTAGCAACAAAAAAGACAATTAAAGATGAGTTATATTTACTCGTGTCTCATCTCTTCACATTTCACTGGACATTTCATTACTCCTTGATCATATCAAGAATCTTGATTTTTTTTAGCCAAGGTAATTAACAGCAAGATATTGTGTAGTATTCAACGTAAAGTAATAACTGTTTCACGGCTCTAATGTCTATTGCACACCATGTAAAATTGTTGTAATAGGCATACAGTCGGTCTAGACTTCACCTAATAGACTGGTGTATATATATGCTTCATGCATGAAGAAACTCAATCAAACTTTCATGTACTGCCAACAATTAACAAATCAAAGAGATTCAATTACCTTCTTGCTTTTAAAAGCATTCTACTCACTTTAACTAACTTGGCATAGTTTTCAAGGAAACAAAGAGAGTACACCAAACAATTACCTCTGCACGAGCTTAAAAATTCATTAGTTTCATCAAGTACATGCACTGTAAATGGACACCGAAAGCACAAATTTGCCTCGAGAGCTGTTAAGGAAAAAATTCAAATAAAAAAGATATAATATCAAAAATTAAGTTCGGTAGTTGAACAAACTCAAATCTCTGTACTGTAATAATGATAAAGGACAAAATAGTTCCGAAGGCAAAATAGCGCCTAATATATAGACAAAAACCAAAATGGAAATAAACAAACAATATCTGTATTTACACTTTCAGAGGAAATAAAACCTCTGCTGGATAGGGCAACCAGAAGATTGCCATATCTTATGAGAATATAAATATGAAGTGAAAACTTGAAGAATTCGATAATATGTAGTAGGCAGATGGGCATGTGTGTGTGTGTGTGTGAGAGAGAGAGAGAGAGAGAACGCCAAGCAATGAGATATTTCTTTTCTGTATCATTAAGATTGTATACATTCAAGTTTTACTTTTCACAAAAGAGTTGCACAGAAGGATATCAAGTCCAGCCATGGATTCACTCATTTCACAGCATAAGGTTATGATGATTATCCACTTTCCTGATTTAACATAATTGCATTCATTACCTAATCTTCCCCTCTTCCCCCACAATTTTCATTTCACGGAGGGAAAAAAATAGTGCATCTCTACGTAAATTGGTGTTATTGGTTCCAGTTTGACTATTTACTGCCTTTTATCTGCCAAATCTTTATGGTCCATACACATACAAACATCAAAAGTGAATAAACAAACAGAAACCAAGAAAGTCATGAGAATACAACATCCAAACCAAAACTCCCATAATTAGCATTGACTGTTGTCATTCTATCTTATTCACTAGGACTTCATTTAACTTCAAATCATTCCTTAAGCAGATAAAATTATGTTTTTCCTCCTGAAAAAAGGACAAGTTAACAACGTTCAAGACAGTAGTTGCTGATGGTTGTTATAGCCCCCACTATGAGAGTAATGGGAGTCTAATGTGCACGAAAGCATAAAATTGTGAGGAATTTTACCATTCAAAAAGCACAGTAGTTCAAATTAGTTGGAGAGTATGCCAAAGGTATGTTTTAATTGTAAATTTCTCCAACTGTAGAAGTTCCACACACAGCACACCTCTGAACTGAAAAGGGAGAATTAAAAACAAAAGACGTAGAATAAGTTGAACAACATTTAAACCTCATTTTGTTTGGGATTATCTCAAGACAACAACGTTTCAAAATTCCTTTGTCTCGGATCATGAGGTATAAAGTAATCAATTATCTAGATTACTCATATAGATAAGAAGAACTACATCTGATAAGATACGAAACCACAATTAAACCTTGGGTAAAAACACAGTGACCTCCCTCAAATTATGGTCAGAACCACAATTCCCCATAATAGTTGTAACTATATCAATCAACCCCTTAATTTTTCAATTTGGATTATATCAGCCCCACCATTACCTAAATGTCAAATTGCTAAAAGCAGAAAAAACTAGCAGTGCGCATGACAAAATTATCTACTTTAAAAACTTTCTAATCATCTGCACTTTTGCTCCTACAAAAGTATTCCTAAAACCCATCTATCTCTTGCACCCTATACCCCATCCTGCTACCATTTAGCCCACCAGTTCATGTCCCATTCCTAATGGAGGACAGTTTTCAAATCCCACCTCCCCAAAAAACTGGCAAACACCCGTTTGCCTCGTTCTCAAATAAACCGCTGCCATCATCTCCAAGTAACATCACTATAGAAGATTACAAAAATTACCACTTTTCATCACAGAAGTTCAAAGCAAAAACACCAACTAAAGTTCTCAATTTTTCCAACTGAATGTTGCAACTAAATATAATTAGGTATCAAATACGGATCAAGAGAATGAAAGAGATGACTGATGATGGATAAGCTGTTGACATGGTAGGGAAAATTGGGATTGGGGGCTCAAATATTGCTAGAGCCTATGGCTACCAAAATTGGAAGGTAGAGCTGGGATGGGTAGACGAGCCCAAATGGTGGAGCAGGAACTGGGAGAAGGGGGAAAAGAAAAAGAATAACTAACTTGTGAATTAGAAAATTCTCTGGATTACAGAGGATAGAATAGTGCTTCCATAGTTTATCACTAACCAAGTTAAAAGGTGTCTAATCCACCGGATTCATTCAGTACAAATGAAAATTTCAGCAGCTTGATGAATCCATTGGAAATTTAGAAGAGAATGGTTTTCAAAATTCACTTTGTTTCACCAAAAATTTTACCAAAATTTTATACATTAGGAGTTAGAAATTTAATGATTCATAATAAGATGCATTCTAAATGAAAAATCAACATTCATGCACAGATTAATTATTTATCTTTGGCAGGTCACAGCCAGCTCATAATATAGTTTATGCATTCTTAAATATAAAAAGTTTAAGATCACAATCACACACATACTAATTCTTCACATGTAGAACCAGTAGAAGTTTTTTTAAACAGCAATCATAGCAGTAATGTCTCTCTAACCTACTTCTAAGAGATCTAACAGTATTGTGCAGTAATAATTAAATGAGTACAAAAATGGGTATTCAGCTACTAAAGAATTGTGAATGAGGAAACAAAATTAGAAATTTCCTCTTTAACAAGCCATAAGTTCATTTTGGTGCATATGACAAGGTTCTGACACAATCCCCAGGGGCAGGGAATTTCTTATCTAGTTTTGCCAAAATGCTGCTGAAACCTTAGGTCCTTCTATAAAAACTAGTTTGAGAGAGAGTGACAGCTCAATAAGGCTTCTCATCGTAAGGGCAAAATTTTTATATACACCATTCACCAATCTCATATCGGACATCAATGCAGATGCCTCGATTCCAAGCCAAATAATCTTTTACTTCAGTCATTTTTGAATCTTGGTGGTACCCTTTCCACACTATGAATTACAGATAGAATTTAGTTACATGTTATATCGATAAGCAACAGTAGCATGAACCATTTGTATCATGCTACGACCATTGGTATCACACTGCAGTTCTCAACAACCAGCATGGTTACTGCACCTCAAAGCCAGTGTAATGCCTTTTTCTTGGCTACTACCATTACCTATGTAATTTGTTCCATGTTACAGAGTATATTATACCCTAATGAATAGGAAATATCTGTTTGCAAATTTTAGGTAATATTTTTTTCACAAGACTTGGTCTGGTTTTCTGCTTGCTCGAACACAAAACTTAAATTGCTTTAGGAAAGGTTTCACAAGACATTCGACTTTTTAGCCCCTGCTAAGAATTGAATAATTAGTTTGCCTCCATAATATGAAAAAGGGAAAAAAATATTCTTCAACTATTAATCAACAAAGTAATTGCATTTGCATAAAGTCAGTTGTTTCTGATTTTTCTCACTAATCAAATTTGTAGAATGAACCGAGTCAATGTCTAGTGGATCTATATGGCCTAACAGCCCAACCATCTGCAATCAAAGCCTTAGATCATGCTCACAATCATTCCTCATCAGAACTAAAAGGAAGGGGGAAAAAAAAAAAGAAGGAAAAAAACAAGTCAACAGCATGTGATAAAACAAATCCTCAAGTGCTTAAGCACTGACATTAGAAAAATCAATTACAAAACTACCAAAAAGCCAGAAGCGAAATACAATTAAATAAACTGCCAGCAGGTGTTTCATTCCCACATGTATCAACTGCGAAATTAAATAAGCTACACACAGGTTTCATTCTGACATGTATCAACTACGAAAAGCTGTTAAACATAGATTTGTAATACAGCACTGAAACCCCCCTCGCCCCCCTAAAAAAAAAAAGCTTCATTACCGATTGATGGTGGTCTGCATACCACAAGTGCAATTGTATCACTAAACCAACAAATCACAATTCCATTGATTTCTGAATGTCTCCAACAACTTCTCTAGGTCACTGGTGGTTTTGCTTGATGGGAAGTCAACCAGAACAAGAACGTATCCTGTACCATAATTCCCTAAAAAAGTTAACAGCATAAAGGACAAGCCATTACAAGAACTTAGCATGTAGTCATCAACTGAAATTAAAAGGGGAAGTTTCGAAAACACGGAAACCCCAGCTGCATAAAACATATCACAGGAAGAGTTAAAAACAATCATTTTAAACTCAACAACAACTCATATTTATGACCAGAAGCAGAAGTATAATTAGAGAGCATTCCAACAAATGATTCTAATCCTCACCTTCCATTAATTTTTGCTATGTTATCCTATAAATTTCTGATTGCACTTCCAAAAAACCAAATGTGAATGTGCAAGTTATGCAGATGAGATAGCACATACAATCTTTTTTCCTATTTTCCCCTGTTGTTGAACTGGTAATCAGATATGTCTTCTGCATCATCAACCACTGGATGATTGATTGCTCATCACTATGCATGTCGTGTTTCCTATATAAAAATATTCCCCATCCACACAACTTCGAACAGTGAACTTGGGTGTCTTCAAATTAAAGCTTTGTTAGTTCTTGCAAACTTTGTGGGGAAAGAAATTCATCTGAAGCACAATTTTCTGCAGCTTCCCAGCACAAAACATCGTTAGATCAAGATTTATCAAATTTACAAACTTAAGAGCAGGATATGCACTTGAGCCAAGAAATAGAATATGACAAAACAAACAAATCTTAATAAAAACATGAACCAATTTTTCTTTCTTCATGATGGTGAACCATCACGAAAAAGCAAAACTATTCCTCATTTTCTTGTTTCAATCAGTTTTAGGGAGTGAATGATCTACTCTTAGGTGCACACGGGAGTCAAAATACCAAATCCAAGTGCTCGCAACTCATTGGTTAACAAATGCGACCAGAACATGAAGATGCAATAGAACCCAAAGAAAATTCTATGCCACATCTAGATCAACCTCGTCAGCATCATAATAATTTTCCACAACTTATCCTTATAATTTTGAGTCCTATGTTGATATTCAATTCTCACAGCTTATATCTAATATTCTCACAAGTGATTTTATTGGCAGATTACATTGACTATTGCAGGCATTGAAGGGGCAACTTGGTGTGAACATTTGCATGTGACTTTCTTCTCACTTTCTTTTGCATTTTCTTCTTGTGTCTTCAGAATAGGTAGTTTAAAAGCACACCTATGCTAACAAATGATTCTCAACAATAGGATACAGAAAAGAAATAAAAAATCAGGTTAAGGACCGCAACGTCAATTGACTTAATGAATGGGACTAAATAGACATGAACAAAAACATCAAAAAATGAAAAAAATAATTGCCAAACTAAGAAGTAGAAAATTCTTCCTCTCCGATATGGAGGAGATAGATTCTCACTGAATAAGAAACTTTTGTTTCATTCGGCTCATTTATGATTGTGAAGAATATTACAAAAATATTCCACACCATAACATCTATATCTACTCAATCTCATTGTTTGAGTCCACAATCACTACACAACATGAAACTCCTTCAATTTTCTAAAGATTGCTGTAATCTGCCAACAGCTTTTACCATCTCTGCTAGGCCTAAAAGGAAACTACTATAGACACATGGTTTGCAAAAGTATGGCACATTATTCCAGCATATGAAAGAGAGAAAGTTCGTGGGAGTTATGAGACAACCATTTCCATGCTTTCTTTGTTAAGACACAGATTTGGTGGGACGAACATTAGATTTGATAGCCCACACTAGACTGTGCAAGTTAAAGTTACTCCAAATTAGCTTATTTTGTGGTTCATATGGTTGGACAACATGAATTGTATGAAAAACTTTTTGTGTTAAGTATCACATTATAATATCCAACACAATTGTGCAAGTATTACTAGAAAGAAGGCTCTGTTTTGCAGCACATCATCCCATAAATAGAACAACTATTTGCTCTTATACTGTTTCTAAGTTGCTAAATGTGCAAGATGCTTTGAAAATTACCACGAGGTATGCCTGGCACATAAGCTAGTCTCCATAATATTGTTTGTTGCAACTCATGTTACATTAAAATTTTATGTATATACTCAACAAAATTGTTTAACTTACACATTGCTAAGCTTAAAACTTCACTGTGAAGGGCAAGTTCAACTTAAAACATTTGCATGTCCAGTCCACTACTTTGGATTTGATAAGCAGGAATTCCTATAGGACACACAAAACTGTGAGGAAGGGACTACTAGCGATCCAAATGGCAAAACATTTTCACAACCACCAAGTGAAATACCACTACCTACTAAAACCAAATGTATATCAAGCTTCATTTCTGAATATCTTAATAGAACATACCACTTGGGAAATTTTCAATTTTGATTTGTATGCTCCAGACAGTCCCAGCTAGTCCCCAATGTTTCAATGTTGATCTTTGTGGTCACTTAGTTTCCAAAACTATGCAATTTCTGAAAACTAACATCCCACTAATTCCAAAAGTCACATTGATGTAGCCAACGAAACGTGCCAAATAGAAAAACAGGCATTCTAATTGGACGAGGCCACAGCCATGGGGAACAAAACTGTTGGTCCCTTCAAAATTTCCTACTTCTACATTAAATAACCAATAAAGGGATATCATTTAGATATCATCATTGGAATTGCCTTCTTGTGTAGATGCATCCTTATGCTAGCTTAAAGAATCATGCAGACAATATTGAAAACAGAAAACACTCAATTTAGCTTCTGGAAAACCAATACACACAATATGGTAGCACTACAAGAAAGAAGAGAAAGAAACTTTTACTGTAACTATTTGGTAAAAATTATAGAACCAAGGCCAACCAAAACTGCAAAAGGAAGGAAACACAAACCATCTTCTGAATTCGACTACAAGTAGAAGCTTCATTGTGAATCACGACCTTCTGATAATCCATCACAAAAAGATTCCTTTACTACGTTCAAATATCTGACAATAAATTCACCCCAAAAAAAATCAGCACACTTTATCCAATTGACCATAACAAAAAATGTCACTGGTATTTGAAGGGGAAGGAGGAAAAATTCAAACTTTCGTTTGAAGAAATCCAAATTAGTAGGAACTCACTCAAACAACCAGCTCAAAGACGGGAAAACACACACAAACAAAAAAACACACGCACATACACATTCTATTGATTTTCGATGTTGGTTTCTCAAAATTTAATGGCAAAAAATTCTCAATAGGATGTGGGTCTAACTCAACTTGAAGAAATAACAAAAAACCACATTAACCCTTTTGTAGGAAGTTCATCAGATTTGAGATTGTTGATTGATATGGAATGCAAGAGTGCAAGTTTGATCAGTCTTGAGAGATAGCCCTTTAAATGAGTAAAGTTTGGACAAGTCCAAATGGGCAACGGGCAATGGCCAATTCAAAAGAAACATAGGAGGAACCCTTCTGGGATTTCTTTTCGAGCTTTGTGATTACAGTTTCATGGAATGGATCATCCACTTCCTGGACAATTGATAAGATTTGGAATTAAAAATAAAAATAAAACTCATATAGGATGAGCAATTTTATTCGAGATATGGTAGCATAATAAAAAAAACCAATTAATAAACTGATTTTGGATTCATTTCGGAATTCAAAATTGGTAATTTAGTAAATTGGTCCGTATTTCAATCTATAACGAAATTAAAAGTTGAATTCAATCAGTATTTCTAAAATAGATTTTCAAATAGTTATTATTAATTTTAAATTCAACTCGATAAATTTTTATTTTTAAATAAATACATATATACATACATACGTAACATTTATGCACAGAAACGCACATACGTATACAGGCAAGTTTCTTTGATAATCCCAAAAGAAAAAAAAAAAAAAAGTCCTCCAAATCGAGTGCTTCTAGAGCTTGTTATGTGATTTTTTTATTTTTGACTTTTTTACTACAGCATTGCTGCTCATTCATTATGCAACAATACTAAAAAATCTAAGGACCAAATTACAAATTGTGAGTAAGATTTTCCCATCATAAAGACTGCTTCATTAACCTGTCATTAGGAGCTCTCTCAAGATAACCTACCATCTAATAGTAATTCTTATCATCAGTACTTCTTCTTTCCCTTTCACTTATTCTACTTTCTCCCTTATCACAGTTGATGGCCTCATAATCTCACATCATCTTAGTTTGATTATTAACAAACTAATGCTAATGTTTACTAACGTTTTATCAAGTTATTCTTGCAGTAAAAGTATTTGGGTATCAAAAGGAATCAAAAAGAGAAAAAAATCGCAAGAAAGTTGTGATGTGGACTTGGGATGCGGAAATTTGAATAAACAGTAACAATGTTCGGATGAATAGTATCATGAACAGTAACTTGGATGAATAGTACCCCTTGAACAGTATTGTCCAGTGAACAGTATCCAAACGTATGGATGAATGATATTTTTGTGCAGAATGTATACGGACAAGCATGCGGACATTCGGATTAATAATAGCGGATGCCTGGATTTCAAATTTATTGTCTAACGGCTAGTTTCTATCGAAAGTTAAATTTGACTATTAAAAACCATTTCTAGCTATTTTCTCTCCCTTATAAATACCATTATGTATAGAATTAATAGAAGACTTTTTGCCTACATTTATTACAAGTGTCTAAGAGTGATTTTAGTGAAACATACTCTCATTTTGGTTCTTTATTGCAATAGTTTGAAGAAAAGGGTTGGGTAGAGTGTTATCAATTGTGGTGTGAGAGTAATTCAATTGTAGCTTTGAAAGAGTTGATTGGGCAATTGTAAAACTTTTTGACACAACTTGTGGAGGTGTAGTATGAGCAAAGAAGATGTCTTTGGCTCAACGAGAGCTAAGATTGTTAGTGCAAGGAGTGATCTTTCCTTTGTACAATTGGTTTTGCTTCACCAAATTGAAGAAGCCTCTAGTAGATTGAAACTCCAAGTTGGTGAACTTGGAAATGGATATAGGTACTGAGTTTGGTACCGAATCATTATAAATTGGTTGTGCTCTTCTCCTTTGTCTTTTTACTTTATTATTCATTCAACTTGCTAATTTGTGATATTTGTTTTATTTTACATTACAAGTTTTTGTTCAGAATTTTGGGATTTCTCCTTCAGAATTTATGGGCAACCTAATTCATCCCCCCTCATAGGTTGTACATTGGGCCAACAATTGATATCAGAGTTTGGACTCCACATTTGATAGCCTAACAAACTAGGAGAGATCCATAGTAACCTTAAATAATGTTTTGTTCTTAGAAGGTCAATCCATTACTTGATCTCCTATATTTAATGTGGTGAACTACATTAGTTAGAAGGCTAAGATGGAAATATTCTTATAATCTATTAATATTGAGTTTTGATATATTGTCAATGAGGGTCTTTGTGAGGCATATGTAGACGATCCCACTCCTGGTACCCTTTAGACTAAAGACAAGACAAGAACTCACTACTATCAATAGAACTAACCTCACTTTAAATGCTAAGGCAATAAAAAATCTTGTATAATACTTTAGATGCCAATGAGTCCACTAGAGTGAGGGATGCAAGACAGTAAAAGAAATTTGGAAAAAGTTGAAAAAGTTGAATGAAGACGAGGATAATAAAAATGCACAAATGGAGAAAGTGAAAGTAAACAAAGAACAAGTATTCAATAACCTCCATTTTACATGGGATGATTGCAACTCAAATAGAGATGTTGATGATAAAGCTTTTACAATGAAACAAATGGCCTTCATGGCCATCGGAGACAATGAGGTATCTTCTAGCCATTCCTATCATGATTGTAATTGTGATGATGATGATTGTAGTGATGACAAGTTTGATGATTTTGTTATAAAATTACATGATAATTTGTAGAAATCTTTTACCAAAAATAAAGAACTAGTTGTCAAAATCAACTCTTTGTTGAAAGAGAATTCAAAATTTTTACAAGAAAATAATGTTTTGAAAGAGTAGAATAAAGCTTTCAAAAAAAAAAATAAATTTTGTTGCAAAAATGATGACTTGAAAACAAAATTGGATGAGAAATCCAAATTTTATGAAAAAAAATTAAAGAAGAACAAGATTTGTTGAGGAATAAAATTGATGAGCTCTCAAAAATACTTTCAAATAAAAAACACAAAGATTTTCCAAAGATAAGGGTTGGAAAAATTGTTTTAAGCAAACATCACACTATTTTCTATAAAAATGAGATTTGCTTTATAAAATCTACATTTATTAGAGATGCAAATGCTATTTGTCATTTTTGTTATCAACATGGCCACATGCAAAATGAATGTCATGTTAAGAAAAATATGAAGTTAGGCATGAAGATCATGTGGATTGAGAAAGGTTATACTAACCTCATTGGACCCAAGAAAGTATGGGTACCAAAATTTATTGGTTGATTTTGTAGGGTTGGAGAATTATCACAAAGAAGACAAAACAAAGTACGAGCTATATTAATAAATGGGTAAAATTGTCACTTATTTTCTTAAGTCATTTATGTGAAATATATGATATGATTGAATATGTGATGATTATAGATTGGATACATTTTATTGAAATGATTTTCATTATGTATGCTTTGTTTGCGTACCTATTGAATGTTATGTTATTTATGTGTATTATTATGAGGGGAGCAATTCTCCCATTTTTTGAAAAATTCGTTTCATTACCTCACCTATTTTTTTTTTCAAAAGTGAATCTTGTATTTTGTTTTAAATCAAAATGTAGTTTTTATGATATGCCTACACTTAGGGAGAACAAATTATTTTCATTATAAAAAGGTATTTTTATACAAAAAATAATATATACATTTGTTGAGGGGGAGCATTGTTGATAAATTTTTAAAACACCTCTCAATTCTAGTTTTGATGATATCAAAAGGGGAAGAAATGTTAGTATGATCATCTAGTTTGAAAATGAGCATTTTTTAATATACATATACTAAGAGGGAGTCTATTCTATATCCTTTTGCTCATTTTCCTCATTAATTTGTCATTATAAAAAAGGGAGAGATTGAAGACCTTATGATCTAATATCATCTTAATTTTGATGATTAACAAACTAATGATAATGTTACTAATGTTTTATCAAATTATTATTGCAGTAAAAGTGTTTAGGCATCAAAAGGAATTAAAAAGAGGAGAAAATTGCAAGAAAGTTGTGATGTGAACTTGGGATATAGAAGTCTAGATGAACAGTAACCGAAAGGCCGGATGAATAGTAATTGCGTCGGGATGAATAGTATCGTGAACAGTAATCATAAAACAGTACCCAGATGAATAGTGCCCTGCCTTCCCAGTGAATAGTAACGTCCAAATGATTGGTATTTTGGGCAAAATGTATGCGGACCAGCAATTGGATGAGCATGCGGACGTTCGAATGAACAGTAATGAACGTCCAGATCTCAAATTTATTGTTCAACGGCTAGTTTTGGTAAAAAATTGAATTTGACCGTTAGAAACCATTTCTAGCAATTTTCTCACCCCTATAAATACTATTATGTATAGAATTAATAGAAGATTTTTTGCCTACATTTATTACAAGTGTCTAAAAGTGATTTTAGTGAAAATACTCTCATTTTGGTTCTTTATTGCAATCGCTTGTGAGGTAAGAGGTTGAATTAAGTGCTATCAATTATGGTGTGAGAGTAATTCAATTGTAATCTTGAGAGGGTTGATTAGGTAATTGTAAAATTTCTTGGCACAACTTGTAAAAGCTTAGTGTAAGCAAAGAAGGTGTCTTTGGGTCAACTAGAGTTAGGAGAGTTAGTGCAAAGAGTGATCATTCCTTTATACAATTGGTTTTGCTTTACCAAATTGAAAAAGCCTCTAGTGGATTGAAATTCCAAGTTGGTAAACTTGGGAGTGGACGTAGGTACCGAGTTTGGTACCGAACTATAAATCGGTTGTGCTCTTCTCATTTGTCTTTTTACTTTATTGTTCATTTAACCTACTAATTTGTGATATTTGTTTTATTTTACATTGCAAGTTTTTGTTGAGTGAATTTTGGAGTTTCTCTCTTAGAATTTATAGACAACCTAATTCAGCCCCTCTTAAGTTGCATATTGGGCCAACAACAGTTGTCTGGCTTATCATCACACCGTTGTCCTTTTCAAAACAAGTGCAAGATTTGGTTTTCACCTTCTGTGTACTGGTCTCAGCTATTGTAAAAATCTATTCAGTTAGCTTAATAGTACTATACAGTAGGTTGATAGTAGTTAATACAATAGTATGAATCTCACTAATAGGTTTAATAAAAATTATTGGTTTGATGAGGGATCAGACACTCATATTGGTCAAGACTTCTAGGAAGATGACAGATACTTTACAACTAAGAGCCAAACTTGGCCAGAGAATTTCAAACCAATAAGAAGAGGAAATAACTGTATTTTCTCTCAAGAAGATATGGATGTAGGTGGTTCAAGGTACCAAAATTGCCTTATTGGTTATTTGCTAGATTATAGAAATTTTAGTTTTAGCAAAGTTCAAAACTATATTCATACAAAATAGGGTGAAAGGGCATGGTTTTTAGGCTGTGATGAGAAATTTTATATTATCAAATTTGATTCCTCCAAGGAAATGATTGTTGTACTAGAAATAGTCCATATGCTATAGATGGGACTTTCATGATTCTAAGTAGATGGAAACCTAGAATGATTTTTCGTAATATGCAGCCAATTTATGCTCTCATCTGGGTAAGGATTTGAGGTGTGCAATTGGAAAGCTTTAATCGAGAAACGGAATGAAAGTTTGAATCAATTGTAGGTGAGCCTACAAAAGTTAGAACAGGTCTGCATGATGCTCGCAATCTATCTTATATTCGAGCAAGGATTTGGGTTCGTATACAGGATCCTTTGGTCGCTGGATTTTATCTAACTCTCTTACATGGTGGCACTACTTGATTTTCTATTGAATATGAATGTATTCATAAAATCTGTAGAAGATGTGGTTTAGTAGGCCACATAATACCTTTATGTAGATATCTTGAAGAGGTTGAAACGTAGAAAGATTTCCTCACAAATCATTATTTGTAGCTCTCAACTTCATTGGGTCTTCCTCTTCATTGGAATATTAACAAGGAACTACACTATAAGACTATTAGAGCTCATGTAAATTGTAGGCATCTGAGAAGTAACTCCATACCAAATGATTTTTAGAGTTCCATTAATAGAACGTTCATTATGCAGAATATTAATAGACTTGAAAATGGCTTCAGATTTATGCATCGATGGAGGTGGGTCTATCGGCTTCGATTCCAAACATTCATAGGAGATAGTTTCCTAAATGATGAGGAAAATATTAACATTTAGGAAAATAATGAATCTGAGAATATAGATGAAGGAAATAATAGAATAGTTGATGAGGATGACATTGAACCAGGAGATGATCTGAAAGATTTGCATGTAGAAACTCACAAGCCAATTCAGGTTTTTCAAATAGGAATGGGAGAAATAGAACAACAACAATTCGTGATGGCAAACGGTCAGGTTCAAGCATTAGTTCCGGTTTTAGAGGACATTGTTCTAGCATGGTTATCTGGCTCTTATGGAACAAATGCTACAATTATTACTGTGGATGATAATAATGATCAATCACTTACCAGCTATGCATTCTCCTCAGGACATGAATCATTTGATTATTTTGACTTCCATCTCACTCTTGCCATACAAGATAATAAAGGTAGAATAGAAATGTTAGTTCTACCATAGGAGCAGGAATCTAGTGTACTATCTACTATGGCAAAAAGAAGAACGCAACTAATTTGGAATAGTGGTCTTTCTTTTCATCCACCCAGAAGTTTGTCTAGTTATGTTCTTTCTAGTTTGTTATGTTATGGGTCAAATATTCAAAAACTTAGTTCACAATCTATACTACTAGAAACAGACATCCAAGTGGACACTTTTTATTTTGGACTTCTTTTTATCATCCCCCAATTAAATATTTGGGGTTCAAGTTTGGAAATTCAAACAAGTCCAAGCTTTTGATAGTTTGACTCATTAAGTGGACTCTTAAGCAATAGCATCATTAAGGGAGTCAACCGAGTTAGGCTTTCTTATCTACTGGAGCCCAACTCTACAATGCACCTGATGGACTTGATTTCACTATTTCCTTAAGCCTCTTTTTTTAACAATATTTCTCTTTTCTTGTAGGCTTCTTAGCACAATGATGCATATATTATTTCTCTAAGTACCCAAATGGGTATTCAGGCCTCTTTCACTATTAGAACTAATGATGAGCATATCTGGCAATTCGTACACAATTTATTTCAACCTTTTCCATCACAACTTCTTCATCCAGTAGCTGCAGTTGATCAAAATTTGATGCCATCCTTATTTTTCTCTTTTCCACGGAAAGACAAATTAGTTGGAGAATGCTTCCAATAAAAAAAAGACCAAGGTCCTCAAGCTTTAATCTTTCCATTTCCAAAGTCACATGCATAAGTCTACAATGAAATTCTTATTTAGCTTTGGATAGTCCAAGTTCCGATGAAGAGGAAGAATTACAACTGGTAGGTTGGAATAAAAAATAGCTCCAATCTATTGTCAATCGCAGGGGAATATGCTGGGGAAGGAGGACGTCTGGAATTCTAAATAGCTCCAATCTATTGTCAATCGCAGGGCAATATGCTGGGGAAGGAGGATGTCTAGAATTCTATCTACCAGAATGCCTAGGGCATTAGAACAGAAAGTTATGAATCAAATTGAAATCATTAGTTTTCGTAAGCACAAGATAAGTGAACAATCAAAAGAAGATCCATCATCATCATGTTCTTATTTGCAAGAATCCTTACTAACTTTGCATATTGGAAATGATGAGGAGCATAATTCCCAAAGTATAGAGGCCTTCTTCTTAGCATCCTGTTTTGCCGAAGTGGTTAATCTATGCGTGGCTTCATCTAGTTTTCAGGGGATTGTAACTCAACAATCCTCTCGTCAATCATGAGGATCCTATGCTGGAATTGTAGAGAGATGGGTCACCCTCTCACAATTCAAAAACTTCGCATAACAATCCAATCTTACAAGCCGGATATATTATTTTTTATAGAAACTAAATTAGCTAATCATCATATGGAAAAATAGCTTTAGGCTACTTCCTTTTCTTTTTGGGACTTGTCTTTCCTTAGGCAAATCTAGTGGCTTATGTGTAGTTTGGTCCAATTGTGTGTCAGTATTTGCTTTAAAGAAGTCTAAGAACTTCTTTTGTCTTCAAGTTAAGAAGAAAAAGAACTTATTATGGTATTTGTTTTTGGTTTATAGTCATCCTACTTTTAAATTTAGAAATAGTGTTTGGGATTCTATTGCTTCTTTTTTTTCCAGGTCAACCTGTGCCTGCATTGATAGCCGGAGATTTTAAGTTTTGAGTGCAAATGACAAACATTCCAATAATCCTATCTCCCCTCTAAGAGTTGCAGATTTTCGTGGCTTTTTAAATAACTTCAGATTGGAGGAATTAACCCATCTTGGAAATTGGTACACCTGGGCCAATAATCATAAAGCTTTTGCAACAGTTATTGAAAGATTGGACAGAGCGTTTGCAAATCAACTATGGCTTCAAACATTTGGAAAAACTAGACTTTGAAATCTACCAATAATAAGATCAGATCATGACCCCATATTAATAGATACAATTCCCTTCTTTCAAAAAGTTAAGAAAAATAAAAATTTGCGTCCTTTTGGGTACATGATGCAGTATGCAGGCAAATAGTTACTAAGGTATGGGAAGATTCTTTATCAATGCCTACAAATATCCCAAGCTTTATTCAAACTCTTCAAACTTTGATGAATCACTTAAGAAAATGGAGCATGAAATCTTATGGAGTACTGGACAATAAAATTCAGAATACATGTCACCATCTTATCAAATGGCTGATATGGAATTAAGACAACATTTGAACTTTTTGCTTTAGCATAAGTAGGATTATTGAAAACAACGTTCAAGAATATCATGGTTCCTAGAAGGCGATAAAAATACAAAATTCTTTCATTCATAGGCTTCTAGGAATCAATTCACAAACTTTAGAAGTCAATTTAAAAGAGAAGATGGAGAGTGGTTATAAGAACAAGAGGATATCTTGAATTATACATTAGAATATTTTTAAGAGCTTTATATGCAACTTGCTCAAACTTACTCCAAAGAAGGTTCCAATGAGGAGACTTCCGTGATAAGGGATTCGTTTCTAGACCATATATAGCTAAGCCTTACTGATGTGGAAAAGGATGATTTGAATGCTATATTTACTATGGAGGAGATTAAGGAAGTAGTTTTTATGATGGAAAAATGGAAGGCCTCGGGTCTTGATGGGTTTCCAGCAGGTTTTTGTCAGAATTTTTGGGATATTGTTGGAGAAAGAATATCTAAAGTATTCTTGGACTATCTCAACAATAATGCTTCAATGTAAAATCTAAATTTGACAAAGGTAGTTCTGATTCCCAAAGTTTCCAATCCTATCAAACTTTCTCATTTTTGACCAATCAATTTATGTAACGTGGCTTATAAAATTATGAGTAAGGCTGTTGCAAATAGACTGAAGAGAGTTGTTCCACATTTAATAACTACTTCACAAATTGCATTTATATCCAATAGATCTATTGCTGATAATATTCTTATAGCACATGAATTGTTAGACTGCATTCAGAAAGGAAAAAAAGGAAATAGATATCTGGTAGGCTTCAAAACTTGACATAAGTAAAGCTTTTGACAGGGTGTCGTGGAGTTTCCTTTTAACAAGTTTTAAGGAAAATGGGCTTTTCTGAAAAATGGTTATCCTTGATTAATAATTGTATTAGTTCAGCTTCGATCTCTATTTCTGTTAATGGATTGTCGACACAATATTTTCCTTTAGGAAGAGGTCTGCGTCAGGACTATCCACTCTCCCCTTATCTCTATATCATATGTCAGCAAGCTCTCTCATCAGTACTCTATAGTTTGGATAGTCGAAACTTATATAAGGGCATTGTAGTTACTAAAAGAGGCTTGACAATTTCTCAATGTTTGTGGATGATTGTTTACTCTTTATGGAAGTTTCCTAAAGATTTAACACAAACTATTGCCAAGATGCTTCACTCTTATTGTCAACCATCTGGACAACAAATTAATTATAACAAGTCAACACTCATGTTTAGTCCCAATACTTTCTCTTCAGTGGTTTTTGAGGTATCCTCGACTTTGAGTATAAATGTAAGTTAGCATATTAGTTCTTATCTTGGTTTGAACCTAAATTTCTTTCAATCTAGACGCATCTTGTTCAGTCAAATAGAAAGTATATTTGCAAGGAAAATTTCAAGATACAAGTCATCCTATCTATCAGTAGGGGAAAGAGCGATATTGGCAAAGCATGCTTTATCTATGATGTCTCATTACACGTTGGGGGTTTTTAAGTTGCCACTATCTGATGCTAAGCAGATTGATAAGCAGATTGCACATTTTATCTAGAATGGATATAGTAAAGGACATGGAATTCACTGGAAATCTTGGGAACTATTTGTACTTCCAAATTCTTGGGTGGGTTAGGCCTTCGATCTAGGCATTTATGGGAAAAAAAAGCTTGGAAAATTTTGACTGACAAAGAATCTCTTATAAGTAAATTTGTCTTGCAGAAATATTGCTCAAGATACGTTTTAATCAATAAAACCATCCAATTCATCTTCATGGGGATGGAGGAGTATTTTATATGGTCGAGATCTTATTAGGCATGGTTTGAAGTGGAGACTTGGTAATGGAATTGATATTCATATAGCTAATGACTAAATACCAAGTACAATAAACCCACTTAAATATAACATCAATGCCACTTCTAATCTATCTTTGAAAGTTTGTGATCTATATGATTCAAATCGTGTGTGGAGAAAGCCTTTACTAGATATTCTTTTTCCTCCCTGATTGTTCATCATATTACTTCATAAAATTATCACTATCACTCCTCAAAAAGATAAATATATTTGGAGTTTAGAATCGAATGGCATATGTACAGTTAAATCAGCTTATCATCTTGCTATTAATTTACAAAAGAGTAAATATCCTTCACATAGCAAGCATCTAGTTGTTTTTGACCCAATTCCTATTTACAAAAATCTCTGGACATTGAAAATTCCCTCCAAATTGCAAATTTTCTTCTAGAGACTACTTCACAATATCTGTCCAACTATGCTATCATTATTTAAAAGAGGAGTAGCCCATTTGCAAATTGTCTGCATTGTGGAAAACACGAAGAATCAATTGAGCATCTTTTTTTCGATTGTGAATTATTGAAGATAACTTGGAGACTATCTCCATATGCCTAAATTTTGATGTTGGGCCAAAAGATGCGTTTGATGTATGGGCTGTAAAGTGGTTTCAAGAGGTCAAGGATCCAGTTTTAACTACTCAACTTATAGTTATATTGTACTCTAAAAGTTATCATGGCTTTTGGAGTGGTTTGTGGGGTTAAGTTTAGGTTTACTTCTCATACCTCCTTTCAATTGAGGTTGAGTAAGTGGTCTTTTCCTTTCCCTTTTCCCAATTGTCAAAAAAGAAAAAAGTCCCACATCGGACGATCTGGTTGTTAGAGTCGTAAATTTAAGCTCTTATGACCCTCTAAAAGTTACCATGGCTTTTGGAATGGTTTGTGAGATTAAGTTTAGGTTTACTTCTCATTCCTCCTTTCAATTGAGGTTGAGTAAGTAGTTTTCCCCTTTCCCTTTCCCCAATTGTCAAAAAAAAAAAAAAAAAACTTATAGTTTTATTTTAGCCAGGAATAAATTTATATGGGACCACATTGACTTCAATCCGGTGCAAGTTTTTAAGGAAGCTCAACGAATGTTTGGGGAAATCATAACTATTGAGGTTCATTATAAGCATTTGAGGAATGATCATGAGACAAGTAATGGTTTAAAATCTTCACAATTTGATTTGGTTAACCGTTGCAATTTACTTTCGTTAAATAACAAAGACCAGGGTGCAGTTACTATGCTAATTGATGGTTCGTATAATCTCAATGCTGGAAAGTCTGCTATTGGAATCGTTTGTATGAACTATCCTGGAAATATATCTATTCAAAAAAGCACAACTAATACCGGCTTCATTAGCTTTTCAATGCCAAGTATTGACTTGTTTACATGCTTTCCTACTTGCCGTGGATAAAGGTTTTCTAGCGGTAATTATCAAATCTGACTATTTAAGCTTGGTCCATGGGTTGAGGAATCTCAACGAAGTTCCTTTCTCTCTTCAGACAATCTTTGTAGATATTAATACTGTGGTTTCTTATTTCAAACTATGTTGTATTGTCAAAGTTTGTAGATCAGAAATTAAGCAAGCACATGATCTTGCTAAGTCTCTAACACTAATGTAATTTTATTTATAGTTAATGTTAAGCATTATAATTAAAAAAAAAAGCCAAATTAATAAAAAAATAAAAGCTCCAACTAGTTGCTGCATGGCTATATTACGACTAAGAAAAAGCTAGACAGAGCTGGTTATTTTTGTACAACAGTGGGATAATCTGCAGATAGTTTCTGTGTATATATATAGATATATTCTCTCTCTCTCTCTCTCTCTCTCTCTCTCTCTCTCTCTCTCTCTCTCTCTCTCTCTCTCTCTCTCTCTATATATATATATATATATAAACAGTTGGTAGTAACTAGAAACAGGTGGTAGTTTCTGTCCAATAACGGCATAATGTCCTAATTTGTAATTTCTCTTACTTATGTTGCAAAATGTTTAGAACTAAATAAAGATATGTCTTCTTATAATCGAACACTATTTATTTTGTGATTCTGTATGTACATTTTGACAAATTAACTTTAAATTTTATAGTTGTGATTAGTTGCAATATCCAATATAATTTGATTACCTAACTATTAAAGTGGCTAACTATTGAATGAGAGTTGGATACGGATACATAATGGGTGCATGAAACAATTAATCAGTTTATGCTTACCCTTTCTGCCCGCCATAAGCGAATACTTTAGCCGAATACGAGAAATATATTGTATTTGTAGTATATATTAACCAGTTATAGATTAGAATATTATTTATATAATATTAAAACTAAAGACGTTTCAATTCCCTCTAAATAGCTCACCGTCATAGGGGAAAAATCAACAAACTGAGAGCTATGACTAGGCCATAATAAAAAATAGGGTGCGCAATTGTAAGAAGACTTCACTTTGGTCAGATTCATGGGATCCAATTGGCATTTTATCAATGTTTCTCTATGACATTTTTGAATGTTTGGGATGCAATATTTACTCCTAGTTGGCTAGTATTATCAACAACGTGAAATGGAAATAGTGTGAAATCAGAAGAAGGAATTTAAAAGGCCAGAGGCAAATTGACGTTTCCAACTTCTTTTGTTCCTAAGAAAGATGTTGAGATTCCAATGACAAATAATGTGTCTTATGTTAAATCAACGGAACCATTCTGACGTATGTTTGGACTATTTTAGTATGGAGCAAACCTTAAGCGTCTAGATTTGCTCTCATCTTTTGATTGACCTGTGAAGATAGGAACATGGGGCATATAAGCAGGGGGGATTTCATAATTTGCTATTTGTGTGTTTTGCCATAAAAGTAATGGATATGAGACTCTGAACATTTGCTTTTTGAGGGTTCTTTTACTTCTGAGATTTGGAGACAAGTTCAAGATTTAAATGATATATGTCAGAGGCTCCCATTCCTAGCCTGCTGAATTAATGTGGTGCTGTAATTATGGTTTGAGGAAGATTTTATGGAACATACATGGGAGATTATCATTAGCAGCAGTTATGTATCATTTGTGGAGAGCTCGAAATCAAAAGATTTTCAACAGAATCAACTGGTAAGCTTTGTGTGGTAATAAAGAGGGACCTGGATGATCTCAGGTTTAATGTTAGTAGATCGAGAGTTGTTAAAAGGAGAGAAAATTGAGAGTTTCATGTTATGTGGGACGTTAGTCAAAGGATATTTATTGTAGTTAGTTAATTTTTGTTGAGTTTCAGCTATTAGCTGAAGTTGTCTAGATTTTTATACCTTGTAAACTCTTGCTGTTATTTCTACAAAATTATAAATTTTTCTTTTATAGAAATTTCATGTTCAGAAAAGAAAAATATCATGTAGTTTCACAAAAATTTGAACACAAGAATATCTAAGCCTTTATCCTACCATGTAGAGCTGGTTATTCACAATATTTTGAAAATTTTTTAATTTTTATTCTGATAGTTTGAACTTTTCGAGGTAGAGTTAACTTCTCAATTATTAATTCTTTTTCACACTATATTAAAGTTTACATTAAACAGTCCAATTTACGTTAGTTGATCAATACAAATAAACCAGAAAGAGACAAATTTGGAAGACCGTCAAAATCCACAATTCGAGCGAAACTAATGACAAATTGAATATAAATATATTTTTATGTGATTTAATATTCAATTGACCACAAAGACTTACCTTCATAAACTTTAGAGTGCAGTATTACTAAAAATATATTAAATTATGTTTCTATCTTTGGTAAGTCACCGAAGAAAATGGTCACTTCACTAAAAATTTTCCCTTTTTTTTCTTTAACGCAACATCACCACATCATTTTCGCATTCGATGTTTGCTCAAAACAACACTTCGTTGAATTCAGTAATGTGTCCCTTTTCGTAGGATGTTAAGTTGGGCCTAATTCCAGTGATTTTGCGGCAAACGGAAAGCTCAGTGTTTGAGAAAGTAAGGATGGCCCTAAAACTCGGATAAGATACTCTATATAATTTTTTTTTGTCTAAATGTATCTAATACAAAATTACGCCGTATCACTTTGAAACTGTATTGTATCACCAAATAGAATGACATAGTTTTATATAGTTTTACATTGATATGGCGTAATTTTATATTAAACAAAAAAAAAAAATTAAACAAAAGATTTGGACCGCCTAAAATTACCCCACATGGGTCATGTATTTCTCTAGCAGTATTTCCTTTATCAAGTCCAAAGAAATTCAGCAGTCATTCGTCATTCCTTCATGCGCTATTTTCCGGCCATCAGTAGCTGAGGATTCAGGATTCTGATTTTAAGAGATAAAAGTAAGTTGCATTATAAAATTTATTGCGTTGCTTTGATTTGATTCTTAAAATTTTCGTTAAGCATTAATTATCCAAATGATAAGTTTAAAGTATAATTCAAAAAAGGTAGAATTTAATGATTGAAAATGGTCCTTTGAAGTTTCTCAATTCTTTCATAAGTTTGTTAACCTTGTGATGTATCAGTTGAAATTAATCATCAAGTTAATTAGATATTCGGCAAGTTAAATTACATTATTCCTTAATTAACTAATGTTATCTCTTCATCAATCTTATTAATTTATCAATAAACATGTTAATGAAAACATAATTTAGAAAATCATTTGCTGCTATTTAGTTAAATATGAATTGTAAATCATTGACCATGTTACCATTTAACATGATTATTTATACATAATATACATTTATAATTAGTGGACCTCAGCAAAATACGTTAGTAGATTCTGCATAAGGTAAACAAAATCTTCATTATTTAATTTGATAATACATAAATGGACTATTCTCATTATTACATCTTGAGTTGAGAGACAAAAACTTGTGCCAAATTAAAACGATTCTATTCTAGTTTCGAAGACAAAAAAAAAAAAAAAAAAAGGTTTGGGAGGGAGGAAGAGGCAAAATCAGTAATAATAAAAGAAATCTTAGTTTAAAGGAAGAATTTTAGAAATTCTTAGGGGATGGTAAAAATCCATTCTAACATAAATCCCATGAGCCACTCGTCCTCAAAATCTATTCAATGCAAGTTCCCTAAGGTAAAAATCTTTCAAAATCATTGAACATAACTCTCCAGTCTCCTTCAAAATCATTCGAAGTAAGTCTTTTGAAGGATTTTGAGATTGTCTTTTCGATATGTATCAATCTATCAAACTCATTAACTTTTTTGAAAAATAATACCTATTTTATTAGTGAATCAAAATGTTGAGAGGAATTGTTAAAACACATACTCATAGAATGATTAATAATATTCATAGTTATAGTGATTAAGCAATTTGAACCAAACGACTCCTAAGTGAACAAATAAGGAAAGGTCCTGCAAGAACAATTGCTATCAAAATTGATTCAATCTAAGTTCCCTAAGAGAGTCTTTTCAATATGTATGCATCTTAGTTGAGTAGACCTCCCTCATATAGGCTTGCTTGTGCTGTCAAGTGGATTTCATTTCATGGATTTGTGGATTTTTCGTACCCAAATGAGCAGTATTTGAGCAGAGTGATGTTGTGTGTGGGTTGTTCGTTTGTGTTTACTGGCGTTGATGGTATTAATAGGACGAAGCAGGATTTTTCGTTTGTACTTGATTAAAAGTAGGGTTGTTGATAAAAATTTCTCCTGTTTTCTACTATTTAATAACTTTTTATTTAAAAATTAATTAAACGGTATAAACGTTAATTTTGCATCTAGGTTAAAATGGGATTTGCAAAGATCATGATTGCATATCAATTTTCCCTTACACGGTACAAAATTTACTCAACTTCATTTACATGTAAGTCCACATTTTCTGTGATCCGTTTCTAGCTGCGAAAGAGTTTGGATTTTTTTTGACGCATTGACCGTTAAGTAGGAACATGTAGTTCATAGAAATTTTGGATATGCGTTATTTCCATTGAAACCTTAATTTACATAAATTTGATAAAAAGAAATTAAATATTTTATGTTAATTCATACTACTTTGTACGTATATCGGTTTGTGCAAAGCCAAATCCAAATCTCTCAAATTATTTATGGTGTCCAATTATATTCAATATGAAAATATCGTATCAATTTAAAACTATACGAAACTACGTAATATTATTTAATGATAAGACATAGTTTTGTGTGTATTAGATAGAGTTGGGCACTGTAAAAATTGAACGGAGAATTTCAACAGGTGCAAAGGCTGAAATTCCGGTCTTGTAGGAAGTTTGGTAACAACAGATTCATCCATGCAAGTAGGAATAAAATCACAACCGACAACAAAACAAGTTAATATTCCTTTAATCAAGTGAACATGAATGCTATGAATCTCAACATCTTCAGCATGAAACACATAAATCCGCTGTTACAGTAGTCACGCGCGGTAAAATATAACAAACCCATTTTTACATCATCCATTTGGTTAGTTGGATGAACTGGCTGCCTATGCTAGCAACAGCATTATCAACAACTTTGTACACTAAATTAAGAAACCTTCAGCAGCTAATAACGTGGCAGGAAAAAAAAAAATTAAGTCAGCCAGGTTAATCATTAGGTTTGATTTTCAAGATGGTTTGAACAAAGAAGAACTAATGGTTTTGCGAGTCTAATTTTGCATGTTACCTATTTTTCCTCATTGTTATTAGCATTATTATTAGTACTAATTTAAATGCTGAAGTTCTTGAATTAGTTATATACACATCTGTACTTATTATTTCTTTTACAGTCTCAATTCATTTTAATTTTGTTTCAACCAAGTTACATTATATTAACCTTGAATTTAATTCTTTTTGATGTAGCATTTCAAGTTATTCTAGCATTCAGAAAAATTCTACGTCTTCTCCTAAGCCATTTTTCGAGGAGTTATTTTTCTTGTCCTTATTTGTGTATATCACAAGAAAAAATTGTGTATGTAAAAAGAAAAAGTAAGGAGAAAAATCGTTATTTTCAGCAAGAGCATACTCGGGAGTTTTGCATATCTAAAGCTTGTTCTTAATCGCTTTTGATTTTTATAAAAATTGATTTTAAAAAAGATAAAAATCAGTAGCTTCTGATTTTAGCTTAAAAAATCTAAAAAATATTAGAAAAACAGTTAAGAACATTACAACATAGATTTTTTTAAAATGAGAAGCTAAAATAAAGTAGAAAAAAGTTATTAAAAACACGCTTCTAGTCTCATTTTCTTCATACTGGATATAGAGCAATAGACTTTATATTGTAAGACAAAACTTGATACTTCCTGGCATTACTCACTGGATCAGCTTGAACTTCACTATAGATCTTCTACAGCTACAAATATCTCCAGCACACAAATGCACATAAAAGAGAGATTAGAATATATAATCTTACAAACATGCTTTTCTCACTCAATATTGCCATAATCAAGCATTTCAATCTCAAGTATTAGAGCTATCTTAAGAAAAGTACACATTACCCCACACATCTATAGGCCTATTTTATAAAGTATGCTAATCTACCACTAATTATGAACGCCTCCCACTTAATTGTAATTTGTAAGGCACCTGAAAGGTACTCTGGATCACTACGCCTTCTACCTCTTTACAAATTACTTGTATATTGCTCAAGAAAGAGTTCTTCTAGTGTTGAAAATCTGCAGTGAGATTTTATCATGTGACAAAGTCTGGTAGCAGTTGTGCAGCAAATCGCTTCCTGCTGTCGAAGTTAATTGTTTCATAACCCATGCTCGAGTGGGAAGCTTGGGTTTTGTTAACCCTGTTAAAATGACCACCCATTGTTCCCATTTCAAGTCTGTCTTCTAGCTCCATATTTTGGTCTGAAAGGTAGTTTTGCTGAGTGCCTGATAAAGGTAGGTTTTCAGATGGAGGAAGTCCCAGTGTAAGAGAAACACTATTTCCATGAAATGCTGTTGTCAACTGCTCTGGATTAAACTGTCCAAGCTCTCCAATGCTATATGCCCCAAATCCATTTCCAGCACCTGCATTGTTTACCGTAAAAGAGAATCCATCTTTTGTTTCCCTTGGGCTGTTGAACCCTTTCCTTGTGTCCATGTCCACTGAGAGAATACTTGGGGAGTTTTGCATATCTGGTCTCATTTTCTTCGAATTCTTTTCAAAGTTTCCTTCCATGTTTAGTGCATGAATTAGTCCAAAACCTCCCCGAGCCTGAGAAGTACCAGTAGGAGATGGTGTTAGACCTGAAATGTCTGCACGAGTTGCATCCTGAATCATTTGTTTTTCTTGCTTGGACTGGAGGGCATTGCGCTGATCTATTCTAGGAATATTATTCTCCTTTGGAGTTGATGAATTCGATCCTATATCTTTGTTAGATTCAGAACCATCTTGCTCTTGGTTCTTGGTTTCCTCCAAGTACATCTCCTCAACCATAGGCTTCCAAAGCCGAACTCTAGCATTTATGAACCAGTTAGAAACCTGCACCCATCCCACATTAGTAAATTGTTACATCATTTTCATGCATGTTTGCGGTAATGAACACTATTTGAGAATCAATAATATATTTACCTGGCTTCTAGTAAGCCCTGTTTGCTTAGCCAGCATTTGTTTGTCGGAATCCTTAGGATAGCTGCAAAGGGAAGGATATATTTTTTATGATTAACAAAATTTTATGAAAATTAGAGGAAATAATTGCCATTTAAAAAATCAATAAATAAAGAAGGGGTACACATACGGGTGAAGAAAGTGTTCAAAAAGCCATGCACGAAGGACTGAGACAGCTCTTTCAGGCAAGCCTCTTTGAGGTCTCCAAGTATTATTTTGCATCATTCCAAGTTGTTGTAGGGCTCGTTGTTGCCTAAGCTGCTGGTCAACAAACTTGAGCCTTGAACCCTCAAACTTCCCTCCTAGAGATTCTTCTTCACCTAAGCTTTTGCTTGCTGATTTTATTTGAGCAGAAATTGCATCCTTTAGACACCTAAATTGCTTCGAAATTGTTTGTAAAGCTAGCTGAGTATATGATCTTGCTGAGCCAATCCCTGTTGCCTGCTCAAATGATGCCACGACAATTTGCATTTGATGATGGTACTGTCTGTATCTTTGCTCCACCTAAAAATAAACAAGAAGGACAAATTAAGGTGTGTTAGAATGGTTAAATGAATAGCTTATTACCTTTCATTATGGTTTTTCTTGCTTAAAATTGATGGCACAAAAGTGTGCCAGTACTAGCTTGGTAACTTAATAAAGCTGCGACACGTCCTATATCAATCAATCAAGGCTATCAATATCAAAGGGGCCAGGAGAAGAGGACATGATGAACCCACCAACCAGATGAGTTTGTCCATCTTAAATGGACCAAGGACGTTAAGTGCTCAAATTGAAGTGGGATCACAAATTTCTTCTTTTCTTTATTGAAAAGATAATTCAATGTTGTCACCAAATATCTATCTTGTCTGTGTACTGAGTGCTGAGTACTGACGCTCATTAAACAGAATTTGCAAGTGCCAGTTCTGAACACTTTTGGCAGAGAGATTCAATGAATAACCCTTGGAAATGAAAATCATAATCACGAGTACATGGAATTTTTTACTTTGATTTAGCATGAATTGTGAGAACAGAAAAGGAGTATAGTAATTTTGCTGAAAAACAAATAGATGAAAAATGATATCTAAAAATTGTAAAATTTGGATGACTTGGCCTCAATTGATTCCTTAGCTAAATAAAACTCTTTGCCTTGCGTTAGAGGATAAAAATACCGATTCTATTGGACCACGGAAGTTTTGCTTGCAACATGGGCAAATGCACACATGATTGTAAGTGTTAAACACAATCAAATTCAAGGGGAAATGATCAAGTTTTTGACCAGAAACTTGGGGAAAAAGATCCTAATTCAAGTCGATAAATTTGGTATGATTCTTGAAATGGTCAAAAGAAGAGAAAATTTTTATACCTCATCCAGCATGCTAACAAGCTTTGCCTTTTTCATCTGAATCTCCTGTCTTTGAGCTGCTGTAAGTTCAGTCACACCATCCTTGGTGTCACTTTGACCTACTAGTGATGCCTCACCGGTACTAAGAACAGTTGATTCTCTATTCATCTTTCCTTTCTCTTTATCCTTCCGCATGGTGTCAGATTTGATCTCTTTTCCAACATTAATAATTTCATCGAGGAGCTGCTGAGCAGCCTTGAGATATTTAGACCCGAAAACAGCACTTTGCAAACCATGAAGCCCGTTTGAAACAGCTGAAACTGAAGAAGGCGAACCACCCGATCCTCGTAAATTTTCGCCGCTTCTTGGTGATAAAATCCCAGCTGGAGTTTGCACAGATATATTCTGCTCCATGGGGAGAGACCTAAAACCTGATTGCTGAGAAGATAGACTCAACGACAAGCCCTGTTGTGTAGGCGAAACCACCGGCCTATGGAACCCCAGTTGTGTAGTAACAACCTCGGTTGTGCCACTACCGGGATTGCTAGCAACCACCCCTGTTGGAATATGTGGTTGACTCCCAGCTCCAGTACAAGCAGTTTGGTCAAGGGATCCCCATAAACTGTGATGGAAATGAGGGATACCCCCGCGGCCAGGAGCTGAAACTTCATGCTTGAGATTATCATGAGAATTGGCGACCGATCCAAGGCTTCCTTGAAGTGGAACACCAACAAGATGTTGTGTTTGTGGCTGCTGACTATTTGCCATGCTAGCAAGATTGACCGTGTTTCCGCCAGCATAATTTAAGATTACCATGTTTGAAGGTGGTGGTGGGTGCTTCAGAGTATCCACCTGTGTAACTAGGGTTCATCAGATATAGTGTCTGCAGGCCATCTGCTTGGATATCTGAGCTGCCCTGATAGTACATAGCCATAGGATTTTGACTGAGTACAAGTACTCGAGTGCTGCAATATATTCCTTCAATTATCGGCCGATCTGACTGATGATTGCTGAGTAGTTTTTGAGTCTTCCAAGAATTCTTGTCAAATCATAGTACGCAAATAGAGAATCTGCTATCAAAACTGATGCTGCTGATAAAACCTGAAAGAAACAAAGATACAAGGAACTTATGGCGAATCCGTGAAACATCCTGAATGTGGAGAACAAGATCTGGGCTCATGACCTTAAACATCTGATCCAATATTACATGGATTTGGAAAATTTCAAAGTATTGGACAAACTTCATCATGATATGATAAACAAGTGTAGATATAGATGTGGAATAATAAACGACATAGATATGATAAATAGTTTTGCTGCTTACAGTAAGATAGAAATAGAATTAGAGAACATCAAGTATCATCATCAGCTATGAATATTTGTTAAAGAAAAAAATTGAAAATTAATCCAAAAAGATAGTAGAGAGAGAGAGAGAGAGAGTAAGAGAGGGGGGAGCTTCTGAACCATCAAACCAGATAAAACACACAAGGTGGGGATACATCAAAAGCTTAAGATCGCACTCACATGTCCATATATCGTACGATCTATCTTGGTAAGCTTAGGCTTTGAAGTCGCCTTCTTGTCAGACTCAAACTTCTGCAACTCTCCAACAGAAAGGGAAAATGAATATAAAAAAGAAAAAACAGTGGGGTACAAACACTTAGAATATGAGTTAGCTATACTATAATGCTCTCATGACATTTATGACTTTTTGGTCATTTTCTTTCCACAAGTCTGAAATGAGAAAGATAAGGTAATAATTGAGAGGTTTTGTGCTTGTTCTTGGACACAATTCACCCTCCTACGCCTCTCTCTCTCTCTCTGCCTTTTTCTTGTGTTAGGTACGTGCGATGGATAAGAAACAAAACTTTCCCGGACATGACACTCCTTACAAAACAATTTTTATAATTTATTCTAGAACGCCTGAAAGGTACCTCAAAGAATAAGTGAATAACTAATATACTACATGCTATTCCTTCATATGTAGAAATCTACGCATTCAGAGAGTTGAATTTAGGTACATGTGTTGAAGATGGAATCCATTTTTCACAATCTGAAGTATGCGTAACAAGTTAATTAAAAAATATAACCATATTAAAATGATGGTATAACTTTACTGAATTATGATGTAATTATTTGTCACTTTAAAATGATATCTTTTTTTATTTTAAATTTGACTTTGCTGATTCAACTTTCTTTATCTAATTTTTACCTTTTAAGCCTGAACCCTCAACTTGTGTGAAACAGAACCCGTTTCCATTGAAGATGATTCATTGTTTTAAATTAAGTCATATACGATATTTTTTCAAGTTATGGCAAAATATGTGTAGGTTTCAACTAATCATTAATTCATGTGCAAAAGCAATAATAATGTGGACATCAATTAATTTGAACAGTTGAGTCATATCCCCCAAAGAAAAAAGATAAAAAACTGTTGAACCATATCATATTATTGCGGCCCCAAATGCGACTGAGATATTATTACAGAAATTAACCTTCGAGAAAGTGATTCATCGGGGCAGGAATACAGCACAAAAACGAGGAAATGTCAACTTCTACCAATGGTTGGTAATAATTGAGCAAACAAGATAGGATTGCAGAGGTCACTTGGCCTTCTATAATTGTAACTCTTGTCATTGTCAGTTTTTCTATTTCCCTTCTTTCAAGAGCAGCCCTTTCATATCTATTGAGGATTGGCAAAATCAAATCAGGAAGAAAGGAAACTGTACGGCCCAATGAGTAAATAATAAACATATAATCACCAATTCATCTTATTTAAAAAAAAAAAGAAACATTTTGAATGCTTGAGAACAGGAAACAACTATGTTCATATCGTTGCTTTCGAGTTTTAGTCCTGAATAATGTGATTGACAGCACTTCAAAGACTTAGGTTCATTTGTCATGCTCATTATTATTTCCCAAGTCCTGATCAATTGCCCGTATACTTTGTACCATAATTCTTGCTTGTTTAGGCAAAAAGTTAAGATGAAAATAAAAAGGCAAAAGATGTTGCCCCTTATATAAAATTTTAATTTGTGAAAATGAAAGGATACACTCTCATGTTATGTTTTGTCTATAAAAATGGACTGTCATTTAGCCAGATCAGATCATCTATTCATTTTTTTAATGCCCGATTGTTTCTAACAGAAAATTACGTATCATTACGAAACTACATTATATCAGTAAATGGAATAATATAGTTTTATATAGTTTCACATTTATACGAATTAATTTTATATTAGATACCATTAGATATTAAAAAAAAAATTAGGCAAAGATATGGACTGCCATTTAGTACCATGTGAAAATTTGCCAATCAAAGTGTACGCTCACAATTTGCATTAAGAGCTTATCGGTGCTAGAAACATGAACATCAAGTGTGTTCTTGAAAATTGGATATACTTGCGTTTTGAACCTGCTATCTTTTTTATCAATAGTTAATAGGGGAAGGGGAAGAGTTGAATGAGGAGAGATGAGGTGTACAAAAGGGATCCTACTTTTTGTACAGCCCATCAAACTTATCAACTTGGAACCTATCCTACAACTTTTCGATGTGGGACAGAATTTTTTGACACTGGAGAGCAACTACTAAACTGCTACTAAAGGCTCACTAACCCTCACTTAAGTACATAAACTCTCACTTAAGTACACCTCATCTCTCCTCTTTCAACTCTTCCCCTTCCCCTTCCCCTATTAACTATTGATAAAAAAGAAAGCAATTTCTTCGACCCGTGAGAGTTTATCTATTAAAGTGAGAGTTAGTTAGTCTTTAGTAGCAGCTTAGTAGTTGCTCTCCAGTGTCAAAAAATTCTGTCCCACATCGAAAAGTTGTAGGATAGGTTCCGGGTTGATAAGTTTGATGGGCTATACAAAAAGTGGATCCCTTTTGTATACCTCATCTCTCCTCTTTTGACCCTGCTACTGCTACTTCAAATTGTACCATAAGAAACCTCCGAAGTTAACCATTTCTTATCTTAAAGATCAAAGGCATAAAAGATCAAGCATGTTTTAGCCTTAAATGAGAGTTTCACAACTACTAGAATTTGAAAGTGAGATGCATCTTTGTAATAATCATTGATTTCACATCACAAAGTAGGATGTAATTGGTTTCATTTGAGTATATATTTATATTTATCTTATTCCACTTAGTTCCACATTTTTTTCCTTGATTATATGTTTATTGTATAGCATGTTAATGAGCTTTAGTATGTAACTTTGATATTTATTCCAAAGGCTAATTTGAAAGTGCTATTTTGTCAAATGCACTAAAACTGTATGCGTTTTGATTCCATTCTAATCTGCTTAAAATAACCTGATTTAGATGATAGAGTGTTCGACGTGCTCGTTGTTTTTTTTCCCTCAATATGCTTTTAGTTTATTTGGATCCAAAGTACATTATTCAATTTTAGACATTGTGTTGACGATGTACATCTTAGGTTTTTTTTTTTTTTTATGCGTGTTTTTGGAGGAGGGTGGGGGGGGGGGGGTGCTGGGGGGAAGGGTTGGGTGCCAAAAGCTTAGACATTTATAAATGGAAAATAGTGCATTTTATACATCAACGAGGCATATCCTTGGTATTACAAATAGTTAACTCGAAATATAATTATCTAAATCAATCAACTAATAATCCTAAAAGTCAAATATTTTCTAGGATGATCCCATTTCCACAGCTAGGCTTTCATTTTTCCAGTCTTCCTGATCGCTCTCTATGTTCTCTATGTATGAGTTACGTATTGCACAATTGTCAATATTGGTTGGTCTGCAGCTATTGGTTGAACTTTTGCCCCCAAAGATTACAACATTCCAACTCCATAATTTGTAAGCTGTCACAGATAACAACCATCAAAATATTTCTCCTAAAAAAGATGCATCTCGTCCATGCTTTACTATTCATTCTAGTTCATCTGACCATACACGACTTCCTCTGTCTATATATATATATATATATATATATATATATATATGTATGTATGACTTTTTTCCTTTTTTTTTCTCTATTTACGAGCTGATACGTCACACTCAAAAAATAAGTTATCATTGTTTCTTGGGCATTTTGACGACGTACAGCTTAGTTTTTAGGTGTTTTTGGAAAGGACAAAAACTGAGCTATCACACTTCTAAATTATGAGGGTTCAAGTTTCCCACATTATTATTTAGGAGAATATAGGTCTGTAAAATGTACAGGAAGAAAAGTGAAATTAAACCACATAAAATTGGAGAAATGCATGATGCGAATTTTGTGCAAGAGTTCGTTGTGTTGTACTCCCTCCATCTCATAATGATAGGCTCACTTTCCTTTTACGTATGTCCTAAATTATAGGCCTATTTTCCTTTTTAAAGAGTAGTTAATTTGTTATTTGACTAATATACCTATATTTAATGTCAATTGATAAACTAAAGTACTCCAAATTTTAAGAACAATATAGTAATATGTGACTTTTATTTTGAATGAATTATCCAATATTAATAAGAGATATTTGAGAAAAGTATGAACTACATTAATTAAATTTCTTAATCTGTATAAAAAAAGAAATAGGCCTATCTTTATGGGACGGAAGGGTATATCTTTTGAATAGCATTTGTTGCTGTTAAGGGCAAATTCTCATAGACATCGTGGTTTAGTCAGGGATTGAATTCATTGACAAACTCAAAAGAAGACTATACAAAATTTTACGTGTCCGCAAAGTTTAATAAAGATTTCATACATTCATGAATTTCATAACGTCACACATTAATTCTCACTTTGCGCTCTTTTATTTGTTCTGAATACGTCACACTTTGAAATTATTAAAAAGTCCAAAGTCACCTCAATTACTGTCATTACTAATGAAACTAAAGAGCAAACCAAAAAAAAAAAAAGTCATACGTGCTAAGACATTTCTTTGGGGATATACTATTTTAAAGGAAAACTATATCATAATTGGGAGAATAGCCAAGTCCAAATTCTATTGTTCCTATGAGCCCCTACCAACTCCTGGATTCAACATTCAATTTTCGCTACTTAAAAGAATGCTATACAAATTGAAAGTAGTGTACGCTATTTCAAATTCAGTTAAAAAAAACAAAAGGATCCAAACCTAAGAAAGCTGAATGTGACATTTGCTTAAACCAGTTAGAATTTACTGGTTAAGTGGTTAGCTGAGATATTATTTTTGTGCCATAGGATAATGAGGATAAAAGAAAAAACCATTTTATACCCAAATTCTTTAACCTTCCAATTTAGTTAGTAAAAACTGCACCTATTTAATTATAATTTATCAAGCAATTTTCTTCCCATATTAGAAAAGTTCACACAATTTCTATGAAAAATAATCGTGTGAGTATGTGCTGAAACAAGCAAATTAAATTCTGATAAAATTTATGTGATAAGGAACGAATATGAATCATCCCTAAATGCTAATTTGCTGAATTTTAGATCTTTGATCTGCCTAACTCAATCCTCGTCCCTGTAGGAAAGCAAGATTGTACTTTCTCAAACCAAAAAGAAAAGGAAAAGATTCTTGCACCACATAGTCAGTTGAGCATTATAAAGTTTGGAGTGTATTCTTTGGTTGGTATAATCTGTAATGCGAATTCCCCCCAAAAAAAAGGAAAAAGAAAAAGGACTTCTTTCCTTGAGTATTTGAAATATTGAAGAATTAACCATAAAAAAAAAGATGTCAAGACAGCCTCAATGTTGATAAAATACGTACAATAGCAAAAGAACATTTTCATATAGGGCTTACTTTAAAACAAAAAAATTCGAAGAAAATAATTCATCTCTTAAACTCCACAATTAAAAAATTAGAAATCATAGATGTTTTTTCTAGTAGGTTTGACGAAGACTCCTACAAATTAAGTATAAAGGATTTGATTTTTAATTAATTGTCGCAAAATGATTAATCCAAATCAATGTGCTCAATATTTTCCTTTTGTCTTCTTTTCACAAGCTTTTTATTGCTTCCTTCAGTTCCCAACCACTGAATAGGAAATACATTCTTTCCAGGTGTGAATCTTAAGCACCATTTTCTATGGCGTGTGTGACATTGTTGGATAAAGAGCAAATTTAAAATTCAAAAAGCTATACAAAAATTTCAAAGCTACTTTCCATACTTACCTGCTAAGCTATTCTAATGCTTTAGTTTCTACTCCTATCACAATCTTACCATCATTTTCAACATTTAAAGCACTCCATGATAACAAAAGCTGTGGATGATACACTTAAAATAATTACATACAGCACACATGACGAAGCCTAAAAAGTCTTTGGCATTGTGTGTCAAATGTTACTCATATTTCATTTTAGTGTCACAATCATAATAATTGTCGTCATTAGCTAAAACAAATACCAGTCCTACCTTATTAGTTAAACTGTTTTTGATTGGAATCTACTGGGATAAAAATGTTTAGGGAGATATTGATTGACTGAGAAGTTAAAGTATCCACGTTAAGTTAAAGAGAGAGAGCATGGTTGATGGCACCACAACGGATAACAAAACTTCACTTTTTTTTTTTTAACATTTTTAGCATTACGATCTCTTTACCGTTATATGTGCACTATGGTTTTTTTGGAATTTTTTTTAAAATTATTACTGTAACAGTTTTTAAGGTAAGTATATATATGTGAAATAAAATGATAATTAGATAATGAATTTGAATTTTTTTTAAATGTCTTTTACCAATATCTTCATCCAAATGGAGTTGCTGATGATTAAAAAACAAAAAGTGAAAATTGGGCTAAGAAAAGAATGGGGGCAAAAAATATCATCATTGTTTAAAACTCAAAAGAACGTTGTCATTGTTCAGTCGTTAGACACCATAATTTAAATGAATTTGATATATGCTTATTAAAAACCCAAGTGTAAAACAGAAGCAAATTAATTTCAATGTTATGTTTGAAATTAGACAACTATTAAAATTTACATCTAAAGCATTTGGCAAAAATAAAGGCTGTTATTTGGAAGAATATTACAAAATCAAAAGAAAAGAGGAGCAAATATTGCAATTATCTTTAATAAGAAAAAGACTTGTCATGATACAGATGAAACGATATAGTAGGTCTTGTTTCGCCCCCACATAAAATGCTTGTCAAACTAAAGGGTGCTTAGGACTTATCCTTCCAATAGCATCTCACCAGTCAAGATCCTCTATTTATTTATTTTGTATCCAATAGTATGTAATATAAAATTACGTTATATCAATGTGAAATTATATAAAATTATGTCGTTCCATTTAGTGATACGACGTAATTTTGTGTTAAACACAGTTAGACATAAAAAAAAATTGAATAGAGAATCTACATCTGACTTGCTTTTTGCATAGTAGTCTAACTAATCATGCTCAAGTGGTTCTTAAAAATGTTTCAAGCTATCGATTAATGTACATTTTGTGTGCTCAACAATAATGCAAAATTTAATATAAACCCTAATGCAATGAGAAAATGAGAAAAAAAGAATTATTTTTGCCTCCCCCTCCCCCCCCCCCCCCCCAAAAAAAAAAAAACCAAAAACAAAAGCAAAAACAACAAAGAACCATCCCCGTGAGACCTAATAAGTTTTGGTAACTTGTTCTACATCAAGCTCATTTTTAAACATTCTTATTATGGGTATTAAAACCTATACTTCAAAAGATTATTTGAAAATTATCTTTAAACATTCTTAATAAGGGCATTAAAACCTATACTTCAAAACATTCTTCAAAAAAATTCTTATTAAAGTTGTGTAAATATATTTAAACATTCTTATATTTTGTAATTCAAAAAATTTAGATTTTTACATGAACTATTTGCATTAATCATATCAATATTACAAAAAAAGAAAAAAAATTGACATTAAACACAACAATTACTTGCAACAAAATTGGTAAAAATTTTACAACCTTATTGGAGAAAAATGGTGAACGTTATTAGCATATCTGATTAAGATTGTAGTATCACAAAATCTTACGCTCACCAAAGAAAAAAAAAAAGAAGAAGATTGTCCTGGTACAAAAAGTTATGCTTACACAAAAATAAAAAGAAAGAAAAGAAAAGGATTCCAATAGTATTGCAAGGTCAAAAGTAACTTTTCCTCCATGAGTCAAGTAGTATAATAGCACTCGAACTTAAAAGTACTAATTATGAGCCGATTAGTTAAAATTTCTCAATTACTATTACTATGAATATCATTAGTCCTACTATAAGTATGGAGTTTGACAATTTCTCCAACATATATGGTTTAGTAATGGGATAAATATCATTCTCCCACAAAGCTTTATGACTTTTATAGAATAGTATTTTACCGAGAATCATAGTAGTCCTAATTAATCATTTTCATTCCCAGTAAAGGATAGTAATAATTATTTTTCAAATATTAACAATAGGTGTATTTTTTTCTAGGTCCATAGCATGTTTGGGATATTTACTTTGTTTGTTTGTTTCATAAACATTGTCTTTATAAGGTTTTCTTTTAAATGTAGTAAACCCTTAACTTATAGGGTATTTTTGCATTGCAATCCCTGCCTTTAGTTTGGAAAAAAGATAAAATTTCCCTAAAATGTTAGTGGTAATAAGTCGCTCACATAAGTTTTGTGTTGTTTAATACATTTGACTAACAATGAATGAAAATGCTGCTGTCAATAATGTGAAAAAGACAAGTATGCTCCAAAATTAATATTAATAAGTTTTCCACTTTGTCTTCTTCAAATTTTAGGGATTCAAGATATATAGTGTAATGAGCAGTTTTATTTTTCGATGGATTGCCATATTTGGTCCACTTAAACCATGCATTTAAATTTAGATTTGAATTTATTCGTGAACTCAATTAGACTATTTATACTTTTATAGGAATTAAAGTTCAAATGCTTTAAATAAATTTATACTCAAATATTCAAAATTTACTTTTCATTTATAATTATGTATTGATTTAAACTATTTCTATCTTTACATAAATAACATTTTTATTTTGAATTTAATATTTTGTGTTTTTATTTATTTAAGAATATTAAATGTTCAATAAATTCATAAATATACATTCAAATTTGAATTTTAATAATAAATGAGCTAGCTTCAATAATCTACCAAAAAGTATAAAACTAATTATTTCACTATGCTTTTTGATTCTTTGAGAATTGAAAAATGCATAAATCGGGAATTATAGTATTGATGCTAGGGCATATTTATTCTTTTCAACATTATTAACAGCATCATTGCTCTTTCCTCTTAGTCCAACATTTTAAATGACGGAAAAGTTATGTGAGCGAGCAAAGGGAAGTCACACCGAAACTTAAGAGAAGTTAATGTAACTAGCCCTTTATGCCACATTTGGTACATAATAATGGAGCATATCGAAAGTATTTTCCATCTTGAATGTCTTTATATGTTGAATGGATTGGGAAAATTATTCAGTCCATTCTTTGGTAACCAAAGTCAAAATAGAATGTCTATTCTTTTTCCAATATTTGATATAGTAATATTTAAGTGTTAGGATGGAATAAAATATATATATATATATATTGACTTAATTTCCCTCAATTCCTTGTACTAGAATTTATCATATTTTTATTTTATTTATTTGTGATTCTATGCCTACAAAAGACTTTAAATATTTTTAATTTTAAAATTCCTAATATTCTTGTTAAAGTTAAATTAATTATACTCTTTAATTAATTTTAAATTTTTTATAATTACTAGCAGTGTAATTAAGAATTTGAAAAATTAATAATGAAACTAAACATTCAAATTTAATTTTATTTATAGGAAGTATAGTTCTTACATATTTGCATAAAAGTTAAAAATAATATTTTAAACATTGTTATAGCAAAAAGAAAAAAATATTCCAAGCACATATTAAACTAATTGTGATTTAAAAATCCTAAAAAAATTATTAATTCAAGTTATAAAAAAACTTAATATTTTTTAAATTTTAAAAATAAAAAATTAGTGAATGTGTCATGGGTTAAAAAGAATTAGCAGAAAAAATATGTGTGGGGATACATTAAGTCCTATTTTTTTTAGGTTTTTTTCAATATGAAGTTGAAAAGCCTTTCCCCAAATTTTGTTGAGGAATGAAATTTCAAGAAAAAGATAACATGGGCATTCTAATTGGAAAGGCCTTTCCAACTTAAATGTCTATACCAAACATGAGAACATAATAGTTGGAAAAGTTTGTTCATTGTACTCTATTCCTATATACCAAACGTGAGGTTAGGATAAATTATTTCTTTTTCTCGACAAAACTAACTGCACATTTACCTTTAACCATTAGCCAAAGGATTAAGGTGGCAGGGAAAAAAAAAACATTAGTAACTATACGGCAAAACAAAGTGGGAGAAAAAGACGTGAGGAACTATACTACAAAACATCTTTCGTACATGTAGCCCCGAAATTTTCAGATACTTAATAAGAATTTTTATAGATGTTTTTATAAGCGATATCCTTAGATATAGACAACACTAATCTATGCACACCACCAATATTTAAATCTGATAGTTATATAGTATATACGTTCTCATTTTTCTGTTGATAGACTAAACAAACTACATCCAAAATCTTACCATAAGATTTTAGGACTACTAATGAAGGACCTTCAACTTTTTGGTCTTTCTTTATTATAACCCATAAGTTGTTGGCCTTGAGTGGACACAATCTACCTGAAAAGCTGTCTATTAATTGTTAGAACAATAAGTGATCGTTTCTCAAAAAACCAACATTACATAAATAAATTGATATATAGACGGTTCATCCATTTGTCAAATTTTTCTTATTGATTTCCATACAGGGGCCTTAGGCAGGAATTGGAGATAAAAGGGTTCCATTTTGGTACAAATCCACAGAATAATATGAAAGAAAAGATGAAATTAAAAGGGTGTGATCATCATCAATTAAGGAAGCCTGGATTTTTCCCAAAGGAAAAATAATTAAAGAGGCCAGATGAAATTAGATCCCACATGTAGTCCTTGCAGGGGAGCATTCAAGGACCGTCAATGGTACAGAACCACGATGCAACTTGTCATTTCATTATGATTTTGGTTCAGCTATTTCGGCATGTCCATGTACCTAAATGCCAAAAGTTAAAAGAAAATGAACGAGTGGACAAAAGAAAGGACCCCCATGGGCAATGGAGAAATTTAATTTTGAAGACTATAATTTGAATTGAATATGTTGTGTGCTTGTTTTATGCTATATCATTTATTTTTAGGGCATCTTTATGCTTCATTAAGTAAATTAATTTCGAATAGTGCATGCTAGGGCATCTTTGTGCTTGTTCTCAATATATTTTAATTTTTGTAAAAATTGATTTTAGAAAATTGAAAATAAGTTATTCTTGATTTTAGTTTAAAAAATATAAAAACACACTAAAAAATGTAAAGAACAACATAAAATAAATTTTTCTTAATAAAAAACAAAAGTAGGTGGAAAAAAGGTGTTCAGGTCTCACCTATTCTTTAGTCTTGAGGACTTTATTAAAGTGCTTTAAATTCTATGACCCCTCGGAAATTCATGAATCTGACCACTCAAACAAGTCAAGCTTGTACAATTTTTATTTGAAACTTGTATTTTTGTCAATCTTTACTTGCCACTAATTTTGATAGATCTCAATGACCTCCATTTATGGTTTAATATATGTTAACATAAATTTCCTGGAACGCACGCTAGCTAACAAAAGATCACACGTACTTCCAAACTACCGAAATAAATACTATGGAGACGGGAGATATTTTATGAAATGAAGAAAACTTAAAGCGTAAATAATAGTATATAAATGTGGAAATGTAAACGCTGGATGTGTAACCCGAGAAAGTGCTGAAAGTGATAAGTTCACTCAAATAAAAAAAAAAGAATTTCATCATATTTTTTCCCTTAAAAACTTTAAATTTAAGAGTGAAATTGACTATTTTGAGAATGAATGAATTTATCTTTCATGTATTAGGGGTGTTTAGTTTAGGGAAATTAAGGAGGGAAATGGATATGAGTAATAATGACACCTATTGTGGATATTTGGAAAACAATTATCACTATAATTCAATCGAAATGAAAGTGATTAATTGGGGTTTCTATGATCTCTAAAATATTACTCCATTAAACTTATTAACTCTTTTGGAAATAATGATACCCATATCATTACTGAATCAAACATATTAAGAAAAATCGTCTAATCCCATGCTCATAGTAGGATTAATGATATCCATATTGATAGTGATCGAGGATTGTGAACCAAACATGTACTTAATTCTGTTCCACAAGGCATACGAAAGACATCTATCATTGTGTTAAACCTAAGTGTGAGTTTAAGCAATTTTCCTAAAAAATTAAGTTGAATTAATTTGTTCCAGATGCATTTTGTTAGTTATGGAACTTTTTTTATTTTTTTATTTTTTTCTATAGTCATCGCCACAAACATCTTTCGACAAGAACTTACAATAGTTGAATTTAAAGGTTATAACTTCACACTATGTGAAATAAGGAAAATAATTTGATGACATGTGGTATGAAAATGAGTGGTAAATTTTGTCAAGTAAGTGATGCATTGCGTCAAATTCGTAAAAAATTTGATTATAAAATAGTAATAAATTGTGAAAATGTACATATCACAGCATTGTCGGTGAAACAAATAGAGTGTGATATAAATTCCAAGAATAGAAAGCTGTCCAGTCTGGTGTGCTACAAATCGTAATGTTACATATGGTGAAAGGAACAAAAAGAAATGAATTATGAATGAAACTAGTTTAGACTTGTGACGAAATGGAAAGTAAAACGAGGTAATTCATGATTAAATATCCACGTATTATTCAAGAAACAGGCTTTATTTATATTCAATTGAAAACTATACGTAAAGTGTGAGAACTAATTTGATTTTTCACTTTATGCCATAGTTAAACCCCCATGTAGTCAAATAATTACTAGTAACAAGAAAAGCCAAAACGACAAAGTACACATCTTTACTACAGATTCAAGAATAAACACTTGGCAAACGTAGGTGCCATTTGGTAAAACTGAAATTTAAAATGTGAAGTCTAAAATCTGAAATTTAAGTGCTGAATTAATAAAATTTTGCCTATTTGATAATTAACTGAATATATGCACTGAATATAAATATCTCCCTCATGAATATAATTATTTTATCTTAAAAATTTAAAATAATTTGTTAATAATGTATATGAGAAAGAAAGATATTGTTTGTTTGTGAGAAATAGAAAATAAGTGTATTTATGTGTGAGAGAGAAAGTATGTGTATATATGTAAAAAATGTATGTAAGTAAGTGAGAGGAGAAAAATTAAAGTATGTGCATATGTATATGAGAGATAGAAAATGTATATGTGAAAGTATGTGCGTGTATATATGTGTATAAAAGTGTATGTACAAGAAAGTTTGTAGATGTGCGCAAAAGAAACTGTGTGTGGGGAGAGTGTGTGTGTGTTGTGAGAGAGAGAGAGAGAGAGAGAGAGAGAGAGAGACAGAATATGTGTATCTGTGTGAAAGTGTCTGCGTTTTTGTGCATGTGTATGTATGTGTGAGAGAGAGAGAGTGTGTGTGTGTGTGAGAGAGAGAGAGAGAAAGAGAGATTGCACATGTGATAAAGAATATGTATATCTGTGCGTATCAGTGAGTGTGTGAGAGTATGTGTATGTGTGTGTGTAATAGAGGCAAAGTATCAAAATTCATCAAATTAAGTGAAAAATTTTCACTTAAAATTTTGTACACAAATTAAATAAGTGCTTAATTTATTAAGTGATAAAGGAATTTCGCTATCAAATGCATTGAATTCAAAAAAGCTTTTAATACATTAATTTTCAACATTAAGTTATGTTATAAAAAACCCCCCTTAGTTTATATTTGACAGAGAAACCAAATACGAAATGCAATGAAAAATCAAAAGGCAACGCGGATCCTATATTGTTGGATGATAAAGAAAAATCTCCCTTTTTTCATACTTAGTAAAGTTTTTTAAAATTTGAGTTACTTTAGAACACAGGATAAAATACCAAAAAGGCAAGGTGGACATTTTAATAAAACTCTAAAATTACCATACACCTCCTGATTTATACGCACTCTCATAATATACATACATTCATACATATCTGTATATACACACACATGTATATATATATATATATATATATATTTTATCTTATGACTTGAGGATATAGAGTAAGTGGGCTATGAAAATTTAACAAATTATGTATTATAATGTGGTACAGAACAATTTGCCACTAGTATCCATTATTATTTCTCAAAAGCATGTTTTAACATTTTTGTGATCCAACCTTGTAAAAAGGGTATCGAGCGAAGTTGTTATTAAATAAAATACATAGTAAGGATTTTTCTAATTGAAAATTTTGAACACGTTTATGACTATTTGATAGTCTTTTTTTTTTTCATTCAGATAGAGGTTATTATAGTGGTCCATTTTATTCTGCAGCATATTTTTACATCTTAATACAGTTTGTTGGACAAATATTTATAGTAGCTTTTTGAATATTTCAGAATATCACCAAACTTTAATATGACAATATAGTTATCTTGACTTCATAAAAATTCATAAAAATATGTGAAAAATACAACAACTCATTAAAGGATAATTGTTATAAAAAGAATTATTAAGAAATGTGGACAATGAGAGAGTGTTACAATTTTCAAATAATGCATAGTATGCATTTAAAGAATAAAGCAATCCAGATATAGCATGCTACAAATCATAGTATTATATATGGTGAAGGGAAGAACAAGAAATGACCTATGAATGAAACTAATTTAAACTTATGTCACAGCAAAAAATTAAAAATACGGACTTCATTTATAGCTACAAAATCAAATAACTACAAGGTTCATGATTAAAACATGTCTTTTAGTTCTATTAAAAACTGGGAAAAAAATTATTTGGCTTTTGAAGTATTAAGTTTATAAAATTTTGGCCTCTGAGTATTAAAAATGTCAAGGTGCACTCTAAACTACCAAAATGCATATACTTCTTATCTTTCTATCGATTTTCATCGTCAAGACTAACTGAAAGAGGGCAATTATTATCCGATTTAAATAACCTAAATTAATCCACTTTTTTTTTTTCTTTTTTCCTTCTCCTCCACCTTCATCGTCTTTTTCTTCTATTTGCTGCTATTTCTATCACCGTCACTTTTTCTTATCTCTACCAATAGATTCATTACCAGAACTAATGTTAGATCTACTACCAAATCTAATTCATGGCTTCAATTGCCAATGTAACTTTCTTCTTCTTCCTGTTCCTCCATCACCACCTGATTCCCTCACCACCACCTTTACCACAAAAACTACCACAATCACTTTCTTTTTTTACTTAACAATTATCATCTTTTTTCTTAATCAATTTATAAGTCATATCTCTTCATTTTTAGTAAAATTAAAAAAAATGAGAATTTGCACCTACTTTTCTTTTATTTCGTTCATTCATTGTTTAACAATTATAGTGTGTAAAAAATAGAATAAGAATTTTTTTTTATTTCTTCAGTGTTATTCATGTATGTGTGCATATGCATACTCTCTTATATAAATTTTTTTAAAAAAATAATTAGACAATATCTCATAATTACTTGAATATTTATCATTTTTTTTTGAGTAATTGAATATTTATCATTTGTGACAATTATTTTAGTAAATGACTCGTTGCCTCCTCAATTGTTTCCTTCTCATGACCCTTAACCAAGGACCACTCATTCACCCAAAGCCGTAACGTTCGTTGCCTACTGAGTGGGCCCTAATAGACTAATGGTTGCCTAGCCAATGGGAACGCTTACAATTTTGAAAATGCTTTAATTCATTGTCCTATACTAACTAATTATTTTTCAAAAAAATAAGATTTGGAGTTATTATTATTATTTTTGCAATGTAATTTGTGTAAATATTGGTATCATTATTCACTTTTTTGTTTAATTTGTTTGACTATTGAAAGTCAAAACAAATAAAGAAGAGTCATATATTCTCTATTGTGTGTAATGAAATATAGAGAAATACTAAACAAATAGCTTAAAGAAAACATGACATTGTAAAGCATGGTTCATCCAATGTTCCGCGATTGTAATTTGTCAAAAATAAGATAAGAAGTATTTAATTTCTTAGGTATTATATATTTATGCGTACATACATACACTCTCTTACATACTCTTTCTTTAAAATAAGTAATATGTCATTTTCTAATTAATTAAATATTTATCATTTGTGACACTTATCTTAATATGTGAATACTTATTTTTATTTTAATCAATTTGAAAATACTTTTATATTTGCAATTACATATTTAGATATTTTATATGATAAAATTCATTGTCTTTTACTTACTTATTACATTTTTTTATAAAAAAAAGACTTGGAGTTTTTTTTTTGTGGCAATGTACAGTTGTATAAATGCTAATAGTATTATTTACTTTTTTATTTAATTTATCTGAATATTGAAAACAAAAAATAAAGGAAAGCCATATATTCTTACTTTTTGAATAACGAAATATAGAGAAATACTTATCAAATTGTTTAAAGAAAACATGACAATATAAAAAATGTTCATATAGGCTCAAATTAAAAGTTAGAAAGAACATATAAAGTCATTCAAAATGAGATAATACATTAATTATGTCTTGAAATTCTATGAAGGGCAAAGGTGTCTAACAAAATCCATATCATAATTTTATATTTGTAAATGTTGATGGAATTTTTCACTGGGGTAAAGTGTCTTGAGGGGTAACAACCCTATTTTTTATTTGTAACTTTTTTTAGTTAATAAATCAGTAGAGATCCTTAGAAAACCATCGACATTACTGATTCTCATTGGAAAGAAGGTAAATAATCCATAAATTAATTGTTTTTTTTTCATCTTATATTTAGAGCTCGGTAAATCATTTAGTAATCTTTATAATCCATAAAGTATTAACCACCATTTTTCACTTTCCATCTCCAATCACCCCTCTATAAGTAAAAAATAAAATGATTGACATAAAATACACCTCCACAAGCTGTACACCACTGTTTTAAAATTTGGATTAGATCATCCAATTACCGGGCATGGGTTTGGTCTAATTCTTTATAAATAAAATAAAAAAGTATCAAACTGTTGAATCAGCTGGTTGAATTGAATTGGACCGCAACCCAGCCACTCTTCCAGCTCATCGGTCTGTCTAATTTTTAAAACATTGCTGTATATCTGTTCCTTAACCTATATATTAATTACAATCCAAAATTTGTTGGAGTACACAATTGTTGATATTATTCACTAAGGATTTATTCTCAAAAGTTCATAATTAGTTGCTAGGAAATGTATTTAGTTTAGTTAAAGTTGTTCTGAGATATTCACAATGAAGTACAACTTCTTCTTTTAACTATTTTTAAGCGAAACAAGAAAAAGTTGAACAAGCAAAGAAGCGATGCTTTTGAAAACGACTTTTGCTTTAAAAAATAATAAAAATTCTTAATAATCAATTTTCTTTTTTTAAAAAATAGAATTTTTTTTTCTAGTTGTCATTTTTTGCACAATATAATTTTTCAAATATATTTTCTAATCACAAATTTTCACACATGCACCATAGAGACCTCTCATCCAAAATTTGGTACAACATTATTATTCTTTTTTTTTTGATGAAAAAATTTATAAACTGCCAGATGAATAGAATTATCATGAATAGAACAATAGAAATTTTCTTCCCACAATTTATGACGTAGTAAAGAGCTTATGATGGAATTATTTTGGACAAAGTGTTGGAAAGATTGGAGATGCAATCGTTAGGAACAATGGTCGGTTGAATTTTGAAAATCTACATTGTAATTAAATTTGTATATATTGGGATCCAAAAAATAGTGCAATTTTTTCACAATTTGTTCAAAAAACAATTTACAATTTCTGCATATACACTTTATTTTCAATTAATAATGACATTTGTTTTTTTGCCCCTTCGCAATTTTGATCCGCAACTTGACCAATGCGGCCAACTTACGTACCGACTCGCAACGGCACAATAACTCCGGGCCCACATTTAAGATTCCTCTTTCCTTTTGGCGTGCAAAATATAAAAATCAATGAATTAGTGGACCCCACGTGTCGCGCCGGTCAATCAATTAGCCAATCAAAAGAGAGGAAAATTGTCGGCACCAACCGACGCGTGTCGCCTGATTGTGCTGAACGACCCTGGTACAACCCAATCCCCTTTCATTTCATCGTATAGCTAATGACACCTAATCAAGGCCATCACTTTCAGATAATGACGTTTTAGCCACAATTTAATTAGCATTGTTTCCAAAATATCTGCCCTTGGGATGCACAATAATTGATGATCAAATGATGATTCAAAGTTACAATAAGGGCAGCTTAATTATTAATAGTATATGAGGACAGCTACATAGTGCTAGAATTATCCCTGATTCATGATGATATCATCTTATCTATGCTGAATTTGTATGGTATTAAACCAATTAGTCAAATTATCATTATGTTCAATCAATGATTTTTTTTTAATGTTTTTTGAATTGTTAGATGAAGGATTAACAATAGTACTTGTGACACTTTTATATAATAATAAAAATATTAGACATATCTCGGTTTTAATGTAAACTTTAGGAAGAATAAAATAGTTTGAGAGATAAAGCTGAATAGTCAAGTAACAAAATTATTTTTTATTTTAAATATTTAGCAAGCGACAAATTGAAATTATGGACGATGTTGTTTAAAACATACTTAAAATTTTAATTTTTGCACACTAAATTCATACTCTTGCCCTTGGCATGCAGGACATCTAGAGTCGCCTTGGCAGGACATCTAGAGTTCAGATTTGAAGAGTGTAAAGTGGCCAAGAAATTCATGATAACAACCAGTCCAAATCTTTGAATAAAGCTAACTAGAATTCTCTGAATATATAACACGAACTTTTTTGGTTCTGAAAATAGTATGCATCTCATTTTGTCAATCAGTTTTTGACTAGCGTTACACTCCTGACATTTAGCTCACATTTTCAGGTGGTGCAAACTAGCCAATACAGATTATAATTGCATTTGGCATATAGCAAACATGTATGTTCCGAAGGAGAGAATTTATCATCTATGTTTGACTGAATTTTGAGGAGATGTCTACGATAATTTGTTTTCGAAATCTCTTGACTTCACAGAAAGAAAAAAGTCTTCCAAAATTACTTCCAGATATTGAATTTTTTCATTTTTTCATTTTCTTTTTTCTTTTTATTTTTGAAAAAGAGGGGGGGGGGGGGGGGGGGGAGTTAGCACGGGACAACAGAATAATTCATGAACATTGTCAGTTTTATTGCATCAAGATCTTTTTTCTGTGTGGTTCCCTGGAAACCTTATCTAGATGTGATTGGCTTGGTGGTATCACTAGTAAACTTCAGCTAAACAGTGAGTTCTCAACAGTAATTTTCAACTTGAATCTGAGCCCTAAAACACAGTACAACAAACAAAGTTGAACCTTCAAATTCCAATTTGAGATTTGACAAATTTGACAAAGACTTGAATGTATAGGGGCCACATAATAAATCCTGCCTCGAGAAATGTCTTGCAAATGCAATTTTGAGGTAACATCCAAAACATATACTAAATGACATTCACATTTATATATTGAACTCTACAAATATGCCCTTTGGATTCTGTTTTTTTAAAAAATGTTATTAAAAAAATGTTAGTGTAATACATATTGAGGTGTAATGTGTTTGAAATAAAAAAGTAGTAAGAAAACGTGTTTGAAGAATATTTTAAAATAATTTTCTAAAATTGAATTTTCCAAACAAAGATTTAGTCTCCTAGTATTAGCTGCCAGGAATAATATATACGAGAAATAGTAGTATTTCAAATCCTGTACTTTCAAGTTTAAGTGATCGTTGAGTGGTATTCTACATGCAACTCTAATCAATACAGTGAGAACACTTGAACACAAACAATCTCTTACTTTTCTCTTTTGCTCCTGTTGCTGATATAGATCTAAGAGAATTAGACTGCAATTATGGCATGGGGAAGCATCGTTAAGAACGGAACCGTTGATATTGATTATATGGTAGATCAATTATTAGGTTTCTTAACTCCCCCTCTTCTTTTGGTCCAATTGAATTTATTTTTTAAAAAAAATGAAAAAGTACAAAAAGGTTTTGTTCTTTGTAGAGTGGACTTCACCTTAAATTTCCACACTTTTTCTTTTGAACTTTGTCACAATAATGACTGAGCTCTAATGGCCTAAATATTGGATGAACCCGTACAACCACTTTATGACTTGCCACAGAAAGCAAAGATGCACATTGGGACACCTCTCGGCCTCTCAACCTTTAATCATACAATCAAACTTGAAAGAATCATTGGGGTTCTCTTTTGATCTTTTTTTCATCTTTATTTTCTTGAAGTTTTAAGACTTTATGTCGTTGACGTTAAAAAGAAAGTTTGTTTACCTTCAAAAGTTTTACAACACCTAATTTGTGAGCTTTTTTTTGGGGGTGGGAGGGTGGGGTGGAGTTGAGGGGTGTATAAGAACAGAAGAGAGGAAGCAAACGTAAATTATATGTAAAAAAGAAAAATGGAAAAGAGAAAATTTGATAAGTTTCTCACTTTGTTCATTTGAGACTTTTGAAAGAAAATGAGACTATTTCTGTACTCAATCAATATGATCAGTTTGCCTTTCATCCATGTTTAATGAATAAAATGGTGATATCAAGAAGTTCATAATCCTTCACCTTAACTTTCTGTTCAAATCCACTATTTGCAAAGAAAAGTATTTTAACATTTCAATTTTTGCTTTGTCCCAGTTTCCATTTTCTTCCCTAACTAAAACACTCAAGCAAGACAAAAGCCTTTTCTTTTTTTTGACTTTTTCTTCTTTATCTTCTTTTCTCTCCAAATTTCTCCATCCAAATTACAGTCAGTATAAGCATTCCATTCACCAAGCCCAATTTTCTCGCAATAATACACCTATTATTTGACAGTCAATATTTGTAGATGTGCAAAAAGAGTAATATTTGACCAATATAGTCACATCTCCCAATACATGTTACATTGGACGTATCATGATTTGATTTTTTTCTAGTGTTGTGATTTTGGCCAAATATATATTGAAAACAGAAAAACATGTGCTTTTATTTGCAGACTGGATTCTTTGTTTGCTTGCTGACTAATCACTAAAGTGTTAGGCTTCAAAAAGTTCAAAGGGTATAGTAATATTGTCAAAAATTCGAAGACTGAAGATGATGCTGTTGCAAGATTTGAAATGCATTTCAACAGTTTAGAGATTCATGAAATATGTAGAATTAACAACATGCGAAGTATGTAAATGGAAACAACTCCTCTTTTATCACATTTTGCCACATGCAACTGCTCTTCATGAAACCTTTTTTAGTTCGCTTTTACGGCACAAAGTTTTCTTCTACAGTAAATAATGGAGAGAAACCACCAAAAGGAGAAAATTGTAGACAACGAAGCAGGAAGTCCAAAAAATTACAAACTTGCAATGACATTCTGCCATTCTCTTGGACTTGAGAAACGTTGGAAGACTGTTGGGGGCTTTCCCATAAATGGTAGGAAATGCTATCAAATTTCAGAAAAGATTATACATCACGTATAAACATGCTAACTGTAAAGTTTTCAAGTCTTCTGCCAGTTGGATTCTGAATAGGATCTGAATATGAAAGGGAAAATTTGTAAGACAAGACTAAATAACAACAAAGAGTGCGCCAAGAATGTACAGGCATCTGTTTTACGTGGTCACACACCTATCAAGTTAATTTGATTGTTGATATGTTGCCACATAACCACTATTTTAGAAACCATTTCTACTTTAATTTTTTTTCCTTTCAAAATATTCAATCAACACTCCGAATTCAGAAAAAAAAAATTTCTGGGAACCTTTCACTCTATAGGCCCTTGATATATCTTTTCTTTTGCTTGAACTAAAGAAAGATTTCAATTACTAATATCTTATAACTCTGTCAACAATGTGAATCTGTTCATTAATTAGAAACAATACTTGGTGGTATTGGTGTACTCTCGGAAGCTCTCTAAATACCAAAGGAAAAGACACTAGTAAATTTAAATGTCATCACAGAAAATAACCACAATCCTTAAAGGAAGACACATTTTGTTCATTTGGTGGCAAAATGAGAGGGATTCATATCGGAGCATAACCATAGGTCCATATCTTTCGAACAAGACATTCTTAATTAATTAAGTTCTTGTCATTCAACAGACTGAAATGTTACATGTCTGAGAAAAACGTAGCAGCCGATATCCATGTGCAAAGGGATGGATGTGACACTCAACTAGAGAATAGAAAGACACCCGATCCCAATTATATGTATAACCATTACCTCAAAAACATTATATAAACGAACATGAAAAGTACCCCGTTACATAGCAGAATCTCATTGTGTATGATTTAAAATGTGCCTATGCTGTCGGTTTGGGACTTTACATGCTCTCAAAAAGTATAGACAAATTCTGTAGTTTCATGAAATGGGGATTGCTAAAAGTTTTCTAGTTTATGCAGTCTTAGTCAAGAATGCAAGTTTGATAATGCTTTTAGCATAATCAAGAAGATATACATCATGCAAGTTTCTCCTTTTATATCCAGTGACAAGTTGACGCGTAAGTGCACTTAATTAGCTTTACTGCTATATTTGATTCACTCTTAAAGAAGTTAGTGGAGGGAGTTATCATGTAGCCAGTTATGCCCTCATATAAATATGTGAATTTACTGGAAAAGATGATACGTTATGATATCTATGTCACTATAAAGAAGTTAACTGAATCATGGATAATCATATTTTAGGAACTTTACTCAAACAAAACTAGGATTACAAAAGCAAATCCACAGTTTTTATAGGCCACCTCTGGTGGCTTTTCGGGATTGAAGAATATGGCTACTCAAATGTGCTTTTTATTGATGTAATTTTGTGTAAAATTTTGGTCGTGATCTTGACTGTTTATTCATGTAGAAAAAGATCTTTTGGAGGGCCATGGATTGAATCAAGTCAATGCACATTTGGCTGTAATCTAAGCTGGTATCATGTAACTTCGGTTATTTAGCATGTTAAGTCTGACTTCTTTGTATTTTTTTTTTTTTTTTGAGCCATTTTAGTTATATTAGTTTATAATACCTAACATTATAATGAGGATTGGAACAAGTCTTGTGGGTCCTCCCTATGAGTTTCCTCCTTGCCTCTGCCAGTTTTAATCTTCCATTGGAAGATTTTTGTCATCTAATTTTAATCTTCAGATCATCCTTCTTGTGTAAATGACTTCGAAATTTTAATTTTAGTTTCTTTTCTCAATATCCATTACACCACATTCTCTCCCACTCATTTCTGATGCTGTAAAGTTTTATCCTTTTGAATATTTTGTCTCATTTTGTTCTTGTAGGACTCAAGTTGTGCTGTCGTTCGTATCCGTGGGAAAGGTTACTCTATTCGAGCCAAGGAAGTGAACAAGATCCCCTGAGAATGAAGAATGAAACAGAAAAACTGTTGGAAAAGTTTACACTGTCCGATATGGAAGAAATTGCTGTGACAAGTGATGATATCCAAGATGATTCAACCAGGGTGAAAGGCACATAATGTCTTTTGGGCAAAATCTCATATCTCAAACCAATAAACATGTCAGCTTTGATCTCAAGAATGAATGATGTGTGGAGCCTCAAGCAAGAAGTAACCAACAGACACTAGGAGATGCAATAGTTTTATTCCAATTCGAATGCGAAACCGATCACAACAAAGTGCTGACTGGACGACCGTTGTCTTTCGACAAATATCTTCTTCAGGAATACAATGGGGAGTTCAGGATGACGGATGTCTCTTTTGATTGGTGTTCATTTTGGATACAAGCCTAAAATCTTCCATTTAATCAAATGAACGTTGAGACAACCAGCTGAAGAGGAATTCTATAAAGCTAAATCGAGGATTGACTGGATGCATTTAGGTGACAGGAATACAGCTTTTTTCCATAGAAAAGTTCTCTCACACACTGCAAGGAATAGGATTCTAGCACTCTATAATGAGGACAACGTGAAGATCACTGACTATGAAAGGGTTAAAGAAATTGCTGTAAACTTCTATAAGAAATCATTCAGCTCCACCAGAGAAGGAAACAACAACACTCTCCAAAGCTTGCAAAAGTTTATACACCAAGGCCTTTCAGTGGAACAAGCAGCAAAACTTGAAGCTCCAATAACAAAGGATGAAATCAAAAAAGCTATATTCCAAATGAAAGATGGGAAAGCCCCCGGACATGATGGATTTACGGCTGACTTCTTCAAGCACAATTAGGTTGTAATTGGAGATGACATAACAGATGCATTGCAATATTGTTTCACCAAAGACTACATGTATTTCCCCTTGAATAGTACAGCAATCACATTGGTGCCTAAAATTGAGTGTGCAATGTACATGAAAGACTTCAGACCAATATCATGTTGCAATTCTCTATACAAGTGTTATTCAGCCATACTTCTCGAATCAAAGAAGTTTTACCTGGGTTGATCAACCGATCACAGTCAGCCTTCCTAAAAGGAACAAACATTATGGATAATGTGCTGCTCATGCATGAAATAGTCAGAGGGTACAACAGGAAAAGTGGGTCCCCCAGAGCTGTCCTAAAAATAGACATTATGAAGGCCTTTGACATAGTTGAATGGGACTTTCTCTTTGAATCTATGAGACTATTGGGATTCCCTGACCTGTTCATCAGATGGGTAAAACTAGGTGTTAAAACAGCCCACTTCTCTATCAACCTCAATGGATCACTCGTAGGTTATTTCCGAAGTGAGAGAGGACTTAGACAAGGTGACCCGATGTCACCTTACTTATTTCTCATTGCAATGGAAGCATTCTCCAAGCAACTTGAATGGAACATTCAACAACAGGAATTTGACTTCCATCCTAACTGCAAGCAACTGAGCATCACCCATCTAGCTTTCGCAGATGACCTTTTCATCATCATTGGAGCTACCCAAAAATCTTTCCATCTAATTGTAGACACGCTAGTTGAGTTTGGTGGCTGATCTGGGCTAAGACCAAACCCCCAAAAATGCTTGGTTTATGTAGCAGGCACAGAAGTAAGCAAAAAGCAAGAACTTTGTGAAATTGTGAACTTCCCTTTAGGTGAACTCCCTGTCACCTACTTGGGACTCCCTCGTATCACCTCCAGGTTGTCCTACAAGGATTGCCAACCAATCTTTCAGAAGATGCAAAAGAAAATACAAGGTTGGGCAACAAAAAAGCTAAGCTATGCAGGGAGGATTCAGTTAGTAAAGTTTGTCTTATATGGCATCCAACTATATTGGTCAAGTGCTTTCTTATTACCAAAAAAAATATTGAAGCAAATCAATTCTTTACTCTCGAGCTTCATATGGTTAGGTGAATACAAAAAGCATTATAGAGCTAAGGTAAGTTGGAATGACATGTGCAAGCCTAGACATGAAGCTGGAATAGATCTAAACAATCTTGAGACTTGGAACAAAAGCCTTATCCTCAAACTCATTTGGAACATATGCTGTAAAAAGAAACTCTCTGGGTGAAGTGGATCCACACAGTGAATTTAAGGAACTCATCCTTCTGGGCATGCAAAATTCTGTTTGATTGCTCTTGGAGCTAGAGAAAAATCCTTAAACTCAGGCATCTAGCACAACCATTGATCTGCCAAGTTCTTGGTGATGGCAGAAACACAAACTTCTAGTACGATCATTGGCACCCAATGGGTCCTTTACACCAAGTCTTCAGCCATCATATACTCAAATGCTTTGGAATCAACCAGAAGGATGTGGTGGCTAAGTGTATCTATGATATTAAGGCCCTTATGGACCTTTATGAAAATTAAACCTTCTTGGGCCATTGTGTGCTTTGTAAGAAGTAGTGTCCTTAGTTGTATTTCTTGAAACTCCATTTTGCCTAAAGACTAAAATCCCTTTTTCATTTTCCTTCATTCTTCCTCTTCCCTTTTGAAAGAATTTCTCTAAACTTCTTCCCATTTTCTCAACCCATTGAAGGAGGAATTGAAGGGATTTCATCCCCAAAGGAAGCTAGTAGAAGTCATTTTGAAGCTTTTTCCCCAAATCCCCCTCAAGGTAACTCTTTTCCCTACTTCTTCTTTTTAGCTCTTTCACACTTTGATTATTTTGCTTGAGAATTCGAAATTATGGCTTTATTGGATGCTCTTAGACTATGTTGTTCTTGGAATAGATGATTTGTAGTAGTGGTGCAAGTGTATGTTTAATAGGATAAGTGTGTGAAGTGAGTGAGTTAGGGATTTGAGGAAATTGGCCATAAGACTTGTAGAGATCTTGTGTGATTTTGAGAATGATCCATGAAATATGTTGCTTATGATGTTCAAATAGTATTTCCTTATCATTTTATGCCTCATTTGAAGCTATTTTGGTGATTAGATTGTGTTGGAGCAAGTTGAGGAAGTTGGTTTTGGATTTTGAGAGTTGCAGAGGTTGCAGGCCGTCTTGCTGGACTTATCCGCGATGTCATCCTGCGCCGCGGATAAGACCGCGGCTCGTTGCAGCAGCCTCTCTGGGCTCATCCGCGGTTCCATATGCGCCGCGGATGAGGGGCCACTGGCTCTGACCCAAGCCGCGACCTCAGCCAGCGCCGCGGCTGGAGTCGCGGCTGGGTACTGTAGCTGCGCCACGGCGTGAGCCGCGGGTCAGTACAAGTTTTGCCTCTTTTCCTCATTTTGCGTGTTAAGATAGGTTTAAGCCTCTTTTATGGTTTCTTAATAGAATCAGTATGTGATACAAGTCTTATTTGTATATTATAGGTGACGACGGCGTTTACCCTTATTCCGACTATTTGAATTAGTCTTGGAGTGAGGTAAGTAGCAATTGATTCTCTTTGCCTTGCAAATGTTTTTAATGATGAGAAATGAATGGGATGATATTTTCCTTATATAAATGGGCTTACGTTTGGTTACTTTGGTTTTCTATGAAATAAGTTATGTGGTCTAATGAATTATTTGAATGAATACTTGCTTGAGCTCTTGTATGTGAAATGGTTATATGACGGGACTAGTTTCCCTAAATTGGTAATGGTAGCAAATTATTTTGAACCGTACTAACCGGGTTATAGTTAGTCTTGAACCGCACCAACCGAGTGATAGTTGGTTTTGAACCGCGTTAACCGGGTTATAGTTAACAATTGGAATTCCAGGGTCATGTGTCCACTAACTACTTGAGCTTTCTTTTCTTTGAATTGCTTTATGCAATGTTTGAATGTGTATGGTTTTGACTTGACCACATGTTATGCTGTTAATGACTTTGATTTTGATTTGGAAATGTACCTATGTATGAATAACAAACTTAAGCCCCAAAGAGAACCTCTACTACTTACTGGGTGATTATATCACTCACTCTTTTGTTTAACCCCGCAGGTGATGAATTTGTTGAAGGTGATTGGACAGATTTTTGGGCCTCATAGTCTTAGTTAGGGTAGACATGAATGAGGTTATTTTTTATAGCATTGATGTATAGCCATATTTTTGTATGGATTAGGTTATACATACCTTCCCAACTATTTTTGTTATTGGGGAAGAGAATTGTAATGAATGTTGTATATCTTTTGGGAAGATGAATGAAATGGATTCTTTTGGGCATCTTGATATTTTGGAGCCTTATGTTATGTTTAGACGATAATTGTTTTGATTTAGCCTTGTGTCCTAGCTTAGTCTAGGGCATGGCGGGTGCCACGTCTCGGGCATGGGGCGTGACAGTATCCATGGCAACTCTCTAAATTGGCCAACCGGGAGAAAGCTAACCAAAGAGGTGTCCATACTTAAGCAACACACCCCCGAAGACTTGATATTAGCAGGAAACCATGAAGATAGAGCAAAATGGTTAGAAGATATATCTGAAATATTCACTCTCAAATCAGCTATGCAAGCAATTAGAGGAAGAAATGCAACAGTGGAATGGCACAAGCTGGTTTGGAGCAAGGGTCAAGTTCCAAGGTACTTCTTTATCCTTTGGTTAGCATGCAAGAATCGCTTAACTACAAAAACAAAGATGAAAGCATGGGATCATCCCCTAGAGAACTCAAACTGTGAATTATGCAATCTGGAGGAAGAAACCTTAGACCATCTCTTTTTTTCAATGTTAAATATTTGCAGCTATTTGGAATAAAGTGCAAAGTTTCTGCTTCACCTATAGAAGCCAACTCCCCTGGGACTCTGAAGTGAAATGGATGAGCTCTAATTGGAAGTCAAACTCATTTGAGGATAAGCTCAAATGATTAATGTGTGCAGCCACCATATACTTGATTTGGAGAGTACGAAATCAGGCCTTGCATCACAAAACACAAGCTAATGCAATTAGTATCGTAGTTGATATTAAACGAGCAGTTTAGGAAGCCACCATCACCTGGAGAAAGATTCCCATTACTTATAGAAACTGGAAGCTTGCACTTGAATGGGGCCTATCTCATAGAATCTTTGAAAGCTGGACCTCCCTTTTTGGTATTGTAGTGGTATTGTAGTGGACTTATAATAGGGTTAACTTTTGTAACTAGCTTGTATATGCTGTGCAGACATAGAGCTAGGATCGTGGCACTCTTGCTTTTTGTAAAATCTTCACCAGTTAATATCAATACATATCTTCATCTTTTGCTCAAAAAAAAAAAAAAAAAAAACCTTGAGACAACCAAAATTATAGGTAATCACACAAGGCAATTTTTGGAGGTAGAGCTAAACAAGATGGAACAGCCTGGTGTAAATTTCTACAAATTTGTAATGACATTGATATTACTAAACCTTTTATAAGAGGCTTGAGATTTATCTTCTGAGGGAAAGAATGCAGGGTATTTTTTAAATATGAATGTCTCCCTAATTTCAGCTACTTATGTGGGCGTATAAGACAAGAGGAGAAAGATTGTGATGATAGATGATCTAAAGGATTCACAAAGATATTAATGCAACAGTTTACTGGCTGAGAGCGTCTTTACCAATGTTGGAAACTCTCAAAAGTGAGGTGAATGAAGGTATGAATTAAGACATAAGGTAGCCGTGGATCAAAGCCTAAAAGAAGCCACTAGTGGCTTCTCACAAAACTAAGCACAACTCCTCTCCAAAGAGTAGCCGTGGGTGGAGCATCCACACTTGAAGTCGTAGCTTCTCTCTGGACAATTTCTAGACAGCAGCCATAGGATGAATCATCCACAGTTGGTGCCAAGACTTCTCCTTAAACGTTTCTAGAAAGCAGCCATGAGCTCAGCGGGGGCTTAGGGATCCACGACTTATGCCGGTTGTCATCTGAATTTGAAATTTGTGAATGTTTTCTAGAACAATCACCTCCTTCTGAAAAGTTATGTCTTCCGTTAAGTCTTACTAACTTATCACGACTCAAAGTCAGGAAAACCCTTTTAATGATCATGTTTTGTCTATAAATAACATGCTTTGATGATTGTTTTGCTATAGAAAAATATTCTTCAAACAATAGGAATATCAACACTCAAATACTTTCTAGGCTTGTAACACCAGTGCAAGTGATTACAACGTCACTTCATTTTATCCTAAAGGGAAATTGTCTTTCTCTTCACACTAATAGAGGACAAATTTTACCTAAAAGAAAGCATATATATTACACAACTCGAAATAAAATTTCCATTCTCAATCTTGTTTTATCTTTCCTTCAATCAACTTTTGTTCATTACCATCAACAGTCTTTAGGCAAAATTTTCCTTGTTTCAAACAAAACAAATATCTGGAACATTGAAGGAGTTGGCATCCAATATTCTTGAACTTAAAAGTTTTGATGGAGGGAACTTTATTCGATGGCAAAAATGAGTCCATTTCCTCTTGACTTCACTGCATGTCATTTATGACATCAACACTCAAAAGCTAATGGAATTAGACAATAAGACCTTGGAGAAAACTTGAAGGAGGCAAAAGTGGGAGATGGATGATGAAATATGTAGGGCCACGTCCTAAATGCCATATGTGATGCTGTATTTGACATCTACTATGGAATGCCTATAGCAAGGGGATTTTGAGACAGATTGGAGACAAAAAACATGCGAGAGGATACCACTAGTAAGAAGTTCCTTGTATCTACTTTTAACAATTATAAAATGATAGATTTTAGGCACGTGATACAATAATTTGGCTAAGTTAGAACATATTTTAAATCATTCACACAACATCACATGCATATAGATGAGCCAATAATTGTTAGTAGGCATGCCAATGGGACGTCGGGTCTAGACCCAGACCTGCTATTTTTTCTGGTCCAGATATAGGGTATAATTTCGGCCCTAGACTCGGACATGAATTTTTCTAGGAAAAAACGAGTTGGATATGGAATATTCTATTTCCGACCCGACTTAGGCCTATACTCATTTAAAATAAATAAAAATTTGAAAATATATAAGTATTTTACATAATCACATTTGTCCAAAAATCCTACTACTAATGAATCTATTCCTGCTATTTCTCTTTTCACTCCTCCTCTCTCACTCCGCCTCTCTTACTCTCTAATCTTTTTCATAGTTTCATTTCGCCAAACTCTCTCTTGCTAATTGCTACTACTTTTGCTTTTGCTTTTTCTACTGGTTTGCTTGTGTTGGTGGTGGTTTTGCAGGTATAAATTGATTAATATTTAATTTTTGATGCTTTAATTGATTCTGATTTGACCGTTGCTTCTACTGCTGCTTCTTCGTTGTTTATTTTTGTGGATTTAGTGTTTTCTTTACTTGAATGGATTCTACATTTTTTAAATCATATTTTGGTTACTGGCCTTTTAAGTAGTCTTTTTAAGGATTATGATGGATTTGTGGTTTCTTTCTAAAAAGGCTTGTATTTTTGTGCATGTAAACAAATTTGGGATTTGAAGTTTATTTGGTTGTGTGTCTAACTCTTTTACATTATATAATAACTAGTATTGCAAAGAGGAAAATGGGGGTCTTAGTAAAAATTAGCTAACTAGGATTGTAGAGAGGAAAATAATATTAACCAGAGAACGAGTAAGAGTTGACTTTAGGAATTGGATTTGAATTTGGGGTAAGTAAAGATGACGGTGGAACAAAGACATCTATTTCCTACTGAATCATGAGTGTACACACTTATTAAGCATAAGTGACTATTACTCAAGTAATTTTTAAATGGAGTTATAATGATTTATATTGAGAATTTACAAATTTTTGTTAAACAACTTATCAAATTTGATTGCCCAAAAAGAAGTAATAAAGGCACTGATTTATTTATATTTTGGATTGCTAACACAATAGTTTCTACAAGGACTCAAAAGTTTTCCAATTCAAAAGTGCTTTGAAATGGCAAATCTTATGTGCATTACTAATTTAACTGTTGTGAATGTATGGAGCAAAGTTGCTATCAATTGTGTTGAAATATTATGGTTGTTAATTTTGTCTAAACTAATGAAAAGTGCAATTTAGTCTTTTGCTCTAGTATCAGCTGAAGTGCCACTTGCAATATTGTAGTTGTTCATCAAAGTATGATTTCCATTAACTTTTCTATCAGACTATCAAGTGTAATCTATTTTTCTTTTAAGTTTATTATATCAATCCATTTTGTGTTTTGGTTTGTAGGATGTTATCTTTGCCTAATCAACCAAAAGGACCAATACCAAGTAGTACAACCGATGAAAATAAGGTTACTATTTTGGATGCGGGAGATGAGGCAAAGAATGAAGATAATTCAAGTAAGAAACCTAGGGAAAAAAATTGAAATCTAAAGTATGGTTTGATATGGATAGATTTAGGACTTCAATGAGTAATATTGCCATATGTAAACATTGCAAAAAAAAAAACAAAAAAGACTGGGATAGTTCACACGAGACAAGCCACTTGAAAAGGCACATAAATATTTGTATTGCTAGAAAACATAGGAATGGAGGATAGCAAGGACATCTACTGGCTAAAAATGCTTTGGATGATAAAGTTAATGTTCAAACTTTCAACTTTGATCAAAAGAGAAGTAGAATGGATTTGGTAGAGCAATAATAAAGTGTAACTACCCTTACAACACAGTTGAGCATGAGTATTTTGAACTTTTTCTCAATAATTTGTAGCCAAAATTTAAGCTAGTTTCTCGAAATATAGTTAGGCCTCATTTGGATGACAAGGATTGTGGATGCGGAAAGTAATCTTTTTCCAAGATTTTAAATTCTATTGCTTGGTTAGATTTTAGTATTTTGAAAACACTACAAGAAAAATGACTTTTTGTGACAACACAAAGTCGTCATAGAAACCCAAAAAGTCGTCACTGTAAGCTACAGTGACGACTTTTCCTATTGTCACAAATTCTATGTCGCTAAAGGGTCATTGTGACGACCTCAAGAATGTCCTCACAAAAACACAATCATCAGTGATGAGGCAAAATCACAAAAGCACACTCATCAGTGACGAGGCAAAAGTCGTCACAAATTGTTAACGCTTTGTAACAACCTTCCTTGTCACAAATTTGCCTATAATTTTGTCATAAATATAAGAAAAGTCATCACAAATATTAATCAATAGTGACGACTTATTCTTGTCACTGTAGTACTGTTCATTTGTGACAAGAATTCTTGTCACTAATGAAATTTGAACTTAGTGACAACATTAATAATGGTGTCGCAGAAGCATGGCATCAGTGATGACATTAGTAGTTTTGTCGTAGAAGCATAACATTAGTGAAATTTAAACTTAGTGACAATATTAGTGGTGTTATCATAGAAGCATAGCATTAGTGATGATATTAGTGTTGTCGTCACAAAAGCATAGCATCAGTAAAATTTGCACTTAGTGACAACATTAGTAGTGCTGTCACAAAAGCATGGCATTAGTGATGACATTAGTAGTGTTCGTAGAAGCATGGCATCAATAATACAAATTCTTGTCGCTGATGAACTTCTTGTTAGTACGAGTATCATTTTGTGATGACTTTTCTTATCACTTATTCGCCTGGACTTTTGTTATATAATGCAAAAGTCGTCACAAATATCAATTTAACAGCAACACCAAAAAATTAGAGCTCAACTGATACTGCAATGAATACTAATATGAACTTATATATGTGTGTATATATATGTAAATCCATCCAAACATACATCAACCATAATATTTATAAAATTGACATCAATTCAAGTACCAGTGTCATTATCTATACTAAAAAAAAAAAGGTTGTACTACAATTAAAGCAAAAAACAAAATATAAATCAGCAACATCTTCAAATTGAAGCCATCTTCGAGTTCGCATCCAAAAGCTAACTTTTTTTGAATTTCTTATGACCATTTATTAGCATTGTACTGCATTTTAAACATAATACGAAGGGTAAGAAAGTAAACAAAAGAAGCCGCACAAAAAAAAAAGAGGAAAAAACAAATAGGAAGAACATATGCAACAAGATAGCTACAAAATACATATCACAAGCACTTTAAGAAAATCAAAGACAACAATCTCATCATTTTTACCCATTCTGGTAACAACTTCAACACCTTATAACTATTTAATTTTGTTCCTATAAAAATCAAAACAAAAATAAACTTTTGAGAAAGATAAGCAAATAAGCCCAAATTAATTGCCAAGTCCTTTTTGGCTAATTATTGTCTGATGCTTTCCTTTTTGGCTATTTGATTTAGTTTTGCACTAATTTTGAGAGCAATTACCATAGTAAAGGAACAAGTTATAGAAGTTTTTCTCATTATTCGAATGTCCAAATGTGTTAAAAGCTATTATTATATTAAAAATATATATAAGTGCTAAAAGAAGATCCTATTTTTCTTGTGATAAGTCTGGGGCAAACACAAAAATTCTTTAGCTTAGCATGATGCATAATGGTTGAAACTGAGGCCATTAAGAACAACATGCTAAACAAAAGGAGCAAAATGAATCATCTTTAAAGACTGCATGATCTTTGCAGTAGTAATTTGAAATCACAAAATCTTGCACAGCATGTGAATATCTTTAATGGGACAAATACCATACAGATGAAATTAAGAAAACCAATAGAGCTGTCAACATTTAAATCCTACTTATTGCTATGAATATATTTTTGTAGCATTTTAAATGAATTGCATCAAGGTCCACTCGCATTTTATACTTGTACTATTTAAATCCTACTTACAGAAATCAAAGAATTAAAAAAATAAGCAGACACCTAAATCAAGTCACATTGTATATCAACAACAACTAATGTGAAGTCACTTACTCCTAGAAAGTCACTTATTAGGCAGCATGGCATTTAGAAACACCATTAGGAGTTCCTTATACCATGAACTAAGCGCTCTAATATAGACACTATATAGTGGGAAGAATAGCATTAAGGTGGGGAAAATAAGTAAAATAACAGTAGCACACCTGATTGGCATATCTGGGCACAAAAAGGAAAAATAGGAGCAAAAAAAATTAGTTAGGAACAAAAATAGCATAACTTGTTGGAAAGGGAGCACATGCATGACACAAAGAACATTTCCATGGGCCAGTAAATCACAAACCTGAAATTATAAGTGCTATAGAAAGCTTTTTGAACACAGGAAGCAAGTCAAGCCTGCAAACTAGTTAAACATAACTTATTAACACTTTTACAGTTAAACACATTAGCAGATAGCAGGAGACAAAGTAGTTAAAAAACATTGTATCAGAACTGACCTCTAGGAACATTGTAGTCCAGCTTCTGCATGAGAAATTAAGATAAAAACAAAGAAATGCCAATACCAAAAAAGCACATTTTATGAATATAGAAAAGCAAGATACGCAACAATTGATTCTTGCTATATTTTGATATTTAACTAAAAGGAAAAGGAAAAGGAAAAGGAAGAACGGAGGGACAGTTCATAAATAATTCTCAACAACTCCCAGGAAGGAATTATTATGGAGCTTTAGAAAAAGAAGTCAATTTGTAAAGAAATCATAGTAAGGCTAAGGATAATGAAAGAGGAGGGGCATAAAACTAAGTGACAGTAACAAAATTAAGCTAAGCATAATGCAAGGGTGTTGTACCAATCAGAAAGCTCGAAGTGGGCATTTCGAGAAGTCTCCAGGTACTGTAGTGCTGCCATGGCTGACTATGCCAGATGAAACGATGGCGTTGAAGGAGGAAGCTGAGAGAGAGAGGAAGGGGAGTTTTTGCTTATTGTTCTTTTGTAACCTAGCTCTCCCTAACTAACACTTAATCAGTCAACTAAACGTCAACAAGACCCTAATTACCAAATTAATTCAAGTCAAATCAACAAATAAAAAGCTTATCACCAGATTAATTCCAATCGAATCTACAAATAAACAGCTTAAATAGGGTAGAGAGAACCAGAGACCCTAGAAATTGTTTACCCTATTTGAGCATCTAGAGAAGGTGAATGGGGAGATGTAGACTTGCTTTGATGCCAAAGTTAGAGAGTCCAACGAAGAATGGCCTAAAGAGCCATCGCTGCAGGTGACTATTCTCTGCAATCTTTCCATTCCCAACATCGGTTTTGGGCTAGCTTTCTAAGGATTCGATGAATGAGGATTTTGTACTTGATTTCTTTGGACATAAGATTAGTCCTATAAGGTGAAAGGAGCTTAGATCGAAGAAACCAGTGAAGAAAAGGTTAGAAAAGGGCTCGAGTTTCTTTTTGGGAAGAGCTACGGAGGAACTGAGGAAGAGAGAAGGAGGAGGGAATTAATGCGTTTGGACCTTGGGAAAGGAGGGAAGGAGGGGATTAAGATTTTGGTGAAAATTTAGTAAGGAGAAAGGAGGGAAATTAAGATTTTATGATTCATTATTTACAAAAAAAAATAGTAATATAGAATATAATAGTTCAAATTTTTGTAACTAAAATAGAGAATTTTTTATGACACAAAAAATTAATTTAATTTAAAATTTTTATATTTTGAAATTTTAACTAGCACACAAAATGATTTGATTGAAAATCAAAGTAGATTGTGAGAATTAGATAAGGTCAATTAAATAGAATTATAGATTAATGTAATCCTAAAACTCGGTAGTACTGTTGCATCAACTAATAAGGATTACACGTAATTTTGCATTAATTCTATTTTTCATTACTATCATTTTCAAATTATGCTACTTAATAATTCTTATGTGATGTTAAGAGAACTAAATGGGATATCTATGAATTTTTTTACATTTATAGTAAATTATTATCTAAGTTTGGAAAAATTAAAAATCATGTATACATATTTTGTTACGTTACTTTCGCTTTTTGCTAATTAAATAAAATAGGGGCTAAATTACAAAACGTTGGGTGCCATAGCAGAATTAATGAAATTAGTTTACTACACATGAGACTAAATATCAAAAGATAGAATGTCATAGTAAAGTTAATGAAATTGGTTTATTACACATGGGGCTAAATTGCCAAAAATAGTGTATTATAGTAGAATTAATGAAATTGGTGTATCGCATAGTGGAATTAATGAATGTGTCCATTAGACAATGACAACAACTTGTGGTCACTAATGACTAGTCTACTTGAACTCATCTGTGACAACACGAATGTCATCACCGAAGTAAATCAACTGTGACGGCCAATTCGTGTTGTCACTAATATCGAGTATACTTGAACTCATCTGTGATGACATCAGATGTCGTCACTGAAGTGAGTCATAGTGACAAGAATTCATATTGTCACTAATGACTAGTCTAATTGGAGTAGCCTGTGACAACATGAATGTCGTCACTAAAGTGAATTAACTGTGACAACCAATCCATGTTGTTACTACTATCGAGTTTTGTAAAGCTTATCTGTGACAACATCAGATGTTATCACTGAAGTGAGTCAATAGTAACAAGAATTCATATTATCACTAATGACTAGTCTATTTGGACTCATCTGTGACGACATGAATGTTATCACTGAAGTGAATCAACTGTAACGACCGATCCATATTGTCACTAATATTGAGTCTTTTTAAGCTCATCTGTGACGACAGCAGATATCGTCACTAAAGTGAGTCAATAGTGACAAGAATTCGTATTGTCATAATGACTAGCCTACTTGGACTCGTCTGCGACAACACGAATGTCGTCACTGAAGTGAATCAACTGTGACAACCAATCCATGTTGTCACTAATATCTAGTCGTGTTAAGCTCATGTGTGACAACATCAGATGTCATCACTGAAAGTCTCGTTTTAGTGACAACATTTTTTTAGGTTGTCACAAAGCTAATTTCCTGCTAGACTACCACTTGCGCGCCACACCATTTTGTGATAACTAATCACAAGTTGTCACTAATGATGAGTGTATGTGAGGTTATTTGTGACGACATCAAAAGTCGTCATTGAAGTATATCAATTATGACAAAATTTTTTATTGTCACTGAGAATGTTGTCACAAAAAGCCATTTTTCTTGTAGTGAAAGTAAAATGATTTCTCAAAACAAGGAAAGTGGTGGTGAAATGTGGGATTCTAAATCCTGAACTTTTGTTGGTATTCTGATTCCTTGAACTAGGATTTTAATAAAAAAATACAATAAAATAACTAACTCTATCTAAAACTCTAACTCCAGCACTTTATCTTAATACCTCAACTAAACTCACTCAACCTCTAACACTATCCCAATTATATATCCCATCCATCACATTCTTCTCTCTCCTCCGCAACGACCCTCCCCTCCATCACTTTTCTCCATCCCCTCTCTCCAATAGTTACTTGCTTCTAACACTATCCCAATTAAGTTTCTCTTCCATCACTTCTCCATCTTTTCTCTTTAACAATTATGCTTTTAAGGTTGTGATTGTAACGATTACATACATAAAATCAAGAAATTGACATCTTTTTGTTTTTAATCCTATCCATATTCTCTTTGCAACAATTACTCCTTAAAAATTACAATTGCGATATTTATGTGCTGAAACTGAAAATGAAGGAATGCACTTTTTCTTTTTTGTTTTTGTTCTATTTTGGAACATTGAGGACTGGTATTGATATTTTGTTCTTGGATCCCTCTATATGCAAAGAATAAAATATTAGGGTTTTTGTTCAAAATCATTTTGACAATTTACTCAATACCATTTTCCTAGAAATAATCTAAACCATCCAAACAAAATAAAGAAATTTTTTTGAATTCATATTCTTAAGAATTAAATTCCTAGGAATCGGAATCCTAATTAACTTTACTTTCCCACCAACCAAATGAGGCCTTAGGGTAGATGTGATTAGTGTTTATTAAGAAGTGAAGGAAAAATTATACAAGTATTTGGATGATTTTGATAGTAAGACAAGTCTCACTACTGATATTTCAACACCAGATCACCAAAACTATGCCTATGTATGTTTGACAGCTCATTATATCAATGAACATGAGGAATTGAAAAGGAAACTTCTTGCTTTTAAATCTATTTTATATCCTCATGATGGTGAAAGATTACTTAGATTTATTTCGGATATCATCTTGGAATGGAATATTAACAAGAAGTTGTTCTCCATTGTTATTGATAATGCATCTTCAAATGATTCAATGGTTAAATATTTGAAATCATGGCTCTTGGATAAGTCATTACTCAACTTAGAAGGTTAACTTTTTCATGTTCGATGTAGTGCACATATTCTTAATCTGATTGTGCAAGATGGATTAACTGTTGTTGGGAGTTTGCTTCATAAGATCCGAGAGACTTTAAAATATTTGAAAAGCCTCCTTCTTAAAAAAGGTTTGAGAGTGCAATAACCATTGTAGGCTGAAAAAAAAAGAGTGGGTATGGATGTATCTAATAGATGGAATTCTACTTTCTTGATGCTTGAGATTGCTTTGCCCTTCAAGGAAGCTTTTTGTCGTTTTGAGCAAATGGACAAAAATTACAAGCTAAATCCTTCAGAAAATGATTGGAAAGTGGATAGTTTTGTTCATGGTTGCTTGAAAAAAATTTATTCTACCACGTGTCATTTTAGTGATAGTAATTTTCCCATAGCAAACATTTTTTTTCTTGATATTTGTGATCTATGACTTAAGTTGGAGCAATAGGAAGTGAGGGAGCATGATTTTATTAACGAAATGGTTGTTCTCATGAGAGCTAAATTTGAGAAATATTAGGATGAATGTTGTTTGGTGTCTTCTATTGCCATGGTACTTGATTTTAGATTTAAGTTGGCTTTGGTAGAGTATTATTATAATGTTTTTATGGAGAAAATTGTCAACGATATGTGGATAGGGTTTGTAATGCTACTGTTCATTTGTTTGTTAAATATGGGGGTAGCCTTTCTCCTTCTTTGAGTTTTGTTGGGGATAGTATAGGAAATGGGACTTGAAGTAATAAAAATACGGATGTAAAAGATGATGATAATAACTTATCTAATTTTATAAGCAATCTTGTCCTTATACCATTCTTGCCTACAAAAAACTCTGAATTACAATCGTACTTGGGCGAGCCTGTATATCCAGAAAAAGAAGATTTTGATGTACTAGGTTGGTGGAAGGCAAGCAAGCAAAACTTCCAAGTCTTAGCAAGATGGCTCGTGACATTTTTGCAATTCCAACTCTATCGTGGCATTAGAATAAGCATTTAGTGTTAAAAGAAGGGTATTTTTTAAGACTTGTGCTTCTTTGCTTCCTGACGTCGTAAACGCTTTAATAACAAACAATGATTCTTAGAGTTAAAAATAAAAGAAATAAGTTCTTCATTTTTTAAGCTTGTATAATCTAATTTCTTTTGCTTTAGTTTTTTTTTTTTTTTAAACATCCATGTTAGAAGTCTGCTTAGTTAAGTAAGGCCAATTTGATTTTTTTCTCTTTGTTTTCTTAGAGTTTATTAAGGAAGATTTGGTTGATTCTTTTAAAGTTCTCAAGTTAGAGTGATGATGAAGATGAACTTTGAGAGTTCCGAACAATAAGATAAGAGTTTATATAGCTTTACTTATTTAGTTTTGTGTATTACAAATCAATTTATAAATGTCTTTTCTTGTTTTTGCTGTAGAAATTTTTGAAAAAACACTCCTGAAATAAGAACTTTGGAATGACTAAAGTTGTATTTTCAAAGCTCACAAGTTGAATTTTATAGTAATTTTTTACGGATATATTTTGTTGTTTCAATTATAATTGGAAAATTGTAGATTTTGATGACTTCTAAGATTATGAAAAAATAAGAGATGATCTGAAGATTGATGGATGGATTGACGGATCCCAAAGCATTTTCCGTTGAATTGCAATGTCCATTGAATCCTGATATCTACTTTTTGTTCTTGAACTTTTGGTTTTGGATCCATTTCATCCTCCTATTCGGAGATCTATTGTTGTGATTAGGTGTAAAATTATTGATTAGCATTGGTTTTGCAACATGCGGGAAGGTATCATCGAATCTCATTTCTTTTTTGGAATAATACTAAATTTGGATTCTAGGTTCAAAAAGAGCTTAATCTTTGTTTGTTAATGCAATAATAGATTCTACAAAAGGAAGATGATTTGGATGTTTAGGGACAGGGCATATTTTGTTTGATCATTCAATGTTTTGTTCTAGTTAGTTTAATGCATTTTTTTACTATAAAATGTCGGATTTGCTATCTTCAAACAATATTAAATAAAATACTAAAGGATACTTGTATTGTTTGCTTGATACAATTATTCAATATGAGGCTTGCTAAGTTGATATCAGTTGTGAATTGATACCTTCTCCAGTATTTTGAGTGATCTTGTTGCTGCTGCATATTTGTTGTTAAGTGTTATTCAATTGATATCACCTTGTCTATGGAGTTTGGTCTTTGTTGTTTTAGTTGTATGGTAGACTTGCTGTAGTGTTGTAGATGCTAAAACGGAAGTTCCCAAGAAAGTTTATAATATAAAGTAGTCTCTTGCATCTTGAGCACTGTTATTATCTTTTAATCCCTTAGGGTATGTTTGGTTCATGGGATGACATGGGATTGGATAACTAATTCTATGTCATCCCATGTTTGGTTGATTTTTTTACATGGTATTACTTATCCTACTTAACTATTTTAATCCCTTAAACATAGGATCAAATAATCCCATGGGAAGGTTGGTATTAGTTATCCTGGGATGAAGGTGTATGTGAGATAATAATAATTTAAACTAATTTAGTTGTAAACATATCTTGTAATAATCAAGATTAATATGTTGTCTTCCTAAATCTTCCATAGCACTCTCTTTTGTAAAAGATACAATTTAATATTTTTTGTTCAAAAATTGTTTTGTAAATTGTATCACATTTTTAATTTTGTTAATATTATTATTTTATGTTTCCAATTATTTGTTTTTTTTTTTGGCAGGTTTGTATTTAGTTTACAATTCCACTTTGAGTTCGTTATGATTTTATTTTCTCATATGAATTATTTCATTTTCAAGTTTAAAATAAATCAAAAACTTAAATATCATATTTGATCTTTCTTTCTATTTAATTTTAATTTGTATATTATTCCTTCTTTTTATACTCTAATTATCATATTTTTTTAGAACAACTAAAAAATTACTTTGATATAACTTAGACACGGAATATGAAAAATAGCATAAGTATTTTTTACTTGTATTATAAAAAATTTTGATTTCTAACTTTTTTCATTTTAAAAAGAGTAGATGCAAAAGTCTCAATTTGTAATTTTATTGATTATTTTTCAAAATAATCGAAATTGTACAAGTAGCCTTTTTTTTTTAATTTGAACAAGTATTTATATTATAATATTTTGTTATCTATTTTTAAAATTTTATTTAATATTATATGATTCTGGTTACCCGTGGTACCTAACCCTCTTTAACCGGTGACTGATAATTGGTCAACAGACCAATGAGAGTCGGAAATGGTCAGATGAACTGATACAAGCTGTTCCGATTAGGAATTTGGGTGTATGAACCGGTTAACTGGTCCATACCTATCTCTACATGAAGTTTTTTGGATGATTGTGGATCTTAATATGCATATTATTTAGTGTTGATCATTAATGTATTGTGTTGAAAAATAATTAATTAATTTTGTTGTTTATGATTGTTAGGCTTCTATTTTGTGATTAATTGGGATCCTTAAAACTCCCAATTTTTTATTTAAAAAATTATTTTTTAGTCTTAGTCTATTTTAGTAATGTATTTAATTATTATATTTTTTTATTGATATGATGATTCATATAATACCATTTGAACATTATTTTTTTGAATCATCAAATAAAAATAGTAGTTCATCTTATTTCTATGTTTATATTTTACCATATTATAATTCTTATAAGATTATTTGAATATGTGCTAGATTGCCAAGTAAAAATAATTATATAAATATATAATACTTTAGCCAATAAAACAATAATATAATTTTCAACCTAAATATAGGATGCAATTATTTCCTTAGAAATCCCATCAAATCCAGTACCAACCTAACACTAGATTGAAAGGATTATCAATCCGAGAATGACTCATCCTAGGATTATGAATCCTAGGATGAGTCATCCTATCTCATCCTATCTGTGAACCAAACGAATCATTACTTATTACCGATGGAAGTCAATTTCGGTTTCGAGAGGGAATCCCAAGTTAATTTTGTCAATGTTTTTCAAGAGTTTGAAATAAGTACTTTGAAATGATTGTGTATTGGAGTCACTATATGATTAGCTTTGGAATAATTGTGTGTAGAGTTTTTAAGTTGGCTTTGGAATGATTATGTGCTAGAATGGTTTTAAAATAGATACTATATTTAAGTTACTTCCTTTGGATTGAAATGGTGATTGTGTTAAGAATTTGGTAGCTTGCTATATTTTCTCCATTTTTGTTGGGAGTGAACTCGACCTAGATCTAAACTCTTAGATCCGAGTAATTCAATGCTGCAAGTCAACCAGACCCGCACCTAATTGGACCCTAATCTAATCAACCCGGACCCAATTGGACTTTGATATGGAAACCAAAAGGAAGACCCACCTGGGTAATGGGTCCGAGTGTAGTACCATTTCACTCAAACGAGCCTAGGTCTGGAATATTCAATTCCCATCCGAACCTAACCCGTTGACAAGCCTAATTATTAGTTCTATTATAGATAAATTACTCCATTCATAGAAAGATTTAAAGAGGAGTCTTAAACATTCTATAGAAGACATGTCTCTTGATAATCTTGCTAAATATCTTTGTGTGGAAGAAGAGTTTCGTATGCAAGAAGATATCAAAGATAGTTTATCGAAGACAATGGAAGAAAAATAAATTTTTACTTCCAAAGTGCATACAATAGAGGAAAGAACTCTTGCAGGTCCTCTAAGGAGAAACATGGTCATATAAAGAATCAACACAAGTTCAAGAAACTAAAGAAGAAGAAAGGAAAGTACTTGTTCTGCAACAAAGAAAGACATTGCAAGTTTGAATGCAAGTTTTTGAAAAACAAACTTGAAAAGCAAGTTCATCATGTGAAACAACTAAAAATTTGATTGCTAGGATCTCTGAACTCAATACAATAGAAGATGAACCTGGATGGTAGGGTTGATCCAGGTACTACAAGACATGTACGCAAAATCAAGGACTTGTTTGAGAATATGAAAATAGTGGAATGTGGTTCTTTTCTGTATATGGGTAATTTAGCCACCGCTTCAATACAAGGAGTAGGTGAAATTGAATTATCTTTTACTTTTGGAAAGATTTTAACTCTTACAAATATTTTGTATTTACAAGAAGTTAGGAAAAACTTAGTATTTGCTGGTTTGTTGAACAAGTTTGATTTCAAACCTATAATAGAGGTAGACAAAATTGCTGTTATGAAAGGAGGTGCCTTTGTAGGAAAAGGATATTATTGTAATGTTATGTCTAAGTTGAACTTTGATATCAATAAAGTTAATAATTAATTTACATTGTTGAGTTACCTTTTCTTTTGCATTATAGGTTAGGACACATCAAATTCAAAAAGTTATAAGAAATGACTAGGTTGAAATTGTTACCATATTTTGATAAAGCAAATAGGAAATTCTCTATTTGTATGCTAACAAAAATTGAAAGAAATTCCTTTCCTAATATTCAAATATTACTATTTTAGAACTCATTCATAGTGATGTATGTGATTTGCATAGTACATCAACTCTAGGGGGGAAAGAAGTATTTTGTGACCTTTATTGATGATCACACTAGATTTTGCTATGTGGATTTGTTACATTCTAAAGATGAAGCCATGGAAAAATTTAACGTTTATAAAATTGAAGTTGAATGACATTGTCAAACTTCTATTAGGTGTTTAAGAACACATAGAGGTGGTGAATAAAGTAGTTCTAATTATTTTGAGTCCACTGATATCAAACATGAAGTGACTGTTTCATATACATCACAACAAAATGGTGTTATAGAACGTAAAAATCGAACTCTAACAGAAATGGTCAACGCATTGTTGTCAAATTCTAGTGTAAGTAAGGGATTTTGGGTGGAAGCACTTTTGACAACTTGCTATATCTTGAATAAAGTGCCAAATAAAAGGAACTCTACTACTACATATGAACTTTGGAATCAAAGAAAGTCCAATTTAATCCATTTAAGGGTTTGCGGATGTAGGGCTATTGCAAGCTACTTCAACCTAAGAAAAGGAAGTTAGGTGAAAGAAATGTTGAGTGCATATTTATTGGTTATGTACAAAATAGCAAGGTCTATAGATTAATGGTTATAGAGCCTAATGATTCAATTTTGGTTAACATTGTTATTGAATCAAGGGATGCTATTTTTGATGAAAATAGATTTAAATCTATTTATAGCTTAAATGACAATGTTCCAAAGTCATCTCAAATTCTTAGAGAATGAGATAGTAATTTGAGAAATAAGAATAACAATGATCAAGTTGAAGCTCAAAGAAGTAAAAGAAAAAGAAAAGCTAAAGATTTTGGTTTTGATTTTATAACATTTCTAGTTGAAGGAAAAAGAGAAGAGATTAGTAACCAAGTTATTTATGTATATAATATTGATTCTAATGCCAAAATGTTTCAAGAAGCAATGCAATAACATGACACAGTATTTTGGAATGAAGCCATCAATGATGAAATGGACTCAATATTAGGTAATAATACCTAGAAATTAGTAGACTTGCCTTATGGTTCCAAAGCCATTGGATGTAAATGGATTTTTTAAAAGAAGATAAAAGTGATAGAACTATTGACAAGTTTAAAGTTAGATTAGTAGCTAAAGATTTTACATAGAAACAGGGCTTACTACTTTGATACATGTTCACCTGTTATAAGGATAGCAACTATCTGAGTACTTGTGGCACTGACTTTAATCCATAACTTGAAAATTCACCAAATGGATGTCAAAACAGCATTCTTGATTAGTGAATTGGATGAAAATGTGTACAGGGAACAACAAGAATGTTTTGTTGATCCTAAACAAGAACACAAAGTGTGTAAACTTGTTAAGTCCTTGTATAGATTGAAACAAGTTCCTAAGCAATGGCGCCAAAAGCACCATCAAATTGTTCTTGCTAATGGCTTTACGATTAATGAATTAGACAAGTGTCTATAGCAAGTTCAAAGATGGAAAAGGTATAATCATAAGTTTATATGTGGATAACATATTGATCTTTGGAACTGATTTGCAACAAGTCAAGATTACCAAAGAATTCCTTCCTAGCAATCTTGCTGTGAAAGATATGCGTGAGGCAAATATCATTCTAAGTATAAAAATGGTGAGTAACAAAGATGGAATAACATTATCTCAATCTTACTATATTGAGAAAATACTCAATAAGTTTTGCAATACAAATTATATTCTTGTCTCTATACCTTTAAATCCAAGTACGAAATTTGCCAAAAACTCTAGTACACTTGCCTCTCAATTGAAGTACTCAAAAGTCATAGGATTTCTTATGTATCCTATGGCATGTACTAGACCAAATATAGCTTATGCAGTTGGTAAAATTAGTAAATGCACAAGTAATCCAAGTCACATATATTGGCATGGGGTAAGGAGGATCTTAAAGTACCTTAGGAAAACTCAAAATTATGGTATAATATATAGAAAAAATCTTTCAGTATCGGAAGGATTTTCTGATGCCAGTTGGACCACATACAAAGCAGATTATGCTTCCACTAATAGTTAGGGTTTTATGTTGGGATGAGGTGCTCTTTCTTGGGGATCCAAGAAAAAGACATGCATAACCGATTCTACCATGACTGCTAAATTTGTAGCATTAGCATCAGGAAGTAAATAGGTTGAATGGCTTCAAAATTTATTGCATGAAATTCCTTTATGTTCCAAGCCCATTGCACCAATATCTATACATTGTAACAATGCTGCAACATTATCAAAATCATATAGTCAAGTGTATAATTAAAGTCTAGATATATAAGGCTTAAACATAGTTATGTAAAAGACTTGATTTCCAATGGTGTAAAAGTTATAATAATAGTTTCACTAAGCTAGTAGCTTAATCGCAAGATACCATCACTTATGTATACAATCACAATAACTTATTTGTACAAATTTATATACTTTGAAAATGGTGGGGGATTGTTAGAGATTTTCAAAGTGAGGTGATTGAACGTGTTAATCAGCATATAAGGTACTGTAGATCAAAGCCAAAAGAAACCATTCTTGGCCTCTCACAAAACTAACCACGGCTGCTTTCAGAGAGCAGCCGCGGGCTGAGCATCTGTAGCTGAAGTCGCGACTTCACTCTAGACATCTTCTAGAGAGCAGCAGTGGGCTAAGTCACAACTCCTCCTTGGACGTTTCCAGAAAGCAGTTGTGGGCTAAGGGATCTGCGGCGGCTAACATCTAAATTTGAAATTTGCAAACATTTTCTGAAAAAATCACCTTCTTTGGAAAAGTCATGTCTTCTACATTAAATCTAACTCAATGTCAAGAAAATTCCTTTTGTGATCATATTTTGTCTATAAATAACACGATTTGATGATTGTTTTGCTGCAGAACAACATTCTTCAAAGAATAGCAATATCTAAACACTCAAACACTCTCTAAACTTGTAACACTAGTGCAAAATGATTACAAAGTCACTTTATTTCATCCTAAAAAAAATTTGTCTTTTCTTTTTGCACTAACAGAGGAAAAATTTTGCTTAAAGGAGAGTGTATTTATTACACAACTTGAAGTAAAATCTCCATTGTCAATCTTGTTTTTATCTTTCCTTCAATCGACTTTTGTTCATTACCACCAACAACCAATTTATGGAGCTAGGCGCCATCCGTCACAGAGGGAGGAACCGCTGACTAAAACAGAAAGGAGGCCAATTGTTCGGAACAATCCCGAATTTTTTGCCAGGAATATTGCTAAAATTGATCATAATTCCTTGCTAGCAAATCAAGTGCAACATGGAATATTTTCTAAAAAGGAGAATGAGAATTAAACACAAAGTTCACATGCAAAGATTCTTACTATTATTCTAAAAATTCAAAATTCAAAGAAATTAGAAGATAAAGCTCCAAGTTGATAAATATGAAATATAGTCTAGTGGTTACTTATCCTGCAATCAATCCTCATCATCAATTAGTGCAACAAAATCAGCAACCAATTGCCTGACAATTCAACAATCAAATGCAACCAAATCCATCTCACCAAGTAGGAATGACTCAAACCAAGCCCACAAGTGCACATGCTTCAACAGAATGATGCCTCATCCCAGAACAGTTCGACGACATTTTTCTAGTTGATGTTTCCCTTGCACAAATTCTTTAGACAACTCAGCAGCCTAATTGGGGGCAATTTCATACCCCAAGCTCATGCACACACCCCATGCAGCGTCAAAAGGAACAAGCAAATGGAAAAGAAAAGGCTCAAAATGCTAACCCCCTGCAACTCAAAAGTTGAATCTAATCAGCTACCAAGATAAGAATTTCCAATAATGAAGTTAATAGTGAAGCAACTACTAAATCTTCTTCTAAAAAACTTAAATACAGTGGAAATAACTTGGACTCTAAGGTAGGCCTGTCAATCGAGCCTTATGAGCCGAACTTTAACAAGCTCATGCTCAGCTCACATAATAAATCGGGTTATGAGTTTCGGACTATGAGTTTCGGGTTTATAAATGTGAAGCTCAGGCTCAACTCACAAAATATTTGGGCTGTGAGCTTAACCTCACGAGTCTAAACCTATTGAGATACTTCTACAATTCAACAGCTCCAACACAACACAAAACCACAAGTTTTCCTTTAATTTTGTTCCCAATAATAAAAAACAATATGTCATTAATTGTACAAATATCGGTTACTTTGCACATAGTCAGTAACTACTCATTTGATTGAAACTCTTGAGAGACGGTTGCTTACAATGAGATTGTAACAATTCTATTGTAAGCATTAGAATTACATTAGAATTACAGTTCCTTACTTCTGTTAAGCATCTACTTTTAGTACAGAATAACCACATAGTAGACGTCTGAAAAACCTTAAAAGCAAGAACTTCTCACGCTCTAACCGGCTGCACAAGCCCCAAGTAGATTAGTTGCAACACTCAATGCAAGTCCAGTTGATTGAAGTGTGTATTTGGTGAATTATGCTGAGCAATCCTTAGATTTATGGAGGAAGAAGTTGACAAAGTTGTTTGAGGGGGGAGGAAAATTTAAGGATTTGGGTGGCGACGAGGTTGTTTGAGGAGGAAGGGAGAAAAATTAGGGATTTGGCAGGCGATAGAGTTGTTTGAGGGAGAGAGAAAATATTAAGAATTTAGTTAATATATTGTATATAATTTTATATTATATGTGTGTGTCTAATTTTATATTTGGGTTATTATATATATATATATATATATATATATGTTTTCTGAGCTGGACCTTATACGGATTGAGCCTATTAAGGTTCAAGCTCGACTCAAAAATATTTCAGGCCTAATATTTAGGCCCAAACTCAGCTTGACCCGATCAAGGGTTAGACTCATGGGCTTTTTTACGGGCCAGATTCGAGCTAGCCCGGCCCCATTGACAGTCCTACTCTAACGTGAACTTTACTTCTCAAATTGCAGAGATGGATGAGAATCAGACCTATTAGAAACAATAAGTTTCCTGTCTTAGAATTGTCAAGAATTTGGGAACTGATTGACAATTTAGGAAATCATCAGCTAATTAGAAGTAAAGGTCCCAACATTATTTTCTTGTCTAAGAAAAAAAAAGCAGGAATAAAAGAATTGATTTTTTAAACAATCTTTTAATGTGTTCGGCATTTCTGAGGAGGCTGAAGGGTTATTCGGTGGGCTGCTTAACTTTTATGTAGAAGAAGGATATAATAGTAGACATCTAGAGTTATACCAAAAGATATATCGATGCCATGGTCATGTTACAAAATTTAACTAGCAGATGGCTACTTGCAGGATTTATGGAGAATCAAATATTACCATGAAGAGATAGTCGCAGGAAATCCTTAAAAAACTAGACATGTCGAACACACCATGGGCATGCTTTGGTTATTTCAATGAAATTCTATGACGCTATGAATGCTTGGGATTGGCAGATAGAGCTCAGTGGCAAATAAATATCTTCTAGGATGCATTGTGGTGGTGTCGGTTGTTTGATATGGGCTATGAAGAATACCTTTTTTACTCGGCACAAGTCAAGAGACTTTCTCCATAGAGGTCGTGCAAAACTAGACAAAATGTGTACCAATTTAGAATGGAAAAGGCATCTTTCCCAATTCTCGAGTCCTTCATTTATTCTTATATAAATCTGATTATGATCCTTTATTTGTGCCACTGTTTAGTAAAAAAGAAATTCGCATTCAGAAGACTACGCCTAGGAGATTTCATGTTAAAGTAATTTGAATAAAATTCGAAGATTGTGAGCATGTTATCAGGCAAAGTGTGACAAAGTGTATAATCAAAGTAGGTAATTTGGTGTATTCAAAAAAAAAAAAAGTAGGTAATTTGGTTCTTACACTTTGAACTCCAATAAGGTAATGAGTAACACAATCAGGCATATATGACGGCCTTGGTATATTTCGTAATGACAAGGTAAAGGATTTTAATATCTAATAATATAACAAAAACTAAAAAATGGATAATGCATCAACGAAAAGTAGATTTTTCTAGATATGCTCTTGCTTATTAAATTCTTATGTTTTATATTTTTTGATTGCATTAATTAAAATTTGACTTTAATAAGGCATAAATAATGATCTACTCTAGTAAATTGGAGATGTGGAATTACAATTTGAATAATCAACAAATTGTCATAACTATCAAAATCATTCACATTTATTGTAAATTGCCTCAAAATGTCCCAAATTTTGCACCAACAAAATTTCTCTATTTTTGAAAAACAAAATTAATACTTTCTTTTTAAACAATAAATGAATACTTTCATTGTAAACAATAAATGCTATAACCATGAAAATCATTTATATCCATTGTAAATTCGTTTTAGAACTCCTACAGTTAGATATCGGCCTAACAGTAGAAATAATAGAAGTCTAAAGTAAAAAGAAAAGCCTAGTGAGAGGCCCAACTATTTTGTCCAAGCACAATGGTTCCACTGCGTGTTCAGCTTACAATTGGTTTGCCCACAAAGAATTGAATTATTGACGGGAAATTTGGTTGTGAATCGGAACAATTACTATTGAGCCCTTGCCCATACAAGTAGCCTTATACATAATAGGTTAGGAGTATAATAGAATACTGTTGGCAGTTGACAAAAAATATTAGCCTTATATATAGTAGCAAAATATTCAAGTCCTCTTTCACACTTTACTTTTATTTTTTTCCTTTCTTTTTGAAGCTTTTACGCCGATTTTCCTTTTAACCCTTCAGTAGACAACAATCCATGAACAGTATCAAATTCAGGAACTTGACTGTCATTTTACAGCATAACAAATTTTTTTTTTTAAATAATCTTATTTTTGTACACTATGGACCGTTTTTTTCACGCCTTATTATTTAGCCCATCTCAATCATTCTCAAACCCAAGAAACCCAAGAAGTCATGCACTTTCATTGGCCCAACTTTTTGGCTTAATCTACACGATCCAAATAAACAGATTAAGTTGGTTCTAATTAATACCAATGCTTATGTTGCTGTCACCCTAACGTTTATAGGATCCAAATGTACGATTGACCCATTTCTTTATAACTGTAGGATACAAGTTTAACTGTTCATAACTGCTATCTTATTCTACCCGGAGATTTTTGCGTGGATCGAGTCCACGGGCTTTACTGTAGACCCAACGGTGGATAAGGGGTCACCAATACTTGGTGGATCCCACAAAACCTTGGTGGCTCTCTCATCCACCATTGGGTCCACGAGTGGGGCTCGTGGACCCAATCCACCCAAAAAAAATCCATTCTGCTCGTCAACGACTCTCTTTGATTGAATATCGTATTGGGCTTGAAATATGGTCACCACTAAGAAGTGTTGGGTGTGGACTATTTAACCCGGCTATATACCCAATATCTTAATCGAAATCGATTGTCCTAATTTGTATAATTTGTTAAGTGTATCCGATTCTCATTAGTCGGTTAACTGCATAATTGGTTACTCGGTTAAATAGAGTCAAATACTGCAGGTAACTAGAACTATATAGTATTAAGTTAAATTAACAAAATGCAAAAAAAATATTATAATATAAATATCTGTTCAAATTATAAAAAAAAACTATTTATACAATTTCAATTACTTTGCAAAAAAAAGCAATAAAATTTTGAAATTGAAATTCTTTCATTCACTTTTTTTAGAAGTTTAAAAGTTACAAATCCAAATTTTTCATAACACAAGTAAGAAAAATACTTGTGTTGTCTTCCATACTCCATATCTAAATTATATTTTTAGTTAGTATCAAGAAAAGATATGATAATCACAGTATAAAAATAAAAGATTATATATAATCAAAAAATTAAATGGAAAGAAAAATCAAATATCTTACACTTGAAAATGATAATACTCTTCAATTCCTTTATAATATTCACAAATATTAGTCTTTAAAACTTAGATGCGAACTAGTTTAATTAACTACGATTTTAAAAAATTGATGTCCAAAATCTTAACCACCTTTACATGTAAGTTTCGATTAATCTTATTGCTTTCAAAATTCTGTTCGCTACCCTTATTTTTTGGTCACAGTCGATCTGATTTTATGATTTTTCAGTTATTTTGCCCACCCCCACCATTGAGTACATCAGATTTCTCCTTTCAAAGTTGCATCCGTTGTATTTGCTCAATCTTCTCTCAAAAATTACTTCCAAAACCAGATACTGATAATATCACTTCTCCTAATATGATTTTCAATATTCTAGTCATTTCCTAAGATTTCTCTCTATCGCTTATCTAAGTCCTGAACTTGCAATTTTTTTGGTTTTTCTTTTTCTATCTATTTGTTCATCTTTTTCTCTGCTCCTAGTTTTATTCTCTCGTCATTTGGTAATTTATTATTCTTACAATTCTTCAACAATTCTCTCTAATTTTTTTTTTCATTTTTGATTTTTGGTTTCTGTAGGTATTCTCGATACTTGATTGTCATATGGTTGTAATTGTTTGCTCAAATCTTTTGCTCTGAGACAGTTCTAACATGTAGGCATTTTATTTTAGAAGTGTGATGAAATGATCGTCTATAGCATTTTAGCACGATTATGTTATTTGCTTTTTGGCGGCAAAATTGTACATTAATTTTACTTTGCTATTTTGGTTTTTGTGATTGTTACATATTTAAGCATTTTCATTATTTTTTATCAGGATTTTTTCCCCTAACATTTATTTTCATTAAAGTTTGGATTACTTATTACGTTTTGGGAATCACAATGTCGGTTTAGAGTACTTACATTTCTTTGACATGTATGCCACGTTGCGTTCACACTTGTCATATTTTAAATTTATCCCTAACTTTCAGGATAAGTGTAAACACAATGTGGTGCAATTTTGTGCTTGGTACTGGATTGATGGTGGAGTTTTTGGCACTGAGGATTGCAAATGTTGCTTTTGAATGTACATCATTTCCTTGGGCGTTTTTCAGCTGATATATTTCTTCAAATGTACATTAGGATAATCCAGGCATTTGGGAGATAAATTTCTTTTAATTTAGGATTACCATCTTTGTTACAAAAAACTTTTTGCCTTTATTCCCAGACCCATAAATTAATTTTATTCTCATAACCTATGTGATGATAGAAAAAGTATTAAATGCACCACGTGTATTACCACATAGTGTACTAGAACTAATAATTTATTACTACGTAGTGATAGTAGATCACACCTTACATTATTTAGTGACATACGATCGGTTCTAATCTGCCACTGAACATGCCACGTTGCGCATGTAATGCATCTACTTAGTCGGTGATAATATGCTTCGGCAGTATTTCTAGTTTCAAAACTAATTATCCGCAAGCGATATCTTGGCGAGCACCTTTGTTAGCATGCTGGGACAGATTTTCCCTTGGTGAGGTTCCCTTCCTCTTTGCCTGACCTTTATTGTATATCCGAGCCATACTTTAGGTAGCCAAATTATTGTCTAATTTTCACTTTAGATAGACATTTTACTTTAAGCTTGTGAGTGAAATTTAACTTCTATTAGTTGTTTCGATTATTTTACAGTTCTTCTTGTCAGTTACCTGTACAAGTCAAGCATGTCAAAAATTTCCAAGTACTCATTTGGGCATTTTGAGGTGGTGTGAAATCATACGGACAATTATATCATGCTTAAATTAGCTTGTATGCAAAGTGTTGCTTTTTTTGTTTTTGCTTATAAAGTTTGGTTAAATTAATGGTGAAAGATATACTTGAATTTTAAGCGTTAACTACTTCAACAACTATATCAGGACACATATTGTTGATTATTAATATTGAAGAATGGGGTATGGTTGGATTATAAGTCATCTAAAAGAAGATTTTTACTATTGGTTTAAGTGCTTTTGATATCAACTTGAATAATAATATGGGACTGATGCTTACCGCAATAACATTTTTGGAATCCCATCAACACGAATCCCTCAACCACAGTCCTTCACTCTAGTGATAATTACATGCAATATTTTGGGATCCCTATTGATGGAATTCCAAGTTACAGGAACTATTAAATAAAAAAATAATTAGTTTAAGTTAAATTTGTATGCAATTTTGTGCAGCCAACCTCTGTCACTGCCAAGGGTCGAATTTTATTTTTTTAAGTGAAACTGATCAATGTATTACTGCAAACAACAGATTACATTACACATACTTCAGTACACATCATTACTATATTCACATAGTACACACAGAACTCTCGACTTCTTCGTAGGTATTACTCTATAACTACACACTTGTGCACATTCATACCCAGCCCTATCCGCCTGATGAGATGAACCCTCCTGGTCCATCGTAAGTAGTTGATTAACAAAAGGTGGAACTGAGCAAAATTCTGAGAACTGAAAAGGTGCCATGTTACTCGCATGTTTTGCTAATCTGTCTGCAACCACATTTCCTTCACGGTATGTGAAGTTGAGTTGGAGTTTCTGGAAAAAGCTGAAGGAGTATCGACATTATTGTATTATTGCTACCCGATGCTTGTTCTCCGAACCTCTGCATAACTCATTAAACATAATGATAGAGTCAGTTTCAATAATGAGTTTAGTGAATCCTTTTCATTTTGCTAACAAAATTCCTTCTCTCAATGCCAGAAGTTCTGCAATATTACGGGTACTGATTCCACAATTTTTTGAGAAAACTGCAAGGAAAGCTCCATTGTGATCTCTGAAAACACCTCCTATTCCTACATAATATGTGGCTGATCCATCTGTGTTAAGTTTAACCCAACCATTAGGAGGAGGATACCATCAGATGTTGATTATTTTCCTTTGTCCTCCCTTGGTGTTACTATTCTGCTGATTATTTTCCTTGTCCTCCTTGGTGTTACTATTCTGCTTACTTTGCCAATAATGATATAAATGGACCTGTGCTTAAACATAATTTCACCTTCTTGTGTTCCACGTCCATTGAATAAAATTTGGTTTTTCCATATGTACCACAGGAGAAAAGACCAGATTGATGGTACTAATCTATCCCTATGGTTATAGTGACTGAACACTTCGCAGTTTAGAGTTAGGTGAGTGTCTAACCATCCTATGGAAATGTCACACCCCGGGCCCGCAGGCCCATCACGCTACCAGATTCTCAACATTTAAATTTAACTTTTGGGCTCCGTCTTCGCTAGTCCAAAATAGATATTCTAAGTTGGACTTGAATGCTTAGACTCAACTTATACATTGGTCCATGTTTTTTCACTTTTCCGATTGTAGGACGGGGTATCACATTCACCCATCCTTATTAGGTATTACGTTCTCACAAAACTCAATCCATATCATAATCTGAACTGTTCACTTGGTTGTGTCAGATTTTAGAGGTGGCTCGTACGGGCTCTAGAGGTGGTTCCTACCCTTAGGTCAACGTAGCACTTAGCCTCGCATAGCACTTAGTTCCTCCACTTCCTTGTGTAGTCGCGACCCAATACCATAAGCCCAGTCTCACCCCGTGTAGAGATCACACGAAGTTCATTTTGATACCATTCTGTCACGCCTCGGGGCCGCAAGCCCAACGCGCGACCACAATTTGAGCAACCAAGTCCAACTTTTGGGCTTCGTCCTCACTAGTCCAAAATGGATATCCTAAGTTGGACTTGAATATTTAGGCTCAACTTATACATTGGTCTATATTTCTTCACTTTTTCGATGTGGGAACGAGGATATCACAAGAAAGGTTTGCCATGATATTTCTATGATAAGAACAGAGATGAAAAAGATGCATTAAAGATTCTGTATCATGTATACAAAGATTACAGCATGCAGAAGAGATAATGTTTCTCTGGGCCAGCACTTCTGCAATTGGCAGACTTTGATGGGGTATTTGCCAAAGAAAAACTTGTACCTTTGAACGAATAGGTGACCACCATAATAGATGCCAAGGTAATGTTGAAAACTTGGGTTGCAAACTTTGCTAGATTAAAGCTTTGTATGTTGATTTTGTAGAAAAATCACCTGTTAGAGTTAGGGCCCAAGCTATGGAATCTTTTTGGTGAATGGATACCAAAGGAATACTTCTTATACTAATTAAGATTGATGTATCTATCAGAGTACCTATAAGAGAAGTATTCTATGTACACGACTCCTGATGAATAAGATCATTAACCATGAGATTTTGTAGATGATTAGGTATTGGTTGAGTAAGGTATTCGGTTAGAGGTTCCTTCATGATCCATTAGATATGAGGTTTGATATGTTGCAAACCCACACAAATACTCTTTCAAGACCAAGCATCAGAGCTTTTACTTGATGTATGCCAAATGGAGGAATGAGGAAAGTATTTGGCCTTTAAGACCTGGGAGATTAGAAGCTGAGGTTTCTGAGCTTCTCTAACATTTCTTCATTTGCAGGGAGATATTAAACAAATGTAAATTCTTAATACCCAAACCCCCCATACCTTAGGTTGACAAATTGTTTTCCAATTGACCATTTTAGGATAAGTTCGAGAAGCCTGAGAGTTCCACACTAAGCCTTTCATAAAAAAAATGAAATTTCTTTTTTATGGCTGAAGACAACATGAAAGAGTTCATAACATGTAATCCAAGATTTGCAATGACCGACTGGGCTAGAATCAATCTCCCAGCTTTAGAGAGAAATTTTGTGTATCAAATGTCTAGCTTGTTAAAAGCTTTTTCTAAAATAAATTGAGAATCCTCCTTTCTTCTTCCTTTCACAAATAGAGGGACTCCCAAATATTTTTCTTGTCCTACCATGTAGGAGATGTTGAAAATATCTTTAACTCTTCTGCGTACATTCTTGGAAGTACAATGTGCAAAGAAAAGTGAAGATTTTCTGTTATTGATCTCTGCTCCTGAAGCCTCACAAAATTTTGATAGAATGAATTGAGTAGTGGAACAAGATTTCGTATCAGCTTTTATAAATAAGAAACAATCATTCGCAAAGCAAAGGATAGGTATGTGGTAGCCCATGTCATGAAGCACGAATGGGATTAATCTTTTTTTCCATGACTTGCTTGGTACTATGCTTCTTGTCAGAATGTCTAGACAAAATATGTACAAATAGGGTGAAAGGGGTTCCCCTTGACGAATCCCTCTTTGTGGATAGATGACTTTTGTATTATACCCATTGTATGGGATCTTATACGATGTTGTACACACACATTAATTGCATGATTAGATCTACCCATTGTGGGGGAAAATCATATTTTTCAGGGATTCTCTAATGAACGACCATTCCAATTTATTATCACATGCCTTAGCAAAGTCTAATTTAAGAGCAACACTTCTTTTTTTGCTTTTTGATTTTCTCATTGTGTGCAAAAGCTCTTATGCTAGACAAATATTATTCGAATATCTCTTCCAGAAATAAAACTATTTGATAGGGGAGATGATTCTTTGTATGATAGATTTCATGCGATCAACCATAATGGAAAAATTATTTTGTAAACAACATTACAAAGGCTGATAGGACGAAAATGCTCAGGAGTGCTGGGCTTGCAATCTTGGGAATAAGAACCAGATTGATGTTATTTATTTGATGGCACATTTTTGGGAACTAAAGAAAATTTTTCACCAAATTACTCAACGAATATTTTATCACAGGCCAATATTCACCCAATTTGTACATATTTTGTCTAGACATTCTGACAAGAAGCATGTACCAAGCAGTTATGGAAAAGAGAGATTAATCCCATTCATGCTTCACGACATGGGCTACCCATACCTATCTTTTGCTTTGCGAATGATTGTTTCTTATTTATAAAAGTTGATACGAAATCTTGTTCCACCACTCATTCATTCTATCAAAATTTTGTGAGGCTTCGGGAGCAGAGATCAATAACAGAAAATCTTCACTTTTCTTTGCACATTGTACTTCCAAGAATGTACGCAGAAGAGTTAAAGATATTTTCAACATCTCCTACATGGTAGGACAAGAAAAATATTTGGAAGTCCCTCTATTTGTGAAAAGAAGAAGAAAGGAGGATTCTCAATTTATGTTAGAAAAAGCTCTTAACAAGCTAGACATTTGATACACAAAATTTCTCTCTAAAGCTAGGAGACTGATTCTAGCCCAGTCGGTCATTGCAAATCTTGGATCACATGTTATGAACTCTTTCATGTTGTCTTCAGCTATAAAGGTCAATACTTTTATCTGGCCCAGGTGCTTTATGGGGGTTCACTTTGAAGACTATTTGTTAATTTCGTCACTGATGATTGGGCTAAGAAGCTGGCTTTTTTCCGCATCAGTCAAAACTGGGCAATGTGCATCTAATAATGGAGGATACTGTCTTGGTTTGGAGAAAATGAAGAGGCTAGAAAAATATTTACAAAGACAAGATCCAATACCTTCTGATAAGTGATCCCAACTACCCAACTCATTTTTCAAGCCCAAAATGGAATTGGATTAATGACGTTGTTTAACATAATTATGAAAGAAAGATGAATTGGAATATCCTTCAATAATCCATTTTTCTTTAATACGTTGGGCCCAAATGGTAGATTTTTGTTTAAAAAGAGCCACATATTTCCTGGTTAAATTTATATCTTTGATTTGCATGCTTGGGTTATGGAGATATGCACGAGTGGGTCTAATAGTATTAATCATTTGCAGTGTTTGATCCATCTCAAGTTGGAATTTTGGTTTATAGTTTCTGGCCTAAGATGTAGAACTTTGGGCTAGATTGTCACAATATTGAGCAAAGCAAAAGGCGGGTGTCCCCGAAATTTTTTTACTCCAAATATTCCCATCCATCTCCAAATATTCAGGAAAATCAGCCCAAAAATTTTGAAATTTGTATCTATAAGGCCTGGGAGGTGAAGGAGGTCCTAGATTTAGTAAAATGCTAAGTGACCAAAGGATGAAGTAAAATAATGTTTAACAAAAGCCTTTGGGTTCAAGGATAACCATGAAGGAGAGACTAAGACTCTAT